>CM030044.1:84538648-84571148 GCA_017639485.1 Pluvialis apricaria | reverse complement strand
TCAGTTTTGGGCCCCTCACAACAAGACAGACATTGAGGTGCTGGAGCGTGTCCAGAGAAGGGCAACGGAGCTGGTGAGGGGTCTGGAGCACACATCTGATGAGGAGTGGCTGAGGGAACTGGGGGTGTTCAGCCTGGAGGAAAGGAGGCTGAGGGGAGACCTTCTTGCTCTCTACAGCTCCCTGAAAGGAGGTTGTAGTGAGTGGGGGGTCAGTCTCTTCTCCCAAGGAACAAGTGATAGGACAAGGGGAACCGGCCTGAAGTTGCATCAGGGTATGTTTAGGATGGATATTAGGAAATATTTCTTCACAGAAAGGGTTGTCAAGCATTGGAACAGGCTGCCCAGGGCAGTGGGGGAATCGCCATCCCTGGAGGCACTTAAAAGATGTGCAGATGTGGTGCTTAGGGACGTGGTTTGATGGTGGACTTGGCAGTGCTAGGTTTATGGTTGGACTCGATGACCTTAAATATATTTTCCAATCTAAATAATTCTATGATTCTATCTAAAATTCCGTAAAATTGGCATTGTTTAACAAAGTAAAAAGTTCACCATTTGTATCTTTCCTCAGAGCAAAGCAGCTAAGACGTGTATGATGCCGTAGCGTGCATGTCCACTCACATCTAAAAGACACACACAGAACTATTTCACAAGTTCTTTCCCCTTGTTTCATTCATAACCTGTACACCTTGTTGTTACTCTATGCATGACAGTTTCAAGTGTCAAAGATTTTTATAAGGAAAATGCAATCCTTACTCTGCAGTCAGGGAAGCAGAGGCACTCAGAGGCAGACTAGCACATAGGCTGAGAGCAGTAGCTTTGGCTCTGATCAGGCCTTTGGCTCTGATCCTGATCTCATGCTCCATCTTGTAAGCCACGCTAGTGGCTGTGTCTGCATTATCGAGTAGTGCAGCGCAATTTCACAATGAAACGATCCTGGAGACACCATGTCCACACTGTCCAGGCTTCAGGGACTTTGTGTCAGACTGACTCTAGGCTGGGTCTTATGCAGTGAACACCAAGTAGTGGTTGGAGTGCATCAGATGGAGCTTCCTTTCATTCTATTAAGATCTAGCTGATTCTGAACCAAAGCTTGGTGACCATGAGACCATGAGATTGGCTGGAAAAGCGCAGTATTTGAACTATAGGCCCGCAAATATGCACCCGTTCTAACAAGAAGTGTGAGAACAAGAGTGCATACAGGTTATGTCCATACATCCAACAGCTTTTTTTCACAATATAGGAATGATACTGAAGAATACACAGCTAAGTGTTCAGGTGTGCTACGGTAAAGTAAGGAATTGATCTTTCAGATCTACACACATGTTATTTATTGCCTTCATTGTTTATAGATTTCAATCCTATCAAATTTTGGAGCTCTACAGATATTTAATTCATAGCCAAATGTCACTGAATCAAGCTAAATGGAAATAAAAATTCGGTATCCCATGTGAAAAATTAAAGGACAAGTTGAAAATAATAGCTATTCTTTTTGTCTTGCTAAATTTGGAGGTAAATGAAATAAATGAAACATAACTTGTGATACATTCACAATAGTTGGTCAAAACTAGAACTTTGAGACAAATGATGCGAAGAACCTAAGAAAGCTTCTGTTCTGTGTTGTTTTCTGAGCTTTAACACTTACAACTCTATTCCCATCTTAACCATATGCTCCTTTCCAGCTGCTTCTCTAATCCATCACACCTCTTTGATCCCAGAAGTCTCTTCCAATCTCAACACTTAAATCACACTGTAAGTTGCACGGAGGATGTCAGTATAATTGTTTCACAGAAATTATTATTTTTCTTTTAAAATGATATTCCACCACTGGCCTCAGGTGTACTTCAGAGCATTTGCTTATCTACAGGAACTGAAATGTATATGTTTCTGAGAGTACTACTATATTTAATTCTTGAGATATCAAATTCTGTCCAATCAGCAGACAATGTCAGATTCAGAACCCAAATTTTCATCCACAGGACTGAGTGATTTTGGTACCTAAATAAATGCAGCCACATAACCCCTAGAAGAAAAAGGAGTATCACAAGTGATGTCAAGCTCTTGAAACCCCTGTACCAAAGAAAAGAGGATGAAGAACTGAAAGAAAAACTTAGAAGTTTCATTCCTGAGGGTGTAAACCAGGGGCTGACAGTACAACCAAAACTCGGGAGGATTTTGTGGATGTAATCAGAAACGCATTTTTTTATTTGGAGTTCTGGTGGGTTATCAGGTTGGCCATAAAGTGATACTACAGATTTAAATAGCAATTGGATTTTGCATTTGTTTAAGTAGACTATTCATTTAATTGAGCTCCCAGTGTTCAAGCAGGAAACAAGCTTTTCACTTTTGCATAATGCACAGAGTTTATGATGGTCCCTTAAATAATCAAAAGAAATTAAACAACTAAAATAAGAATCTTAACACTGGGGGAAGGGTCATTGGGGTAGAGATAAATCTGGGTCTTGTGCGTAGAGATGGTAATTAAAGCCATGAAAACAGATGAGGTTGTTGAGAGGAACATATAAAAGGTTGCAAATCAACACGGCCACACAACCTCCATGACCTTCCCTCAATGCTAAGCAAGTTGCTGCAGAAATCAGTGATTTCAGGGTTCTGTAGTGCCACCAAAACATGTCTGTTATTATGAAAAGAAACGTTTTACTATCTCTACAGTCATACAACCAGCTACCACCGCCCTTCCTGACAAAAAATGGGATCAAATGGCAGGAATACGACATTAAACCCAGTACAATAATTGTAATTAGAGAAACATGGGGAAATGTGAAGACACTGAAGCAAACCTTTGACCTTGCCAAAAGTATAGCAGTGCTCTGGAGCAAGAGAAGAAAGGTTTTTACATTTCAGTGGCTGAAGTGCCTCAGCAGATGAACACCAGAGCCAGGAAAGGGGAGGCAGAAGACCAGTGGCTAGGACATTGTGGTCAGATGTAGGTCTGCAGTGAGGTCATCTTAGGCGGTGGTGGAGCATAACCTAATGAATACTCAGCATCAGGTTGTCTGTGACTGTACCTTGACCTGACTTTTTAGCTGCTCCAACTTGCTCTTCTGTAATTGGTTTTAAGCAAGTTAGTCACAGTGAATACTTCCCATGACTCTCTGCAACACTTCTGGAGATGTTGACATCTCTCAGGCACTGGTCTGGGGTAAGCTTCATGGGATACTGGTTAGAAAAGTATTGATTTATGGCTGGGGAACTCTATTAGACATGTAAGTGCAGTTTTCCTGCTCTTTGCCATCCCTTTCCTCCACATCCCTCTGATGTTTGCTCCCTCCACATATTCACAAAGTGAGGATACCTCAGCCTTTAGTGGAGGACCCCCTTTGTCTTTAACAGTGTTATAGAAATATGAAAGAAAACAATGAAGTCCATTTTTTTTTCTATTAAAATAATTGAAAAACCTTCATCAAAACAACATTGTAAGGACAATGTTTGGGGCTGATCTGAATTTAAGCTTTAATCAAATAACAAAGCAGCACAAAATTCTGTAAAATGGCCTGAACATCTATAAACAATGAAATTAAGAAGGTCGGCAGCTGACTTTCCTTAGTTCCATGACAACATTTTTTCTTTGTTAGATATTTGTTTTGTAAAAGCATCCACAGAAAATTCTTTTAGGGTTTAGTTAAAATTTCAATATTAAAAAACCCCCAAACCAAAACCAATTCACAAAATCTGAAAACAAAGACAAACCAATAATGAGTTTTCTTAACAATAGTTAATGATAAAATACTACATTTTCTTCAGTAACTGTAAAAATTTTGTTTGGGAAGTGAAGGGTAAAAACTATTTCAAGAAGATTTGAATCATTATTTTTGAACCTTAAAATTCTTGGGGAGATTTAAGCATGAGGTACACCAAGACCTACCTCAAGGGTATTCTCTGTAAGAATATAACTTGTAAAATTTACGAGACTCTTGATTATGTGTTTAAGGGGTGAAATGGGGAAAATATCCAATACTCCAGGTAAACAGTGGGCAATAGAAGAATGAATGCTATGTCTGGGCAAAATCCTTCTTTAAAAGAGGAGCCAGTGCATTGTATTGTGTAGGATGTGGCAGGTAAGTGTGCAAATCCCAGAAAGCTGAGGTCAGAAGAAGGAATAAGGACTGAACAAGGGACAACTGATTCAGGTGGGGCTCACAGTCCTACAAGGATCCAGGTTTGGGTACTGAAGTTCTGAGCAGGGGGCACCAAAGCAGGAAAAAAAGAAAAGACTCAAAAATAGCAGAAATAAAAAATACGTGGTGCAACCACTCAAATGCATAGGAGGCTTTCAGATGGGGAGTTTGGAGATTCAAAGCCAGGGACTACCAAAGGAAGAAGTGAGAACACAACACTCCTAATTCAGGGCAGTTACTTTTACTTAATGACACCCTTCTTACAGAAATTCCATGTTGGAACCATATTAGTCAGGTTCCCATCTGCCTGACTGATAAACTCAGACGCTGTGAGACAAGGGTTAGTTGGAAATGTACTTCCTTGCCAAAGTTTTTTGAATTATACAGCCAGTCTGAAGTTTTGGAGTCACGCAACACAATAGCTCTTGAAAAGTTACTTACAAAAATTAGTAATAATATTCTAAACACTTTATAAATATTGATCTTATTCCAGTATTACTTCTTTTGATGACATTAATAATGAAAAAAAATGTTTATAGTTCTCAGAATATGTGTTTATCCATTTCAATTTAAAAAAAAATCTGAGTGCTCACCAAATTTTGCATATTTCTCGAATGTAAATGTTACAGGGTATTCTTTGCTAAATAAATTTTCCTCATTGTGTGAATATATTCCTGTTTTAGTAAATACTCCAGAAACTAGAAAGCTATTCCTACTCATATAACCTACAAGTTGAAAGAAAAATATATGATTCTGGTGTTTCTCCTTGTGAAAAAGGATAATTTGCTTTGGATATTAAAACCTAATGGGAAAAACACATATTTTAACATTTGATTTCAAAAGATCTTGCATTTGAAAGTTATCCTTAAATGTCTTACTGAAGGTCTTATTGCTATTTTTGGGTACATGCCTACCTAGTCCGTATGCAATTTCGTAATTTTTTTTTTCTGAGTAAACTAGAATGCACAGCCTGTGAAGCAGGAGCAAACGCAATCTAAGCTAAGACTGTGTTCATGGTCAGATAAGAGACGCTTGATATGTGCCTTTATTTTATGTTCCCAAGAACATAACAGATTTTATTTCTTTATTTCTTTGTATACACAAAGACATACAGAGATTATAGGATAATTCAAGGGAATAAAAATCATACACCTAAGTCATAACTGACATTCAATGGAATTTGATCATGAATTTGATCATCTCTTCCCTTTTACCTCATTGAAAGTCATGGTTGCACTTTGTGGCCAACTGAAATGCCATTCCTTTTCCATCATGGATAGTAAATATCTACCTCTTGTTTCTGGTCCTACATGAAGCAGAGTCAACACCACAGCAACTGCCACTGCGTGAATTTTTTACTTCTTCTTTTGGATCCAAACATTCATGTTGGTAGAAAAATCATTCAAATATTGGAGAAGAACTAATCTGATGTAGGCACTGGCATGACCAAAGCTTAGATATAGTGTTAGAAATTTAGGGTCACACAAACTTTTCTGTGCTTTTGATAACCACCCTGATTTTTTCTTTTGAAACATAATGCTGAATTTTTTAATTCATACAACTAAACTTTACATGCTAACTTTATACTTCTTCACATTACCCATATTTTCCCTATCGGTTAAAAAAAAAACGCAAACTATATCTATTAAAGCTTCCCAAGGTCATTGGCTTGTGTCTTGTTCTGTTCCTCAACAAAATACTCATTTTTCTTAGTTTCCTGTCAGTACACTGTGATATCCTTCACATCTGTCTGTGCCTTTGCTTTTATTAGCAGAAAATACAGCCATAGCTTTAGTGTCATGTGTACTATAAAGACAGGATTTTCAAGAGATTTGACAACTCTCATATTTTCCGAAGTATTCTCGATGTAACACAGAAACAGTTTATTACTGTTAAGTAGTGACTGTCTCTCCAGCTTGAATAATGAAGTCCTCTCGGTCAATATTTTATACAATGATGCATTTAAGGAAGCATTCCTCTGCAGTCTAGCACTAAAACAATGGGTGTCATAATAGAAACCTATGTATTATCAATCTTAGATGCCACTATAATCAATCTAATTCTTTGAGTAGTGAAAATACAATATGTTATTGTGTAAAAACAAAAATTTCCTTCTTCCTAAATGTTTATAAAAGAACATAATAAAATTATTTATAGAGGCCAGCTCTGCTGTACAAGGCAGAATAAATTTAACCTTCTATGAACAGTGCTTTCAGCTACAGATTTACATCTCTTACCTGTAAAACAAATTTCCACAGTGTGCTGCAACATACTTCTTGAGAATTATACAGTTACCCAAGCAAAATATTGTCTTCATTCTTTGACAATATTTTTCCTCATACGAAAATTCTAAAATTACCACAAATTAAAAAATTACCCATCATTAACTAATATGCAAAAATTTTTGGTTCGTACTGCAAAATGACACAGTTCATGAAACAAGATCTTTTAGTAGGCCTTTTTTGCAAATATCATGGAATACAAAGTATGAGAATAAGCTTTCAGACAAATAATTAGAAAATAAGATAACTGGTGCAATTTTAATAGCAGAAGCTATAAACCATACCCATCATGGATATTTAATCAGAAATACATCAACCTTGCAAACACTTAAAATAATGAATAATCTTTTTCATATGAGTAATCCTACAGAATTCAATTATGCATATACTTAAGTCTTTTTATTTTTAGAGGATACACACATTTTTAATATCAGTTTTTAGTTAAACACACTCGATATATTTTGTATGTTTCAGATCATTTTATTTAAGTAACAAAAATGGTCTACAAATACAGAACAGAAAACAAAAAAAATATATTAAAATCTCTTAGCTTTTTCCTTGTACGCTACTTGGAGTTCTTCTATATCCTTGACAATGAAAAACAAAATGCAATGGTCAGTCATAAGATGAATTCCAAGGTCAAAATTAAATATATAATTAGGCACTGAAGGCGACACTAATGTTTTTAGTTTTAATTATACGGGGCGGTGTAAAACAGTGCTAAAATCAAGCAATAATTAAAACAGTTCCGAAACCCAAGAACAGGATCAGTCTTGCTGAAATTGCATCTAAGGCATCATCTGCATGCTTTTAAGTCTCAGCCTGGTGTAATTTCATAGCACTCTGCTGCATGACTCACATATTCAGCAGCCAGTTTTTCCTTCCCGTGCAACATAAATAGTTTCTTCAATTATTGTCAGGCTGTAAACAAGACTGGAGAAAAAAAGCATTCATGGGGAACGAGGATAACTGGGGATAGAAGATAAAGACGCAGGTCAACAGGTTCTTCTTGAGTGACCCACTCCAACGAGCCCATTTCAGACCCCTGTGTGAAGACTTTGGAGTCTTTCTGAGAATAAAAATTTGTTCTATTTGCTTGTAGCTTCTACTGAACAAAAAATAGTAAGAGGCCCACAGCAAACTAAGACACTCTGAGTTTCTGAGGTTCTTTACACTACTTCCTCCACGTGTTTTTTCAGTCATATTCTTCCCCAAGCACACACATTCAGGTAAATATGAGTTTAAGCTCATAGTAATGTTAATAGTAGGTATACCACAACTACATGTGGTAGACTACTGAGTGGCTATCCAGAGGAGCTGGCGTTCCTCCTTTCTCAGAGTGAGAAGTATTCACCAATACATAAGACGCAAGAAAAGAAATCTGAACATTAGCTTATTTATTGATCTTCAAAGTGCATTACAAACATAACTAATCTCCCCAATACCTCACTGAAGTCACTTATCATACCATACAGATGTGTAAATTGACCTGTGGAACTTAAAGGACTCACCCAGGGGTACGGTATAAATATGTATCACAATCAGGATTAGATTTGAGAAGCCTCCTGCTTAAGCTCCTGTTCATACTCTAATGCTTTTTGGGATGAATAAATTATAGGTTTTCAAGAATAAATGTGAGAGTGAATGAATAAGTTATAGGGAGACATGATTACAGCCCAGTCCTGATTCAGCCCCAAAGCTTGCTCATTCCTATGTAGTACACTTACAAGACTCTTAAATAACTCAGAACAAATGTAATTTTTAATGTATACTATTGAGAAAATTCAGGTTCTCTCTAGGATCATGAAGTAAAACCTGTGCAAGTGTTCTCTTGCAAATTGACTCTAAAAATCAATTTAATTTGGAGGCAGAGGGTTTTCTTCTCTTTGTTGACTTGCTGAAGGAACTACCTCTGCAGAAGATTAGCTTACAGAATCTGCATGTGCAGAGTGGTTTGAAATGTGCCATAAGTGGGCACGCACACATTGTCCATCTACACAGATAAATACATACTTATACTCATTCTAAAGAAAATTGAAGTGATTAAAGCAGTAGCCTTAATCTAGTTGAAGTCCTTGCTCGTCTCAAGGTCACCAAGTGCACTGAGATCACTGTAAAACTACAGGCTGCATGATAAACACAGAAACACAACCCTCACCCCCTAACATAGACACACATAAACCTTATGGTAGATAACATCAGATTTAATTATTCTTTTTCCACAGCACAACTGTCCTAACAAAGCAGAGCTCCAAACTCTGCTCTCTGTTTTCCACATCTTTAGTGGTCTTTCTCCCCAGACAAAATAATTTCTCCTCCAAAGGAGGTCATAAAATGCTGTTCTCTAACTAAAGTTATCCAAACACTCCAAAACTACAGTCCACCAGGAAATGTTTTACTTTGTTGTTGTAAAACTCAGGTTAGAAATCAGTATTTTTTTCTGTCATTTTGTCAGTTCTGGAAGATTTGGGTCAACACATGTGGTTTATACTTCTTTGGTCTAAGAAAGCTGTTTCCTTTACCCATCCCCAGTGGGGTCCAGTGGCTGTTCAGACAAGAAAAAACAGAGAGGGACTGACACTCAGGTGACAAAAACACCGAAAATCACAATAAAAAGCATTGCACAAGAATCTGCAAAATGAGACTATCAGAATTGATACAAAATTTTGTAGGAACTCTTTTTAAAAATAGTTCTAATCAAAGACTCCATGAAGTAAGTTTCAGGCTGACTGATTCCTGATGGAGAAAAATTCACATTGGAATTCATTTTAGCTGTTTATAAGGCATCATGTCACTAACTGGGTACCACAATCACCCTGATTATTTTTTTTAAATGGGTGACTATATGAAAATGTAACAGATACTGTTCTTTTTTTAGTCTTCAAAGCTATAGAGTTTTCAAAAACTGTAAGATCTTAAATATTTCACATTATAATTGAATGCTACGTACTAAAAAAAAAAAAAAAAAAAAAGATTGATTTAAAACTTTTGTAAAAGTGTAAAAGCACCTACCATGTTCTAACCACAAATATTACCATGCAGTGGATAGCATAACTGATGGTTCAGGTTCTTTCATGCTATTATTACATGAGGAGGGAGATAGGAATATTTTGTTATGATAACATGTCAGGATGATGATGATGACATTATACAAGAATTTACTAAAAAAATTATACATTACTTATATTATACTCTTGTCTGAGGTGGTCTGTATTACTTCAGTATAGTACAAACAGTAGGAGAAAAGGTCTAATGATAGGGTGATCATTTACCAGACTGAGTCAATTCTTCTCCTTGCACTTTGCCAGACCACCCGTCCACCTAAGAAATTTATATTTTATTTCCAATGTCAAATAGGATGTTTTCACTTAGTCTGTTACTCTTCAGGATGAAGATGAACTTTGGAGTTTCTCCCCATGGATGCAGGTAATATCTCTGGCTTGATCAAGTCCTACTTATTCACCTTCTATGTGTGATCTTTGATGGGCAACAAGCAAAAGGGCATTAGCCCACAGAACTACTCATATCTGTCCTTTTTATGGCAGATTGAACAATTGTGCATCCATAGGTAACACGGAAAAAGAACATCCTCAAGACACTTCTCATCTGTGCTTTCTTTTTTCTCAGAGTAGAGATAATTTTTTTTTCATCATTATGAATCTTAAGGTCAGATTCTGACTTTATTTAAACGAGTAAAATGCAGAGGAATTGTCTCCCTTCATTTTATGGCTTCGCTTCCTAACTGCCATCTTTTCACAATGCTTCAAAATGTTCTATAACATTAAAAATATATTAAATGGGAAGTTAAGCCAACAGACAAGTTAGATCTGACATGTACAAGTTCAGAATCTGGCCTTTATTACATAAAAACTATCACCATTTATGTAAAATTTCAGCTACAATAAAATTTAGTCTAAGCAACTTTTATATCACTGTATTATTCTAAATTACAATTGATGGTAATTACAAACTGAAGCAAGAGTAGAGGACGTTATCATGTAAGAATCTCTCCATTGCCTCGAGATATATAAAAGCAACTAATATGTCAGCCTGGCTCTTGTAAATGCTCCAGCTACAGCTCTTTTCATTACACCCTTATATAATCTAATTTCATCAAGGGCCTTGGCTAACCTGGAACAGATGCTGTAACTCAGATCACAATACATGGCAATTCAGCACATAATATTTTTATAAAAAGGAGGAAAGGAAAAGGAGTGCATAAGGAGGCAGTACTTGATCAGCTGCTTGCAGTGTTCACTTCCAATGCATGTCAGAAGAAATGCCTGATGTTGAGTATCATTTTTTTGTCAGATAGGTGCTTGAGATAACATCCAAATTAGAACACTGACCCCAAACACCGAAGCCCAGATCTACACTCTGAAAAATTAGAGAACAACATTGCAATAATTTAAACACATAACAGTTTAATATTATATTACTAGTCTTACATTGTGATGATCTTTGAAATAAGTCATAATGGAAGGAATTGTCACTTACCTCAGTCAAGATGTACTGAAAAATCCAATGAAAAAAACTTGGATGTAATCAGTGTCTTGTTTTATACCCTTACTGCTTACTCTCCTTTTTCCTCTGTCAGGATTCGGTATGATTTTGGAGTACAATACCTGATTTTTAGATAAAAGTAAGATGTCCAGTGATAATCTTATTGGTGAATAATGTCTCAATTCATATGAAGCTATTATATGTGGGATCAGAGCAAGGCTGAGTGCTGAGATTCCCTCCACTGCCTGGTTTGGTCTCAGTGAGTCCCCATTGTGCTCCCCACTCCAGTACTGCTGGTCCATACTGGGCAGCAGTGTCATTTCTATCAAGAAATAGCCAGAACTGGGCAAGAGTGGTCCTTTTCTTTGGCTTTTTAATCACTTATTTTATCTGAGTACTAAAAATGTCCCAAGAAGTCACCGTTAAGTACTTTTTTATTGTGTTGTCTGACTGTTTGCTGGAATTATATATATCTCGATTCAGAAGAGACAGAAAGAGGACATATGAAACTTTATTAGTTTTCTAACTCTGTCTTTTACATCTATTTAACAAGCTTGGGTTTAGTTTTGTCCTTTTTTTCCTTTGAAAATAAGAATCAAGATAATAAGCATAAAAAAGTTTTAAGCAGAAATCAGCAAGGCAAATACACACACTAGACTTGCATCCAGCAGAGCCCTTGGCTCCAGTGGATCTCTATTCATTTTTAGTAATGTAGAGTTTGAATGAGCATGCCCATGAACAGGAGAAAAGGGGAAGAAGTGCTTTTAGTAGGTTATTACGGCTTAAAATAATGTCAAATTTGGCAAAGGCATTATATAAACATGGTGATGAAATCTATATGAAATATATTTCTTCTTTAAAATAAAAATAAAAATCAGTCTGTATATTCTAACCTTTAATTTCCGAAAACATAAAACACTCATATTACAATTTTCAGTATTGTTTATAACTACCAGTTTTTCCAAATAAATTTTTAACAAATCATGACAATTGATAGAAAGAAACGTTACATGGGACATAAATTATTCAACTGAAAGTGTTACAGCAATACAAACAATTATCTGAATCTAATGAACTGCCATTAATGAGCATTATTGATTAGTCAAAAATAATTTTCCTTAACAATAATCTTCATATATGTGTTTGCATTATTGTTTCATTCCTTTTTTTTTTATTCAACTCTTAGTGCCAGTAGTGAAAGTAATTTCAAAGTAAGAAATGAATAGGGGCCTATGCCACATTTTTTGAAGTGAATTATCAGCAGCCTGTACAATAATTTTTCTACTGTTACTTTTATCGAGAATTTACTGCCTTCTAAACCACCCATTCACACATTCTACTGAATTTTTAAGTGTATGTTTAGAAACAATTTGAAATACATTTGACATGCGTTAGGATATAAATGGCTTTCAAAATATTATATCACATTCTTCCATTCAGAGAAATAACTACAAGTGGAGAAGTTACAGAGCAGTGGTTATTTTTCCGTCGGTCACCTAATGCTTTCATAGTAATCTGTTTTCAGCTTCTCATAAAATTTTATTTTTCCTAAACTATTCAGGCTGAAATCCTGGACAGTTTTCATTGCTTTAAGACATGTTTCAAAGAACTTGGAAAAGAGCTCATCTACTTTCAGTCATCAGGAAAAATGGGGTGGTTTTACCAGTGACACTGCTGATGTATTCAGACTATTTTAAAGGCATTTCATACTTTGCTTTGGAACAAAATCTCCACATTTAGGTAGAAATCAGTGCTGAGATAAATTGTTTTGGTCGTGAATGTCTTTAAAATTTGTTTGTATTTGTCATATCTAAGATGCTACTTCCATATACAAACAGAAAGTTTGCTCCTCATTATAATAACTGTTCCATCCATACAGGGTATCCATGTAGCACCAGCAATGTACATCTCTCACCACTCTCTCAGAAATGCAGATGCACCCAGTCTCTGCACTGCTGGTCCATACAGGAACCTTTATAAACTATAGAATGCTCTTCAGGTCTTCATCTCAATAACACAGGTCTTGGTACTCAAATCACTGAGGGAAAGATATGCATTTCAACATCTTCTAAGTGAGGAGCGGATTGAGTACATGTACCAGCATGTTGGAGGCAAGTGTTCTCATCACTAGGTTTTTATGGAAAAGGTGATAGCTCCCTGGGTCATTTAAAAGAGCAAACATTTATAGCTTCATTTTCTGAAAAAAATTCTTTGGTCTGTATATTAGCCGTATGCATGCTTATTGGATCTAGAGATTTGTTGGAAAACCCACGAGGGGAGAGCAGCACCTTATATCTTAGCCATGTTAATGCACAAACATCCACCTGCCAGCTCCAGCCAGAGGGGATGTTGGCATATACCAAAAAAGGAAGTAAATATTTCAAAATAAAAGCTGAATTAAAAAACTAATTTTATTTATTTATTTATTGCTAATGAGAAACACTACTAAGTTTAGTCAGCCTCAAGTTGCAAAATATTTGGATTAAATTTTTGAGCTTGGGTAACCAAAGTCTAGTTAATTCCTGTTTGAGATGCCTCGGAACATGTCTTCGCTGGAGAGACAGGTGTGATGCACAACCCCCCGTCCAAAGCAGGACGTTACAGCCTAGATCCGCACCTTGCTGGCTGTTAGCCGGGGTTAAATGTGGCAACCTCCACCACTACTCATGAGATTTCAGACGGCATCTCTTGATAGCACTGTGTGGGTACAACCGCTCCAACCACCTTTGCCAGAAACGGTTTAGCAGAACTTGAGCTAATGTTCACAGACATGCTTCAGACCAGGCTGTCTGGCTGATTTTTTTGAACGCTTTATCCACTTTGCCGTGGTTACTGCGCAGGGTCTTGCGGTGCTGCATCAGCCAGCTGACAGCACGCTTCCACCCGACTTGCAGAAAGCATCGCTTCAAAGGGCTTTGCAAACCCAGAGAGCATTCCTGAGATTAAGCACTCTCTGCTTCTCTCTATTGCTCGCCGTACCAGCTAATACTACCCACTGAAAGGTGTCTCCAAATGTGCTGAAACTGCCAATTTCTGCTTCACAAACTAGCTTTTACCTTAGAAAAACCCTTCACCTCTTGGGTGTTTTTGAATCTTAAATTAGGCTTCTGGGTGTTGCAAGACCTCACTCGAGTATTGCCACAGCACAGGAATGGGATGTCTTTTTATTTGTCAGTCTATAAATGGAATATATATGACATTCAAAATATTTACCAAATAGTAACTAGGTTTAAGTGTCTAAAAAGACAAGAATAAAACATAAATCACATTCACATCTGTAGTTATATGAACTCAGAGATGCTTTTTTTCCTGTATTTCACCTAGTTATCACCATTAAGACACTTACAAAACCTTATCCTCAGATTCAGCTTAAGTGAAATCCCACCCCAGGTCCCAGTTTCCCCAGTTTGAGGAAATGCACAGGTTTATGCTTCCACGTGGCGTCTGAAATTGTATTCAGAGTCAGATGAAGGATACTTTCTCATTTCCTCTGATACATAACTAAATCGGAAGACTGCTTTGCACACGATGATTTAACTTCAGGAAAGGTATTTTTAATCTACACGGAGAAAGAGCTAGTTATGGTCTCCTATTAGCAATTATGTTTGCACTTTACTTAATTGTAAACAGAATTTTAAAGTTACTGGAGTGGAAACATTCACTACCACCTGCTGGGGCAGTACCAGTTCTAACCGCATTTAATCTTTGTACCTGTTTTCCATCTAAATATTCATAAGAACATAAACTACAGCACAGGTCTTTGCTTGCTTTTGACTGAGGCTAGAGAGCGTAAGACAGTTTTGGACCATAGCAGCCTCTTAGTGAATAATCACTGAAAAGACTATAGGAAGAGTCTCACTATAACCTGAAAATAGACACGGGCACAAATTACCTAAACACTCCACTTTTCTGCCAGACAATATTGCCTTTGTGGTATCCATTTTTTTAACAGCCACATTTCTGAAGAATATGAACAAGTTTTGTCTACCAGGTTTTTCCAAATCCTCCTTCCCCTTGCTGCGGTGTGTTGCTGTTAACGCTCATGAAGAACATTTCCTTCCTGTACTTTTCCTGTCTTTCAAATGTACATTCCTCTGTTTTGCATGAAACCTCATCTATTACAAATAATTGATGATGATTGATTTATTTGAGTCTTATAGTCCATGATAAAGGACACTCAGGTGATTGTGGAACACCGGTGAGTCAACTCCGCAAACCTTCCATAACATTTTTTATTTATCTTCAGATAAATTAGTAGGAAAAGATGAGAACAGAAAGGAGGAAAAAAAAAAATAAAAAGATACTTGCTATGATTCTTGCTATGATTGTATTAAGTCATTACAAGAAGAAGTGGAGATGGAGAGTCACCATACTGGTAATACAACAGGAGAAAATGGGAGATTATATCCTTACTTGATTAGTTTATGTTATACAACTATAGCCCTTGTCCTGAAGACAAATTCACAAGCACAAAACACTGCTGTCCCTAGGGAATTAAAGCACATTTTTTTACATGAATTTTTCTAGCGGAGATTCTTGTGCAAATTATGTAAAACATAGCACTGAACTTAATTGCCTAAAGTATTTTCTTAATCTCCATATTCTATTAATAAAGAATCAGGAAAATAATTAAGACTAAACTCAATTTAAATATAGCAAATATCTGAGTTGATGCTACACGACTAAGCAGGTTGCATAGAAGCTTTTAAATATTTATGAAGTAGCAGCAAATAGCTTATTGTACATGAAAACATAAAGAAATTCAAGCTTCAGTTAACACACATATAGTAAGCAGACCATTAGGAGTTAACAGCTGTAGGCTAGGTCTAAGTCGGTATTAGATTCACACATCTTAGCTTTTTCTTTTTCCAGAATCAATATCTGCAAATAATAAATGAGATCCCAAAGGGTTGAGTTAAGCTCCAACCACCACAGAGTAACTCTGCAATTGGTCATTGACTCAATAATGCAGGTGAGCTTCACACTGTAGAACATCTTTAGCACACTATAATAGAAAATTAATAGCGTTCAAATCAGCAGCAGGGTTACCCTAAGGATTACATAATAGCTTGGGTTAGAACAATCATCTAGCTCCAAGAAGTGTAAAATGTCATAAAACTAGAAAGAGGTAGAATAGCTCCTACATTAGGTATAATTTGTGTAGTGTACACTGACTTTTTTAAAACACGTTAAACAACAAAGATCCACATTATAAAAGTGTACCACTGAAAATACTGCCAACAAACCGCATTGCAGTGGTGTCCATGGGAAATATGAAACTCATATATCACTGTACTGTTAATAATATTAGAATACAGAATTTAGTTTATGACTGTACTACTACAGAAGGTTTCATGTTAGCTACTGTAACACTGTAATAAAATGTATAAAAATAACATGTCCACAAATGCATATGTAAAATTCTAATATCTATAAACAAAAATAAAACATACTACTACTACTACTACTACTACTACTACTAATAATAATAATAATAATAATAATAATAAGTGCCTTAGCCTTTACCAGATTGCAAATAAAATAACAACTTTTCTTTACAGACTGTACAGATTCCCTTATGCTTTGTATCAGGTCATTTATGATAACTACTTCAGAACATGCTAAATCGAGTGTATACATACTCAGTAACCAACTTAAGTGCGTGAAAGATGATATGAGACTAATTTACAACAGATTAATATGATAGCAACCCAACAGCATGAGGGACTAATAAGCACCTGGAGACAAAAACAGCATTCTCACAAACCTTAAGCAATGTCAGAAAACTTCTGCACTGCACAGCACAAATACCTATCTCCCCGAAAGAAACAATAGACTGCATAGCATGTAATAGAATATCAATTATTAATTTAACCATTTTTCAGTGCCAGGGAACACTTTGGACAGTTAAGGGCCCAGAGATAAAATTGAAAGAGATTTGATTTCTTAATCTGGGTAACACTTGAGGACAGGTAGACACTGCAGACACTAATTCTAAGCATTATAAACTAAGGTTTTGCCACTGAATCAAAATTTAAAAGGAAAATACTTCCCACAATATTTTGGGAAAAAAAGCATAAAAACCCCCAGCCCCCCAAAGTTATTATATGAATTCAGTTCATTTACTAAATAAAATACTGACTTCAGCTTTTCTCAGTTTGATGCTGAAGTACAAAATATACTCACTACAGGATGCCGACTGTCCCATTTCCAACCAGAATTTGTATATTTCCATTGCTTCTCTCAAACTTTCTGCATAGGTCTCTGCTGCTCCAAATTTAAATAGGACTTGACACATATATCACGGTCACTATACGATCGAGTTTGGACTTACCCAAGGGCTGCCACCATCCCATACATCGCCATAGCAAAAAGCAGCTTGTGGCATTCCCTGCAGGTTACTTGTCTTACTTTTCAGAGGAGTAATGTCCTCACCCAGCTTGGCACCAGCTGTAGGAATAAAAGATCGGTGTGGAGAATTAAATCCTCTGCTGCTCTGGTGCCTTCCCTGTGGCTCTTTTTCATAGTGACTTGTGCCATACACAAAATGGCACCTCTCTTTCAATGCGGTGAGGTCCAGGCTTTATATACCAGGCATGTGAATGTGAGTATACCACAAAACACTAGTTCCTTATCATGCGCTTGTTAGCTTGTCCAATCTATGGCAATCACTTCGGTCCCAGGGGTTGAAAGACACAAGATGCAGGGAAAAAGGGAAGCAAAAGCTGAAGAAAGATCAATACTGCACTGTGAAACAAGAAGTGTAGGCTATTTACTTTTCATTGATCT
The DNA here is from genome assembly GCA_017639485.1 of Pluvialis apricaria. Taxonomy (NCBI): domain Eukaryota; kingdom Metazoa; phylum Chordata; class Aves; order Charadriiformes; family Charadriidae; genus Pluvialis; species Pluvialis apricaria. The sequence continues at coordinate 84,553,438 of CM030044.1, read as the reverse complement.
GATGATGCAGGAGAAACACCTCAGACTGGCATTAAATTGAGGGAATACATCTTCTGTGTTTTTTCACCTCAAGGTCAAGAAAGAGCCAAAAAGAAATTAGAACAAACAGAAACTAATCACAGGAGTAAAATAAAACTATTAATCCACATTACAAATCCACATGGAAACATAATTAAATATCAGGCTGAATAAGGTTCACAATAAAACAAACACTGCCAGCTCTTATCAGTTTCAACTTGCACCTGGACCGACTGCAAACAAACAAGTGACTGTATGAGGCAGGCTAAAACAAATCAACGTTTAATGTTGGTGTAGAGGCCCCTTCTAACAAAAAACTTGTGATATGCCTTCCCGCATAGATTTAGAAACATATATCTGACCAGCGCCAAAGGCAGATCTGCGTTTTCACCTGCACTTACTTATTTAAAAAAATGTAGTGTTACATTTTCTGGGGTTCAAGGGAAAGAAGGGCACACTTTTAGGCTACTGGTTTACCTTATGTTGAAAGATATGTAGAGTACATATGCTTGTACAGAAATAACAAAAATCCTGTTACAAATTTGGGGGTTAAAAAAAAAAAACAAAACAGAAAAATATTCACAACCAGATAGTTCAATTCTGCATAGGTTAATGTAGCTTGCTTAAGTGAAAACACTACGGAACATCAAATCTCACTTTCAGAGGCAGCAGTGAAAGATCAAAATGGCTGGAATTAAAACTCTACAACAGTTTATTAATTAATATCCAAAGGTGTTATTTAAATGTTTGGTTAGAAATTTCACCAAATGACATCCTTATCAATGCTCCTGAACCTGGCAAAGCAGACGCCACTTCAAAAAGCCGTGCAAGTAAATGCACTTTCATAAACAGGTACGATCCCCATATTAACTTGTGAAGGTGAAAAATAAGTGAGATAAAGGACCACCTCCTCAATAGGCAGGAGAAGTGCAGAGGGACTTCTCCTGTGGGAGGGCAATTAGCGGGTTAGTGCTCTCCCAGAACAGGAGGAAAACAATGATGTGGGATGTGGTCTCACATAAAAATTGCTGAAAAAATAAAAAAGGAAATACAGGGCAGGTAAAGGAACCAGAGAAAAAGGGGAGATTATTCACTATCTTCATTGCTTATTCACATAGAATTTAAGTGTGGGTCTTCTAGACAAGGTAGAAAATAAGGCCTTAAGAAAGAGGTGTGGAGTTCAAACTGTCTATTTGACACTTGGGGAAGAGAAGAGGATTGGTTTTATTGCAAAAATTTTGTGTTCATTCTTAGAGGTTCAAGGCATTAGAGTATTCACAGTTTAAATCCTTCTTAAAGCCTTCTATTGCTAAGATAAACCTGCATAATTTTATGTTGGGAAAAAACAAAGGTAATTTGGTCAGGTGTAGCATCACAACTAGAATCAAACCAGAAAGTAGGTGAAATAAGAACAGTAAAGCACATTGCATTTTGCAACCATTTTGTGATTATTTTGATGTTACAACACTTATAATTTTACAAACAGTTTCTATTTAAAAAAAAAAAAAAGATTGAGAAGTTGCCTAGGTTGTGCCATAGGTAAGAAACCTGAACAAAATTGCCGTGGCTTACACCCTTGGACCAGAAGTTAGGAGTCGGCTGGAAAATACCTAAAACATTTTCCATTGCTAGTGAAAAAGTCTGTAGGTTTTTAATCATTAATTTAGTGTTAGTAGAGATCCTTTAAATTAAAGGTTATTGATGGAAGTTTGCACTGAAGAAGAAGAAATTATCAGTGTGGAATACATTTTTTTTTTTCTTATTTGTTTCCTGTTTCTTCAGTGTTGAATTGCAGTTTTAGTGGCGAATGTTTTCTTTCAGCGTAGTTTTTTCCCCTGGGATTCAATTTTAAGAACTAACACCTCAAAATAGCTCTTTCAGTACCGTTTCCATTTGCGCATGGCGGTGTTTGCCCTGATGCAGATATGTACTTGCTGCAGAGTCCAGCACCTTTTCTGGGATTAGACATGAATTTTGATGGGGGAATCCCATCCACGTCTCCTTTTCTGAGATTTTCCAGAAATTTCCTTGAAGTTAAAAAACACCACAAAGGGACATTGCTGTTCCTATTCCAGATTGAAGACAGTTTTCTGTTTGTGTCCAGCAGCATCTGTTGGACTAATGAAGATCCCATCTTTGTAAAACTTGCCTATGAAGAAATCTCTATCCTCAAGCTGAACAGAAGTTTGGAAAACTGCTTCAAGTTAATTTTCTGGAACTATTTAAATGAACTGTTTTCCCCAATACTTCCCCTTCTTTTCCTTCTAGTCTTTTGATGATAAATAAAAAACCCAAATCCATCAAAGTTTACACAAAACAGCATCCTTCAGAAGAAATCTTGCCAGAACAACGAATGCAGCCTGCCAACACAAGACAGCCATTAAAACACACACAGAGGTCCCACACTGAGACATATGTCAGCAAATGCAAACAAACCATGTCAGTGAAATCATGTGCAACGCATCAGAATTTACTGACACAAATAAAGGGTAGAAACCGTTATTCCCAGATAAGCATTCATCACAAGGCAATCACTCCCTGTCTTCTAGACCAAACCTCTAATCAAACCTGTAGAATATCTTAAAAAGATGAAGTTAAAAAGATAGGAATTAAAATCCGTAATTCTGTTAAACACTGAAAAACAGGAGCAGAGACCCAAATTTTAATGCTATGTAAATCTATCCATACACCACCTGCCTTGTGCTAATCTTTCATGTCGCCTCCATCTTGTTATTTCTGTTCTTCAGGTGTTCAGCTCTCTTCACTCTTCCCTCTCCTATGGCTTTGTTGTACCACAGGTAGTAAACGATCTGCTTTTTTCAAATTACCCTATTAACACAACCAGATTAAACCAAAACAACTGATTCTTTACTCCTACTTAACTTGAAGCTTGTTTAATTTTGTGCCTACCCTGACAAATAGGTTCAGTACTTCCTTTTTCCTGTTTGCCTCCATGGTCAATGGATGCAATTTGCAACAAGCAATAATTCTCATTATCTTTAGGTTACCAAAAGCCTTTAAACATGTAACCATGCTTGCATTCTGGCCAGTGAGGTTTCTCAATAAAATGCACAGGCAATTGTAATAGCCTCATTATAGTTCAGACAAAGAGTTTTCTATAAAATATTTTCCTATGTATTTTAAAGTTATTTACTCTGAAAAGTTTCTCTTCAAAAAATATGTTTGCAATATTGCTTTAATATTTCTTAGAAGAAAGTAACAGAAAGAAAACTTAGATAATTGCAGCTATCTGAACAAACTCTTAGGTTCTCTAAGACAATCCCATTTTGATTAGAACTGTTTAATAAGTACTGCTGTTGAAACAAAACTGTATTAATGTGCAAAACTATTAGACTGAAGTAAAATTTATATCAGTTTTAAAAAGTTCTTTTCAAGATAAAATGGAAATCCGCATGGTTAAAGGCTAACCAAACTCATGTTATATTTGAAAAGTTGATTTTTTTGAATGGTTTTGTAATAGATGCTTTTTTGCACCTTTTTCCTTAGTGTGTTTTAGGCAAGACAGTAAAATATACAAAGGTTACAATGAGTAACCTTTCCTTTCCCACCCATGGACTTTTGAAGGCTGTAAAATTTCCGAATCAAAGGAAACAGCTGAATTATCACAGCTGAAAACAAGCAAAGAAGAAACACATATATGCAGTTTGTCACAGTTTATAATATGATGGATAGTAGGGCAATTATTTTATATACATAAAAAGAAACAGTATGCATGTGTCAAAACATTTACACAGCTTGCAGGTTATTCACGTACATTATGAAAATGAAGATTTTATAGCAGGCAATAGAGTCTAGCATGTGAAATCAAAGAGAAAAAGATGTCTTTGCCTTAGCACATGAGACATTAGAATTGCTGGAAATTTTCGTTGGGTATTTTAAATCTGATCCAGTTGCTACAAAAGCTATTGTAAAGTTATTATTTAGTTGTATAGGCCTGTGAAGTCTTGCATTTTCACATCCTATAATTTTTGGTCCTCAATTCAAAGTTTATTTCAAGAAGAGATTTACATCTAGAGCCGCAAGATCCAGTTCAGATTTCACTTCACTTTTGTGACTTCTCTCCATACTTTTTCATTTTTCTCTTTGAAATACTGGTAATAACTGAACAAGTCAAAAATCAACACATTCAGAACAAAAATGTCATACTGCAAGCTTTCTACACCAGTTGTATATGTACTCTTTGAGAATCAGTAAAATAATAATAATCTAATGTTATATTTATATGAAATGTTCATGAAACAAAGCTCAATTTTCTCAAATAATTTTGATGAAACATTCAAATCCTGTAAATTCCAAAACAATATTGTGATTTTTCACCTGAAGAAGCTCTGCTTTTGTTTCTGATTATCACAAAGTAGAGATTTTTTTATATATACTTATGTATGTATGTGTTTATATGTGTGTGTGTGTATTTATATATATAATGAGATAAAACATAAAATAGCTTTTCAATTGGAAATTATCTTTTTTAGTTTTTCAAAAGGAGGTAGCCAACCTTGCACCTACTGACATTGGTGCGCCTACGCACACAAGGAATTACTGCCACATATCTGTTCTTCCACCTGAATTAATGCATTTCTATTTCTTTACTCATAAATCAGCCTAGAAACATTTCTGTTCATTAGGTGATACCACTTTTCTACCTCATTCAGCATCATGGGTAAGTGGAGTATATTTATGAATGTCAAATAAAAATAATAATGGTCTACATAGTTACAACATATTAACAAAAATCTGAAAAGCTGCAGATCCTGCACTTTACAGAACACATGTACAAGTATTATTTTTGCTTCTAGAACCTTCAATGATTGAGGACAAGCACACTGGAAGGACTGAACTCTTTACCCCCCTCCAGGTCATATAGAAAATGGTGACAGAAAAATCCCACTCTTCTCCCTCACTGAGGTTCAGTTACAGCCCATAGATGCTAAGTGAGAACCGGCCACAAAAACTGTGAAAGGAAAGCTTCGGGATGTGGGTCTAGGCTAGATTGAACACTTGGTCCTTATGCTACCAGCACCCCACTGTCTGTCCCAACCACAGGGAAAGAGATGAAAAGGGAATTTCCCCCTGCTAGGCTGACAAAGTTGATCTACATGAAATACCCAGAGCACACTGCTGGCAATTCTGAAATTCATATGAAACTGAGCGCAGCTTTTCCTCTTTATTTTCACATACATATACTAGTTGTGAAGTGTTCTGTGATACCTACATTTAGTCTACAAATCACACAGATGATGGTAATGGAATCTTCTCACAACTACAAAGGACATGCTCTCAAAGCTGTACTATGAATGCAGTATGGACCGGAGACTCAGTTGGTGATGGACAGTATCGTTGCATCCTTCATTATAAGACCAGCAAGTATTATGGGTGACCTTTTGGACAGTAAAAAATCCAGAAGACAGGGAAAAGAGGGAAAAGGGGAAAAACAGGGAAAAGGGGAAAAAAAGCTTTCCCCTTGGTCCTTCCTTTACTGGTATTCAGACCAGCTAATCTCACAAACACAGAAGTCCCTAGCATGGGGTTACTCTTTACCTGCTTTGGGGCTAGAAGACCTCACTCGTTGACAATGAGTTGCCTGATTCTGCCCAGTCCTCATCCAAGGAGTGAAGACTACTGCTCGCTTAGGGACGGTTGGGAGTGCACCTACCTCTAACTTCTTTGTATCCCCTGCAGCTGGGAACTGAAAGGCCACACAGATGTTCATCCCTGGGAACGCAGGAGACAGCAGAGGCATGCAACATGGCTCAGTCTGGCACAGAGCAGGGAGGGTGTCATGGTGTTACAGAAATACTTGTACTTAATTCTGCTAACAGTTGATGTGTACTCTTCAGGCATGTGATGATGTGATGCTGTTGACTATTACCAGGTTTGAAGGAGGTGAAAATTGTCTGGTAAAAGTAACTGAGCTTTGGGTATTTGATATCTTGTCATAGTCACTAGCCGGCTTTGTGCCTCAAGGGCCAGCACATGGTCTAAACAAAACAACTCAGTGGTGTACTTTCCGATACCTAAGTTACAAGATAACTTGAAAATACAGAATGGGTATCCTCTAAGACAAATACATCCATACATCTCTTCCAGAAAGTCACTTATAACTGATTCCTGGGCAGAAATTACAGCATCACAGTATCACAGTATCGTCAGGGTTGGAAGGGACCTCTGGAGATCATCTAAGTCCAACCCCCCTGCCACAGCAGGGACACCTACAGCATGTTGCACAGGACAGCATCCAGGCGGGTTTTGAATGTCTCCAGTGTGGGAGACTCCACAAGCTCTCTGGGCAGCCTGTTCTAGGGCTCTGCCACCCTCAGAGTACGGAAGATCCTCCTCATGTTCAGATGGAACTTCCTGTGCTCAATTTTGTGCCCGTTACCTCTAGTCTTATCACTGGGCACAACTGAAAAAAGACTGTTCCCATCTACCTGGCACCCTCCCCTTAAGTATTTATAAGTATTGATAAGATCCCCCATCAGTCTTCTTTTTTCTAGACTAAAAATACCCAAGTCTCTGAGCCTTTCCTCATAAGAAAGATGCTCCAGTCCCCTAATCATCCTTGTAGCTCTTTGCTGGACCCTCTCCAGCAGTTCCCTGTCCCTCTTGAACCGGGGAGCCCAGAACTGGACACAATACTCCAGATGTGGCCTCACCAGGGCATAGTAGAGGGGGACGATGACCTCTCTCAACCTGCTGGCCACACTCTTCTTGATACACCCCAGGACGCCATTGGCCTTCTTGGCCACCAGGGCACATTGCTGGCTCATGGTCATCCTGTTGTCCGCCAGGACTCCCAGGTCCCTTTCCACAGAGCTGCTCTCCAGCAGGTCAGCCCCCAACCTGTACTGATGCATGGGGTTATTCCTCCCCAGATGCAGTACCCTACACTTCCCTTTATTGAACCTCATCAGGTTTTTTTCTGCCCAACTCTCCAGCCTGTCCAGGTCACGCTGTATGGCGGCACAACCTTCCGGCGTGTCAGCCACCCCTCCCAGTTTTGTATCATCAGCAAATTTGCTGATGGTGCACTCTATCCCTTCATCCAGGTCATTGATGAATATATTGAACAGGACTGGACCCAGTACTGACCCCTGAGGGACACCACTTGTTACTGTCCTCCAATGGACTCTGCACCACTAACCACAACCCTCTGAGCTCTATCGTTCAGCCACTGTTCAATCCACCCCACTGTCCATTCATCTAACCCACACTTCCTAAGCTTGTCTGTGAGGGTGATGTGGGAGACAGTGTCGAAAGCCTTGCTGAAGTCAAGGTAGACAACATCCACTGCCCTCCCTTCATCCACCCATCCAGTTACACCATCATAGAAGGCTATCAGACTAGTCAGACATGACTTCCCCTTGGTGAATCCATGTTGACTATTTCTGATAGCCTTCTTTTCCTCCAGCTGCTTGGAGATGATGCCCAGAACAAGCTGTTCCATCATCTTTCCAGGGATGGAAGTGAGGCTGACAGGCCTGTAGTTTCTTGGGTCATCCTTCTTGCCCTTTTTGAAGACTGGAGTGACCTTGGCTTTCCTCCAGTCCTCAGGCACCTCCCCTGTTCTCCAGGACCTTTCAAAGATGATGGAGAGTGGCCCAGCAATGACTTCCGATAGCTCCCTCAGCACTCGCGGGTGCATTCCATCAGGCCCCATGGACTTGTGGGTATCCAGTTTACTTAATTGTTCTCTAACTTGTTCCTCTTCAACCAAGGGAAAGTTTTCCTTCCTCCAGACTTTCTCTGTTACTTGCAAAGTCTGGGACTCCCGAGAGCTGGCCTGAGCAGTGAAGACAGAAGCAAAGAAGGCATTCAGCAACTCTGCCTTCTCTGTATCATCCGTCACCACAGCACCCATCTCGTTAAAGAGCGGGCCCACATTTTCCCTGGTTTTCCTTTTGTCTCCTATATACTTAAAGAAACCCTTCCTATTGGTCTTGACATCCCTTGCCAGGTTCAATTCCAAAGCTGCCTTGGCTTTTCTCGTTTCTTCCCTGCATACCCTGACAGCATTCTTATACTCATCCCAAGTCGTCAGCCCCTTCTTCCACATCTTGTAAACTCCCTTCTTCCACCTGAGTTTTTTCTGAAGATCCCTGCTCAGCCATGCAGGTCTCCTTCCCTTGCCCGATTTCTTGCTCTTAGGGATGCACCTAACCTGAGCTTGGAGGAGCTAGTGCTTGAATATCAGCCAGCTCTCTTAAGCCCCCTTACCCTCTAGAGCCCTCTCCCATTTGATTTCTCCTATCAATTTCTTGAAGAGATCAAAGTTAGCCCTCCTGAGGTCTAACATTTCAACCCTACTTGTCATTTTGTTCATATTGCACTTAAAGCTGAACTCTATCTTCTCATGATCACTACAGCCAAGTCTGCCCCCGACCTTAGCATCCTCCACCAGTCCCTCTTTGTTTGTCAATACTAGGTCCAGTAGTACACCTCTTCTTGTGGGCTCTTCCACCACCTGAGTCAAGAAGTTATCATCAATGCACTGGAGGAACCTCCTGGACTCTGCATTCCTAGCTGTGTAGCCTTCCCAACAGATATCAGGGAAGTTGAAGTCCCCCATGAGAACCAAGGCCTGCTATTGTGAGACGGTTCTCACCTGTCTGTAGAAGGCCTCATCAACTTCCCCATCCTGATCAGGTGGCCTGTAATAAACACCCACAATGGTATCTCTCATGTTACCCTGCCCCTTAATCCTTACCCACAAGCTCTCAACTTGCTCATCATCAGCCCCCAGGGACAGCTCAATACATTCCAGTTGCTTTTTCACATAAAGAGCAACTCCCCCACCTCGCCTTGTTGGTCTATCTTTCCTAAAGAGAACATAGCCCTCCATGACAGTGTTCCAGTCATGCAAGCTATCCCACCATGTCTCAGTAATTGCAATTGAGTCGGAGAAGATCAAGGATTTACGATGACAAGAAGTAGGATTACTGGAGTACTAAAAATCAGGCACTTCTCAAAATAAGCCAACCTTTTATCAGAAGAAAATGGTTCCATTTTGTCTCCAGGAGCAGCAAAAATCCATTTTTATAGAAGATGTTTCTGTATCAAATAGCAATAATTTCATTTGTTCTAATTTTTCAGTTTAGGTAACACTATCCTCCGTAGTGCAGTTACCACTTAGGGAAAGTAGTAAATACTATATAAGGAAAATGGAGAATAGACTGAACTGCATAAAGCAGAAATGAAGTTTTTTATGCATCGTACATGGCTGCAGATCCCTCTCCGCTCTTGTTCTGTCAGAGTAAGTCCTTGGATTTCTCTCAGTAGCACAGATATAGATTTTATGAGTATGATGAACAGAGATAAAGGTATGAAGAGCCAAGAACTGTGCAGATATCCAGCAGGATATACAGTAGGCAGATTCACACCTAGACTCTGAGGTGATTTGTGTGCCTTTAGTGGCAAATATGATGTGCTGCATGGCCTTGAATCTTTCAAAAAATAAAATTAATAAAATAACCTGTTTAAGTAGGATACTGTAATGAAAGTAGGATGGACAAGATATTTATTTCTCACTTGAGAGAAGAAGTAGTACTTGTGTTTGAAGGCTATGAAGTCAGAATTCATTTTCCCTTTCAAAAATAGAAGGCAGAAAGTGATTATTTTGTCTTCAAGTGTGATCAGATGCAAAACTAACAGTGATTCCTCAGTGATGTATCAAGGGGGGAAAAAAGCTTCCTGAGACTTCAGAAATAACTTCAGAATATGAGGTTGTACTTTGTTTGTCTGAAATAGGAGAATTTGAAAATTGTAGTGTAGTTAAACACCTCTTTTTGGCTTGACAGTACAGTAATGGCTCTTTAAAAAGCTAGTTTATAGTGTTGAATTAAGCTGTATGTCTGCAAGGAAGAGATGGCTCTACAGTGTCGGATGCCAAGAGCATCCATCCCTTCTAATGCAATGGGCAATTTCTCAGTTATGCTCTCTTTACACCATTTGGGTGTCATACATGGTTGATGAAATAAGCCACAGATTTCCTTGTCTTAGTATAAAAGAAGGGCTGAACTCCTCAACAACACCCTGTGACTGACACAGGTGGGACGACAATTCAGCCTGCGAAGCAGTCAAGTGCTGGGAGGAATACCCAATGAGGAAAAAAGTGTCGGGAAAGCTGCAGGAAGAAGTACATAAAAGGTTCAATTTTAGCATTCAAACTTTGGAATGTTTGTCAAAATATAATCTCAGTTTTTTTGTCCTTCTGTGATAAATTAATGCATATCAGCTCTTGGAGAGAGCACAGCCTATTTCTAATACAATCTTACACTAGTTAATAATGCAGACAGAGGTTACAGTGCAGTAGGCACCTAATTTCCACAGTCATCTGAGGTCTGTATGATTTTAACTGTTCTAAGAGATTAGTTGTATCAATTAATTCTCACAGTCTTATTTTCTGCAAAGTTTCATGATGTCTGAAGTTAGCAATATGAATAAACTCATATTTCCATAATTTGTTTCCTAAAATTATAATGGAAGTTGAAGTACGCTTACAAGCTTATTCTTCAATATTTTAAATAGTCAAATTCAGTTTCCTAGGAAGCATTACAACATTTCTTTCCCTAAAGAATATATAAGTCCATATCTAAATGTTATGTTTTTAATAATTTAAAATGATTACCCCTGTAATTTAAGGAACGCATAGTGGTTTGCAGAAGAAGAATACAAAGCTTTTAAGGTTAGTACTGACCAGGATATAAGTCTTTTAGAATAGCCACACTCTATTTTTGTGGACCTGAATAGTGAGTGTAGAAAACTTCAGAGGATGTAGTTCACTTCAGCTTTGAAAGAACATGCCTACAATCACATCCATACAGGGTTCACCAGTATTTGAAACAAGACAAAACCTACCTGCCATTTGGTAGGCAGTATCACAAAAGTTTAATGTCTTGGTCAGGGTCCATACAGCTATAGCCACACTGCATCTGAGCCTCCAGTTAAATGAAGTATCCTCCCCTAAACTTTTGTACTATGCAGTCATTAAACACCATCTCCGTTCTAACAACCTGATGACTGCATAGTACATTAAAAGAAGGTCTTATGCTGTATTATTTCTTTTACAAGTACTTATTCAAGCATGTTGTCCCAATGTCAGCAAGTACCTGTCACAGAAAAAAAATGACCATTTAACATTATTTCATAATCTACAATCAGAATTATCTGTTCTTAAGATTTTGGGTAATCTGCTTTTATTTGAATTGTAAAGCTCACCAGAGTCACTGAGACTGGAAGGATCTGATAGATGTCATAAACAGATCATCTCTTGCATTGCCTGGTGTCCCAAACAATGGAACTTAACCATAAGAGTGTGACGTCTAATTTGATGAAAGAAGACTAATTCTGGCAGAGTAGTTTGAGTAACAATAGTGGAAAGAGCAGGTTGCTGTAATGACAATTACAACTCAGAAGGCACTCCAGGATAAACCCCTATTTTAGGGCACAGTGAGGAGCAGGAAAAACGTTTGAAACTGACGATTTTCATGCTTGTTCATAACTGAAGACATTTATTCATTTAAGCATTTTGTTTTGTGAAATAGCTGGAATACATCTGGTTCAAACACTCTGATGCTGATGAGAGATATTTTACGTAAAGCTCTTGGAAATATTTAAAGTCACTGGGCTGCTTGAGAAGGCCAGAATTATTGACAATTACAGAAGGAGGTGATTGTTCCAGGCAAAGTTCGTAGATTTGAAGGGGAAAAATCAAAAGGTTTCTCAGTCTTCATTGTGAAAACCAAAGCATAAGACAGTATAAAACTTTGTCTTCATAGACAAGTGAGTTGTGATTCATCTTATGATGACTAAGCAAGCCAAAAGAGTCTGTAGTCACCACACTCCTACGTTGATATCCCATTACCCAGTGCAGCCAAAACTGGCCAAAGTCAGGTTTATAATCCAGCTTTAGGAAAGAAGCAGGTGACAGTTGATGGCAGAGACCAGCTGTCCTGGCTTGGATGAAACATAATGGTTAGGACATTAAATCAGGACTCAACAACTTGCACTGCTCACAGAAACAAAATGTGATCCAAGACCATTAAATCCAATAAGTTAATTCTGAAAATGATTTTCACAACAGGCACTTCGGCAAATGTCAGAGAAAGCGGCTCTGTTCTTAAGCAGAGGAAATAGTAGGCAGAGCAGCAGCAATCCCTGGTGTGTAAACACAGTCTAAGATAGGCTGAGTTCAAGAAAGAATCTATGTAAAAAATTACCCTGGGAATTAGGGTAAAAATTATGTTACTGCTGGAGGAGCAAATATCTCTAGTATTTTCTGCCTCTCTCCTCACTTGGAAAATATTTGCGAGTGCTAGATTTTTGACCCACCTAAAAACATTTAGAGAAATGTAAATTCCTAAGCCTTTAAACTCGATAATCAGAACACCAGTGCCTAATCTCCTCTGTCTGAAGCAAAAGAAGATAGATCCAAATCTACTAAATGAAGTGAATTTACGCCTTTGTGTCGGTGGTCCAAATTTAAAGTCCTGAGAGAAGAGGAGATTTAAGCCCAAATAGTTTAAAGATTACTTTGTACATAATGTAGGATACAGAAAGAATGAAAAACCAATGGACCAGTCAAGACTTGCAGGACCTGTGAAAGTTTAACAAATAATTTCTGCTGCGTATATAATTTTTCTTTGTGCAATTAGAAATATCACAAGTATCATGCCTCCAACAATACCCATTGGAAGAACATTCGAGAACCTAATTTGGGACAGTGATTTTTATTTTTTTTTTAAATACACAGTCAGCATTAATCTCACTAACCTTAATTTCATCCTATTATGCCTGATTACATTATGTGCTCTTGCATTATGTGCTATATTAGTTCTGTAAAAATTTTAATTTTCTTAAAAAAAGACAGACCTGAATGCATTATTTTCATTCTTCTGACCTACCCCTGTAGCTGTGGCTGCTTTCTAGAAAAATTGCTATGTAAATTAATTTTAATTTATTTTACATATGTGAATATAATGAAAATTATACATGTCGGCAAAGAAATGGTAAAAAGTTTTATACTGTCAAGAAAAATAATAGTTCCAACATTCTCAATTATTTTGTGATTACTAGTATTTCATTTTCTTTTAAAAACCTCCCCATCATCATGTCATGATTTAAGACTTTTTATGAATTAAATATATATTTCCGGACAATTACTAGGTTCATTGTTAATCTAAGCCCATCAGCCAGCATGTCTTTTATCATATTCATTCCAGGAACCAGATTCAATAATGAAAGACATTGCATGGTTGGACAGTTAGCAAACAGGGCATATTCAGCACACTAATTTAAATAGTGCATATTCTTTTTGCACTGAGGGAAGAAGGTTAGAATAGACAGCTCACTAGATACAAGGGCTCAGCTGACAGCCAAAATCTTTAAATTAGTAAAAAACAGAGTAGTGTGGGGAACAGTGATCATGTTTGAGATTTTTGGAGATGTTTAAACATCTGCAGAATCTGACCGAACAATATTTTGCATGCATTCATGAATTACATGGCATTTATGAGTTTCTCTACCTTGTGCTTTGCTTTAATTGCAAACAAAAGGGAAGAAAAATCAGAATATCTCAGTGGCAGAAGAGATGCACATAGAAGAATTAACTTACCCAAGGTGCTACACAGCAGCAATCATCTCAGTAGTCTTCTAGTCTTTGCACCAAACCATGTAATAAGCTAAGTCTTTTCTGGCACCAAACAAAAGTTAAACTTTTGCTGATAATTGAGAGAATGTATACATTTTATATCAGAGGTAGCTACTGCTGACTTAAGGAATCATGTTTGTTTAATTTTGTGTTGTGCCTTAGTTCCCCCACAAATAAGAAAATAACATAGGCATTATTTTACAGGGAAAACAATGTGTTCAAGCTAATTTTAAGTCACATTATAGAAGTTTCTTTCTCTGGTTACACAAGCTTGCCTAATGCAGACTAGACTTGTAGCCAATGGTTAAACACTACAGATGTAGATGTGATCTTTGTGTCCTCTTTCTGGATAAAAGACATTTATGGATAGGCCTTTCCCCTCAACATATACTCTTGTCCAAATTATTACTCACCAATAGTAGCCACTGCACTTTGTACTACTACACTATTCAAAACTGTTAGCCCTTTAAAACATGTTGAACATTGATGAGAAATCAATCTCATGGTTGTTTGCATCCTATGTACTTTGAATAATTCAGTAGATGGGAAGAGTGTTTTTACCATTGGTTGCTTCTCACTCTGCCTTGGCCATTGCAGAGAAACAGAAAGGGACTTCCCAGAGGGTGGGCATTAAGGGCAGTCTCAACCCACACTCCCAGGACCTGTGACAACACAACATTACAAGGCTTGCTGGTGCTTCCTCATTCCTCGGCAGCTGTTGGCCGTTGCCCAGCATTGCCCCAGGAAAAGTTTTTCCAGTGAAACTGCACAGGGTAGTTTATAGAGATCCTATGCAAAATCAGAAGGAGCACAATATTTTCTGTAGCTGATGAAGTCATTATCTAATATGCCCTTTCTTAATTTAAATGATGTGATATTGACTGGGTTTTTTTCAGTCTATTCAACTAAACACTCTGAATCTAACAAAATACGTATTCTTTTTTGCCTTAAGGAGGCATACTAGTAATTCCTTTTTTAGATAGCTTTCATTATTTTCATCCTTCAGATAAAAAAACTCTGAAATGAAATTTACATTATATAAACCTTCCTAAATCACCAAATATTATATTGCAGTCTCACTTTAAGGAAATTCATTTACAGACTAA
>CM030044.1:84528648-84536148 GCA_017639485.1 Pluvialis apricaria | reverse complement strand
ATGAAGCACAGTGGCAGCACAAAAAAAAGTGGAGGCCAATAGCATTCTTATTATTTTAAGTACATACCAATTTATCTCTTAATAAAAACTCACAAGTCATTGCTAAATAAGAGAGAGAGAAAAAAAAAGTGCTTTTATATTGGAAACCTGGGGCTCAACCACACACAATCTGAGCTGCAGAACTTTGGATGTGAAAATCTGGGACTAAAAAGCCTCTCTCAGGAAAGTGTTTCTTCTCTATTTCAGGTGAAGAATTGAGACAAAGGAAGAAAATGAATAGCGTAGAGCAAAAAGAAAAACCTATGAGAAAAGCAGAACAGTTAAACTTTAGTACTAGAACTGGTAAACTGATGACTAGTCATAAAAATGATCACTACTCTTTCAGTAACTACTAGATATGCTACTGGAAATTATCGATGTGATTTGTACCAAGCTGGAAAATTACTTATGTTATTTAAATGCTGCTAACCACAATTCTAGGTTTAATAGTACTGTGAAGTAATCAAAATTCAACTGTCTCTGGAGAAGAATTGGGAACATGTTCAGCACAGCTTTTCTCAGATGCCAAAACTAATTTCTGAGCGTGTAGTGTGTGAGTTTTGATCAGTCTTTCCTTAGACACAGGATAGGATTTCTGGGTTGAAAAATATACTACAAAATGACCAGTACTCCCACAACTGGTGTGTTTGCCACTAATTCCTCAAACTCCCTGTCCAATAGACACATACACTACGCAGCTGAAAAATACCTGAATTCAAGTGAGTTCTAGGAGTTCTTGATTCAGAGAAGGCGCCTGAACTTTCATGTTCCACATACCATCATTAAAATGCTGCACAAGTTTTGTTTTAACTGACAAAAGCTCTGTCTTGATTTATCCTTTGAAATATCAATCCACAGTTCTGCAAAAGAGTTCAAAGTTGGTATTGCCTCTTTTGCAAAATGTGTGCTAAATGGAATGAAAAGCACATGGAATAAAGAAGACTACGTACACAGCAATATGTAAAAACTAGTTGTCTGATCTTTTGGGCGCTGTTTTTACAGGTTAAAAAATTGAAAAGCGTGAAAGCTTATGGAGTCATAATTTAAAACAAGTTTCCCCTCAATCCACCTTCCAGCCTTTCTGTCTGGACCCTCAACACAAGACCAGAAGCAAACCTTGAACCACTCCCAGCCCCAACTCTACCAGAGATATATGAAAGTTTGCCAGCACATCTCCAGAAACACAAATCTGAAGCCTCCACACCAGAATGCAACACTTTCCACCTGACTTACTACACCCTGAGTTAGTGAAATTTAGTAGGATGAATAAACAGAGGAAGAGATTCGGATGTGCCCAGGGAGAGAGCTACTAGAAACTGTGCTAACAGCTCATTGCTTCTGTCCCTGTAACTCCCACACCTCCCTGCTCCTCAAGTCTCAAGCGTCCTTCAAAGTGATCAGCCGACTTCAATATTTCGCTTGCACCCAGAACAGTGATTCCTGTAACTAATGGATGGTGGGAGCATGAACATTCCCAATTCAGAAAAACAATGGAACATGACATTCATTGCCTTTTACCAAAATAGGACAAGATGGAACTTCTAACTCAAGACATATCTTGAAATGAATGTGATTGGATTTGGTGCAAGTTGTCCAAAAGTTGGTCAGTAATTTAGCTGTTAGATTTTCAGACATTGATCATAAACTGAGGAAATAATTTGCAATGAATAATGTCCTCCAGTATTGTAAGGTTTGTAAGAAGAGGTAATGCTTTTTGTTGGACAGATTGTTAGGGATGAAGGAGAAAGCAAACGTTCCAAGGTATTATTTTTTCCAAGCACATCAGATGATTAAGTAAGACAGAGTTGAAGTTATTAGATTCTCCTAAAAAACTTCCCCCTTTTTGCTCCAGAGACCATCACAACCACAAAAACATTGTTATGACTTTTTTCCGTAAAAAATAACAATGTTCATTTTATCAAATTCCCATTATTTACAAACCACAGGCCAGGATGCTTTTGTTAATAGTTCCATAGTGCGCTGAATTGTACACACGGAAAGTAACATACATTCAAGACATCTCATAAATCTATACTCTATAGCGAGAGTGGCAAAATGTAAAGAGCAGTGTTGGTAACAGGCTGTTTTCTCAATACCTTTCATTTCAAACACCCATACTGTTAAGATAAGTTGTTTACTAGGATATTAATAAAAACTATCAAGCAAGAGATAGGAACATTAAGAATAATATTCTCCATGTGACATTGCTATTACCTTATAAACTTTAATGAGTTTGGAGCACGTTATATGATGCATGCAAATATCACAAAACTATGATAAACATTCACGAATGAGAAGTCTGGATAAATCTGAAACTATACATGATTAGACAAACTGCAGTCTCAGTTTTGAAACTATGTGCACTCTGTTGCACACTCTGCACTTGATACCTCTTGAGTCTTCAACTGGAAACATCTACTAACACGAGGTGCTGTACCTCGCTGGGCTTGGATGGTTATCAATAGCTAATAAATGCCAAGGACCTGTTCCTGCTGGTTGATGGAAAAGGTAATCAAGGGTTAACGAGTGCCAAGAATCACATTAAAGTAGTCCATCACTTGCTAGATTACTGAAGATTAAAAATGGAAAATTTAACTCAACTATTAAAAATGTTAAAGGTACAGTGTATTTCCAAGATCACCATTCTTCCCAATTCGCTGGTGCTTCCATGATGTGTTATACAACAAAATCAATAAGCTTGGCACAGGTTCTTCAAAATTGAGATGTTTTATATGGAAATGGAGATAATTATGCAAATATGGAACTTTTCTGCTCCGCATTTATCAAAAGTATGCACCTTGTCTGAACCTCTAACGTGACACAAAGATTACATTCTGACAGCTTTTACCTGCCATAGGTACACAGCTTAATGAGAACACACTTGTGATGGCAAGCAGATGAAGAAGCTATGCCCATGGTATTTTATCTGTTAGGTTTATGTTTTTAAATAGGTAGTAATTTCTAAAAGGTCATTCAGACAATTTGTGGTCATATAAAACAACAGAATCTATTCTATAGTGTTTAAGAACTCCTCAGATTTGAGGAAACACGGTTGAGACAAAGAACAGAGAATAAAGAATCCTTTGAAATACTATTTAATTAAAGAGTTCATGTTGTCTAAAAGTAACTTTTCAAAGACAGCTGTTGTAATCCCCATATCATAGAATGAAGACCAACATACAGAGAAATAATGAAAACCGGAAAGTCAGCAGTATACAGAATTATTCTTGAGTCCCAAACCAGAATTTTAAACATTGCAATGTCTTTCCCATGGTTCAAAAGCAGGAAAATATGTTTGTCTCTCCATTATATCTTCTTAAATCTTTAAAATCACAATGTTTATGGAAACAAACTCAGATTCACAAGTCAATCATTATGACTTTAAGGCATTCAGATCACCTGCCAGGCACCTGAAGGCCCAACTTACTCACAGCGAACTCCATGGCAAGTTTCCCAAAACAGGATGACCACTATATGTTTGGAACTATTTTTAATTAGCAACACTATATTTACTGTAGCACTATATTTACATACAAATACTGTATTTATCTACCTCATGTCTGTACTGTACATGACAATAGAAGTTCTCCTCTCACACAGAAAATATTCCTTGAAACAATGGTTTATAACCATCAGTAGTATTTTAAAAAACCAGAAATTCTCTTGTTGTGGTGTACATCTGTCTTGGCCAACACAGAGAGTTTGACTTCTAGTGGCATCAATACTTTAACTTTCTACATATGGTTATTTCCCGTTGATTCCTGACAAGAACAGGAAAATTTGAATTACATACAAAGATTCCAAATCTAAGCTCCTTCCTCCATCTTGCCACAGGAATATCTATTCCTTTCCAGATATACCCAACCAAGATATCGAAAATTAATTATGTAGCTGACAATGTGTATATGGATTACAACTTTTTTTTCAGTTCTGCATGGACTTCAATTAAATTAATTGCAGCTTAACTGTTAATAGAAAAAATAAAAGAAAGGTGATGGAAACGTATATTTTGTGTTACAAAAGTGTACTTACAAATGGATAAGCATTGCCATTGAACTTTTCCATTTTAGTCTAAGGACTCTTTGAAGGCATTTTGCATTTGTCTGTCAGATCATGTTTGACTTTATGCCATTTATATATCTGAATGCAAAATGTTATCCTAAAGTCATCTAAGAGGTAATGGGTGTTTCCAGCTTTTACACTAAAGCAAGGAGATGCAAGAGCTCTAACAATCCTAGTCATTGACATTTACAACTATGGGTTTTGTTTTTAATACAGGGCAGTGAGCAATGTACTTAAGGCATCAGAGAATGGTTTATAGCATACACTAAAGGTGAATCACTTCTTTACTAGATTTATTAGCTAGAGGAGCTGCAATCTCAAGAGGAAATTTAGCCAGTTTTAACCCAAGTAGTGCTGCTTCTTATAGTTATTTCCTTTGAAATTCTCAGCAGAACTCAGGCATCTAAAATGTCCTATTCAGGGATGCTGCTTTTTTTTTTTCCCCAGCTGGTTTCTGCCACCTTGGGTAATGGCAGAGTACTCATTAACAAACTAATTGATTTTTATTAATTATCTGTGGTGTAATCTTTTTCACTGATTTTTCCCCTAGTATCTAAGCTTATTAACTGCAAATACACAGTCAGTATATAATTAGTCCTGAAGTAAAAGTGGACTCAATGACACTCATTGATTTTAAAATCAAATATGTGTATATATATAAATATGTACAAAAGGCTACATTTTAAATTATTATTTCCAAAATAAAAAGAAATTGCTAAGAACCTATGAAAAAAAATCAAGACTACAAAGAAGAAATAGGATAATCTAAGAATCCCTTTGCATAAACTGACCTGTTAACATGGCTATTAACCCACTGCCACACTTACTGCACAAATTTTAAATAAAACAATGCTGAATAGTACAGAGTAATAAATGCTATCAATATTATAATGAAAAACTGCTGCTGGTATTATTGTTGCTTTTCAGGATTTTCCTCTGAAGACATGTAATATGTAATTTATTAATTAGTCATTAAATACTTTTAAAATAGAGCATCTGGGTATTTGCACTGTTTTCTTATGTGTAAGTGTTCAAGACATCCTGCAAAAATCAGGATAGATATTTTAGAATACCTATCTGACCTTTATGAAACTAATTTCACTGAGCCCAGCCCAGTTTTATTAATTCTCATAAAAGGAAAAAGCCATTCATCTAGGTTAGCTTCCGTGCAATGCCTAATAAAAGATCGTGACAGAGGCCAAATAACAATTCCACATTTCAGTTCATTCCTCTTGGCTACGTGGCCATCAGCCTTTAACTGCGGAAAAACACCCCAGAAATCATAAAACCTCTGGTTGTTGGAGGCTCTCTTCCTTCTTCGTCCACAAAAAACCCACTCATTAGGAAGAAGATTTAAGCGTTACTGCATAACAACGGCTCATCTCTTAGCAAGTTATTGACAGCAAGTGAGACGATCATCAACCTTGTCAATGAGTTCTCACACACACTGCAACAAGCAGAATAATTCCCTCTGACTATTTCAAGCAACTAATTCTGACTGCTGTTATGTTCGTATACCCCCCCTGATGAGTTCATGCTGTATTTGAACATTCTAGTTATTTTACTATATCTCTCAAAACTCTTATATTCTCTTAATATTAGCTTGTTGTAAGCATTAAGCTTTCCTATTTGACTTCCAAAAAATACAGTAACTGGTCAGATATCACATAGCACTGGTTTTGCTATTTGACTCAACAAATTTGCAAAGATATGGTACAACATGGATGGAAATTTGATTTCAGTTTATAATGCATGCTCACATATATGTACCCCAAAAGCAGGTTTTTATAAGCTTATGCACAAATAAACACTATTAAATTAAGCCCCAAAAAAGAACCCAGTGGGAGAAGCATCAAAGTAATTTAAATATTTGACTGATTATTCCCATAAAATTCTCCCAAAGTTCTAAAATCACTGTGCATGAATAGTTTTGCATTTTCTAGTTATTGCTGGCTGGCAAATCACTACTATTATTATAAGGAAAAAAAAAAAAAGAGCTAAACATCACCTTGGTAAAAATCCTTACTGTTCTAAGTTAAAAATAGCAACAACAACATTTTGTGTCATGTGTGGACAAGGAAGCCAGATTTGTCTATGTGGACAGATTGGCTGCAGCATGAGTTATGAAAGGTTCTGACCTGTGAGTTGATGCCATGTGAGGTTTAACTGACTAGTGGTGGCTTGACAAATTTTCAGCATTTAAGCCCTAATTAATTGTTAATAGTCTTCTGAAAATCATGGATTCCTCCAGTGTTTTCAGTGAAACATCTTTTTCTTATGAACGTATTGTGCCTCTGCAGAGAAATAGTTACCATTACAAACAAAATAAAATTAGAGGCTTGATCATGAACTACAAAAGAAACACTTTAAGCAATAAAAGTTGGGGTGCAGTAAGGCCAGTGAGACGGAGGAGAAAAATCAAGTTAAGGAGAAACTTCTAATAGCACAGCAACTCCTGTTCATCCAGGTAACAGTTCTATGGTACATAGGTGTTGGGAAAAAAACAGTGAAATTCTGTCTAATCCACGTATTTTTTATGCAACAATACTTAAAGTGACATGTAAGTTTATTATGGCCCGGAGGAGTTACCAGAAAGGCCAGGTTTTCTGGACTAGACTACTGACAATGCCTAGACCATTTTCTGTGTGGCTGGTAGGTGAAGGCTCTTCCATCTTTGCACCTCCACAAACCTGTCCAAAGTCAGCCCACCATGCAGCACAAGTGTTGTATCAAAAAAATAAATATTTTATTTTATTCTTTTAGCATCATTATCTATATAATCACACTCCAGCCAACAAGTCAAACAGCACCACGGTGATGACCATAATTTCTGGGGCATGATTCAGAATCTCCCTATTAAAAATTTGAGGAGAATTTTCAGCTAAGACTTGCCACTGCGTCATTTGAGGATGTTCAAGCTTCATGCAATTACCGGGATTTCTGAAAACGAGTTCTGTTAAAGTAAGTTATTATGGCTGGAATACATCTGGAAGACTAAATATTCAATATATCAATAGAAACTTGTAAATGCTGTTTCTCCCCTCCCCATATTAAAATCTGTTAAAATATGCTTACTAAAGCATAACTAAATAACTAAAACAGTTATTACAACATAAGAAACGCACTCTGTGAATTAGCCTTGAGCAAAAGTTGTTGCAACACTTCTAAATACCCATTTATGTCAGTCAGCACTTAACGTTATTTTAATTCCTTACTTCACCCCACAAATCATGCCAGTTCCACTGCAGCAACTTTTAAAGAAAGCTGAAAACATCACCCACAAAAGTCTGTAATACATTATGCCAAATTCCCTGTGTACTCTTAGGCAGGTAAAACAGATAAATAAGCACATGACAAGAAAAATACACGCAAATATCAACATAAAAAACCCAGATGCAT
>CM030044.1:84236148-84526148 GCA_017639485.1 Pluvialis apricaria | reverse complement strand
GCCAGCATACAAAAGTATAGTGTATCGTAGACGCAGAAGAGATGCTACTTTTTTTTTCAGCATCTATTTATAGCTTGTTGTAGTGGCAGACAACACCACAGCTGTCTGGAGGGAGATGTTTCATTAGTGTTTAGGAAAGTCTTTGGAAACACAGATGGCAGAAGTATTAATCAAAAATATAAACGCTCCAGAAAAGCAAACCACATTTATTGGGGCTGAGGAAGTTAGATAAGGCCTGGAGCATCAAGAGGTGTAGTTGATGTCATCTGTTTTTACACACATCAAGAGACTGCATCCCCTAAAAGTGATTATTAGATAGTAGATGATTATTAAGTGAAACATCTGTGATCCATTGGCTAACTTGTGAGTCTTAAACAAGAGTCAGCCATCCAGATAGTGTTAACCACACACCACCAGCAAGACTGAGCAGCACGTGGACAACCAGTGAACCTTGAGCTCATGCACAGCCCAGGTGCTCCATGTGGCCATGCCACAGCCTACAGAGGACGGGCAACCCAGCAGTGCTTGGTCACACATCTACAGATGCTGCCGGCAGCCCCACAGAGTCACACCCTCTGTGCATCTCCCCAAACCGGCATCCCTCCCCGCCAGTGCTTCTGTTGGGAAATCCATGCTGCCTTGAGTAAGCTAATCTGAACGTTAATTACAACTTCTTGCTAGAGTGACTTAGACTCAATGAGTTAGAGAAGGGATACACTGAAAACAAATTTTAGATAACTGTAACAGACACAATCAGCATTTGACCTTAGTGTTTCTTCGAGCTTGTCCGATCTCTTAGTTGCTTACAAGTCTGGCTCAAATTTGGTGAATCACTCTAGCAAACACTGCAGCCACTGGGGTGGTAGCTAGAGGTTTGTCTAACTTAGCAATTACAACTATATTTTAAAAAACCCCAAGTAAACAGCAAATAAACAAACAAATAAACAAAACCCCAGAAAACATCCTCTGTGTACCAGACTTCATCTTCCATTCTCAGATTTTGAACAAATCTTTCATTTCCCCATGGCTATGAGCCCACAGTTCTTTCCCTCAAATCCCACTTACAAGAAATTAAGTTTTAGCAGCCTTTTACGGCTAAGCCTCTCACTCAGACTTTGGATTTAATACTACGATTTTAATATACTAATTCAATTATGTAGTGTTATGGGTAATATTCTTAACTTAGATCTAGTGGAAAAAAATTTAAAACCATCTTTCTCATCTGCTTTCCTTCCATTAAGGCTGCAGTTTTTTATGCTTCTTACCCACTTTATCATTACTTTTGCATTCCATAAATAGTAAAGTCACACTTCTACATCTAAAGATGTTGTTCCAGCTGCTGAAGAAATTTCAGTGTAACTTCAAAATACACTTAAAAATGACATGGCACTATAGCCAACATAGCAAAACCAGTTTAACATAGTCATAGCCTCTGTGAAAATAAAAGGAAACTATGACAGTATCAATAAATGGCAAGCAGAATATTACAACAAATTTTAAAAGTCATTGACCAAAAGTTACTTTAAAAAAATTTCAAAATACAGTTAAAATGTTGTCATCTTAACAACACCTAAATTTAAGTTTATGAACATCTTGAATTCTTGCATTAGTGTGTTGGCTTTGTGTTTCGTGCAGTGCCTAGGACAACAGCTTTATCATGCTACATAGCATTTACTGTGGCATACTAAATAATAATTTTCTGGGGAGTGTTTCCAAGAGCAACCTTGAATCCTCCAAAATTAAGCTTTGCCAGCAGCTTTCCCAGCAGCTTTCCCAGCTTGAAGCTCACTGTTCAAAAGTCTACTTCTACACAGTTTTAGCTCACAGTGCTCAGGATGTGTTTGCCCAGCTGAGGTTCAGAAGACAAGCAATATATTTCTTTCTTTTCTCAGAACAAATCGAGTTACTTGGGCCTTGAAGAAAGCCCTTTTTAATAAACATATATCTTCCTGAGCTCCTCTCCCAAGTATTCAACATATGCCATCACTATTCTGAGATAAATCTAAATCAACAGAAGATGCAAAATAGTGCAAAACCAGTGTAAACAGTTTCATGCTCTGCTTGACTTCCATTAACCTAGTCTCATGTTTTTATCTTTTAAATTATTATCTGGCTCTTAGATATGAAGAGATCTGTCCTGCAAATTAGTGGCAAGATGAGTAGAAAACTCTGGTCAGAGCTTCCAAAAAGTTGGAGAAGACAAACATGTCGAAAAGCATGAAGGTGTGTGGGAAACTGTTTCTTATAATGAAACTTGTTATTATTACATACAGCCACCCATATGACCCTTCAGTAATGTGCAGAATTCAGAAAGGCAGCTGAAAAGGGTGAAGAGGAAAATGATGAATCACTGATCATAACCATATTCCCACTGTGTAATCTG
This sequence comes from Pluvialis apricaria, assembly GCA_017639485.1. Taxonomy (NCBI): domain Eukaryota; kingdom Metazoa; phylum Chordata; class Aves; order Charadriiformes; family Charadriidae; genus Pluvialis; species Pluvialis apricaria. Next base: position 84,523,765 of record CM030044.1, on the reverse strand, counting down.
ATAAAACACAAGTAACTTTGTATATTAACGAACCTGGTTGATTTCCACAGTAACTATGCTCAGATAGTTAAGAAACAATTAACATAAACGTACGAGAAGAAATAACAAAACAAGATTTTTCTTCAGAAACATTATAAATAATTAAGACTTAACTCTTATGTTTTCTAAAACAAAATAAAACCAGAATTTTGTACTTTTACTATTCAAAATAAACTGTAAACGTGTTGTAGTTGCATATTTTTAGACTATCTGCCAGATATCTGGAGGGGGTTGCGCATGGAGGGGGTTATGTATTATTGTTTGTGGGCTTACATAGGGAGTTTTGATGGTTAGTGTTACCAGCCCCTGAGCTCAATTTCAGCATGGTATTTCAAAACTCTCAAGGCTTACTTTTCCCAATTAAGGATTATGGAAACAGGCCTGGTAAGCCTAGAGGGTTTTGAATTGTCGAACATTAAGCAAACACAGATATCTCCAGGCTCACAAAGCTCTGATAAAACTGTGTGTATATAATTAGATCAATCAACAGGAAACATTATGTGATGCATGTCAGTGATAGTTTCATAACAAACAGCATATAGAACACATCAACTACTCACTAACGCGTCAGTCGACTCAGCTACCACTAATACCAAAAAACTATATCTTTGCAGGGCAAAATACAATCCACATCACAATAATATATTTTCACATAGCTTTCTGCCAAATGATCTCCATGAACATTCTCATCTGCAAACCAAATATCCTCAGCATGACACCAGTCAATTAGGTGTGTATTTATCCTTAAGTTTTTAATTTATGTCACTTGGGATACAAGTCAATTTTCCTAATTAGAATATATCCATCAAGATTAGAAAGTAAGCTTGGGCAAATTTATATTGGATCAGTTTAGAAAAAGATAAATTTGCATAAAGTGCATTGTACGCTAATACAATATTTAGGTTGACTGTTCAAGGGTCAGAATTCGAAGTTTTCCATGCTGGCATATCCCTTTTAGACATACAAATTAGAAACAGACCCTTAGCATGAGTCTGGGTCTCATTATTGACTGTATTTCATTGCATCAAAGTATTAATTTCATGAAGCAACAATTTTAAGATTATTAAGAGTACGGACATGCTCACAGTGAAGCAGATGTTTGAACTAACTGCTGAGATTTGCTTCATTGACATTCGTAGGCATTTTAATATGTGTACATAGAAACTAAGGTATGTTGTAAACTTTAGTTTTTAAGAAAATATTGAGAGTACTACTGTAGGAATGAAGGATGAGGGGGCATTTGAATCAGTATTTCAAGTTCAGTCTACCAATGGATAGACTGTAAGTCACCTCAGGAGGCTATTCAGAGAGTCTAAGTTAGGCTGATATTTTGAAAATCACCTTAAGGGCCACTCTATCCATTAACACTAGGAGATCAGTCAGCTAATTTAGCTAACTAAACTATGTGCTAAAGTTAAATATTAATAACCCCCAAGGAACACATACAACATTATCTGAAAAACAACCTCTTACACTCTGATAGAGTCAAAGCTGTGCTACCAGAAAGCAGGCAATCAAAAAAACCCAACTCATCTTCTGAAATTGAGTGAACACACACTGCAGCCAGGTGGACTGCACACTTCAGGTGAAGGGAAAGGAATCCTCCTCCATAAACACACCTTAGGGATGTCTTCTGTTTAGAGGGGTTATTTTGCAAAGGTGCAGATGAGAAGGTGCAATGCTAAATCTCCTTCCCCCTCCTCTCCTTCACCGCTACCAAAAACTCAGAGCCCAAACTCACCAGGGAATAGATTATTGCAGAACCTCTAACTATGGCGTTTCCTGGATGAATATTCTAAATGGACCAAAAGAGAAACTTTGCCATTTATATCTTATGAGAACTCATCCCCTAACTGGGACTGCTCTCTTCCTTGTTTTGACTCTAATAATTTTTTACTTCTGGTTTCATGTTTTCGGTATTTATATACACCTCATGGCTCAGCTGAGCCCAGTTCTACCCTGGGTTGCAGAACCCTGCAGCTAACATAACTGCACCTTCCTCCCCGCCTCCCACCCGCTGAACTGCCCTATCCAGCACATTCAGAAGCACCTTCACCTATGAAAAGAATGCCTCTTGGAGTACTACTTTTTTTTTTTTCTTTTTTTTTTAATGTGTTGTTTTCAAAAGTGAGTCCATAAAATGTTTTTAAACTCTGAGCCTGCTGACACAACCTTAGACCTGTTGTTACAGACAAAGAAGAAAACTCGCTGCTAGACGGAAAAATAGCGTGTGCTTACCCGTAAAGATAAAACCACAGGTTGAGGAAACAGCAGCTGAACCAGGGTAATGAAGAATGACATAATTTTCAGAAAAAGCTCAACTTATTTTTTAACTGCTGGCAGAGTAGAAGTAGTAGAGTCATTGGCATCAGAAGTGAACTGCTCAAAATAAAAACCCATCGCTGTTGAAGGTACTGTTATGATACTTACCTAGAGATGGCTTACTACAGTAGAAACACTTCACTGTATGGCTCACAAGTTTTAAATAACACATTTAAAATCAGTGCTGACATTAGAAATAGAATCAAAAATAATAATCTGAAAACAACAAAAGCTCTCATAGCCACTTTCTATGAGTTAATTTTACTTTTATTGGGGCAAAGTAAAGATACAGCCAAACTCAGATAAACAATAACTTTAAAACTACAGGATAGCTAGAAGTGTTGTGTATCACACTTAGAGACCACTCTGGATGAGGAGATTTGTAGAAGAACAATTGCAGTTCTCATAAGGAGTGAGTCCTTGAATGTGTTTAGAGAGATGTATGAAAGCAACTTCATCACATTCATTTCCCCTGGGCAGATATAGCTGGATTTCTCCATAGGAGTCTGTTTTTCCTCCTTTATATATATGTATATGTATATATTTGCCATTAGAAAATCTTTATCTCCCCAACAGTATCTGAGATTATCAGCTCTTAGAATACAAAGTAAAGTTGCGTTCCTGGTACTTGCGCATGGTGAGGTGCATCCTGATGGTTATCACTACTGTTTTGGAAGTGTTTTTTAAAACAGTTAAGTGGAGCAGGCAACCCCTGAGGAGATACCTATGCTCTGAAAGAGTTAAAGGTGTTTGAACTTCAGAACTCCATCTCATTCCTGTAATTTACAGTGGTGTTTACTGAAAAACTTTATATTACAATCTCCCTCTATTGTTGCAAAACTGAATGAATAATTGGGTCATCAGAGAGCGGGAGCATTCCAATGTTAATTATATCTTATTGACTAATTTGACTGGAGGCATTTTGATATTGTTTCAGTTATGCCAGAAATCTTTTAAATAGGAGACTCTCAATTTGCCTTGGAAGGGCACAAAGCTCCACCTGACCATGCTGGTTATTAGCTGACACTTAGCTGGAGGTTCAACCGTATCTTTTGACTTCTGCCACAACCAATTCTCAAACAGAGCTAATTACTGCTTCAACATTTCTTAAAGCTTTAAATGTTAAAGAACACCCATCATTGCTTTCTCTAATTTTCCCCAGATCCACACACATGCACAGGACACTCTAAGACTTCCCAAGTGTTTTGAAGAGGGAAAAAAAACCCAAACAAATATCAGTAGCTGAATTTTAAACCACCAGTTGTGAAAGTGATTTTCTGCTGTAGGCAGTGGTTCCAGGATTATTATCACAGTGATCTCAGCCCCTGCTGTGGGACTGGCAAATGTAAATCTAGCATAGACGGTGTAATGTCTGTTACAGTGTGATCTTAATGAGAGGTAACTCTCCTAGTTTGGAAATGGCGGGACATGGCCATAACAACATAACAATAGGGATGGGCATTCTATGCTTAATAATTGAAGAAATTTAATTTAAATGCTTGATTAGGGCATAAAACAGTGTCTATAGAGATGTGGGTCCAACCCTCGTCAAACATCTCTATACAAAAAAAACGACGAGCCAGATCAGCTTTTAGCTGTATTTTAGAAACTGGAGATTACTGTTATGACACTGAAAATCTCCTAATTCACCTCATGTTCATGAAACTTTAGTTTAGGCCCATAAAGAGCCTAAAGCTCTTCTTAGACTAATCCCTAGGCTTCAAAAAAAAAAAAAAGGTCCTTAATGTTTCCTTTTTCTGGTCTGCTTGCAGAAAAGATTTTCTCTGCATCATAGCACAAGAGTAGAATCATGCACAGCCCTCCAAAAAAGGTATACAACTGGTGGAAGTGGCACACTCCAGAAATATAAGGAGCAGAAAATAGATTTAAACCATTATTTATGACTGTCTTTTATTAAAGATTTTTGCTCAGTCCTGAAAAAAAAATGTATAGGCGCTTATTTTCAAGGAAGGATTTCAGGTTGTTGATCCGAAGCTGATAGGGATGTGACGAAAGACAATTGGACTTGAAACATAACCCAGCATTCAATATTTCCTATTCAGTAGCCAAAGGCTACCATTTGCCAAGGCTCAAATTGGTAAGGAACTTCATTCTGGCCTCAAAAGCCTTTAGCTTTCTGCCCAGAAGCCTTGGAGGGTTGGGGATGGTAGAGGAAATCCACATTTTCAGGACAAGCTTTATATGCATAAAGGGAAAGAGAGATCACATTACACACAAGGAGAAAGTTAAACATGTAGATTGTCTCATTTTTTTCTTATTTCAAGGATAACGCTTTGAGGATAAACAGCACCATTCCCGGCATGTTCAGAATCGTGATCTGAATGTTAAACTACAAACTGACTCCCAAGCTCTGCTTTTTTTACATCAAATCAACAGCCAGCTAACCAGCTGGGTTTTGATTCGGTGTCAGCCAAGAGGCATAAGCGCAGCTTGCACTGACCTTTGAAGGCATCAGAACCTGAAAAGCCTTCAGCTACCGCACACCCATACAAGATTCCATGTCCCATGGGAAACTCGGAAAAAACACAATAAAGTTGACTGAGGCCCGATGTAGCAATCAGCCCTGATGTAGCAATCAGCTGGCAGTTACTTTGACTATTCCTGGTTGCCAGGTGGGCACCACCATTAAGCTCATTTCCTGACCATTTTTGTCCTGCTGGGGAATGCAAGAGCTATCATTCTAAAAAATACTGGCAACATCTAATCATGAATCCCATTAATTCTGTCAAATTTGTATATATGGCTTGTAAAGAGTTAAACAAACCTATTGCAGCCTAGCTAACATCTTCGTCATCAACTACAGCTGATGGAGCTGTGTGTGATCAGGATTATGAGATTAATGGGAAATTCAAGCTCAAATTTAAATTGCAAGCCAATGAGATGAGGATCTTAGTGCTGAAGATGAGAAAACTGACAAGCCTTGCTTGAGATGTTGTGGAGGCTCCATCCCTGGAGGTGTTCAAGGCTGGGCTGGATGGGGCTTGGAGCAACCTGGTCTGGTGGGGGGTGTCCCTGCCCATGGCAGGGGGGTTGGAACTCAATGATCTTCAAGGTTGTTTCCAACCTAAACCATTCTACGATTCTATGACCCTTCAGTAATGCAAGGAAAATCTATTCAAATACAAATGACATTGTGATAAATAGTACATTGGGCTACTGTATTTTGTTCATGAAAGCTTTACTACAGTGTGCTTAAGCAAGTTACTGGTTTATTTTGCAAATGGCAACAGGAACTTTCAGGGGCTCAAGAGCTAATTGGCAACTGTCACTATGCAAACATTGTTTATGAGCAGTCATGCACGCAAAGCAGCTGAAAAACCACATCAGTCAGGCAACCAAAAATTTTGTAGCAATATAATAGAAAAAATACATGGTAAATCTAAAAACATTTCAGAGATTACAAGAATGTGGATGATCATTCAGTGACTTGTAAAAATTCTCTTGGCAACTAAAAGTAGCATACCTTAGTGTCTAACTATTCTTGAAAAAAATAATAATTCTGTGACCACATCTCTAATACAAGAAAAATTAATAAAGCTATTACTGAAATTAGTCTTTGGATAGTAAAGCAACCAAGGAATAGACCACTGCAAGCAAAGTAAGAACAATTTCATTAGACCCTAGGGATTCTACACGTTGACATCTTCAGTCAGTCAAAACACCAAATACCGCTGCTGTGAACTTTTTAAGGACCTTTTTAGTCACTGTAAGACACCATGATTTCGCTGGCAAGAACTTCCAGGTTACCAGCACAGAAAACTGGGATTACAACATAATACCTAGAAAAACAGCCTCAGCTGATTATGTGGTGTTACACTGATCGTAGGTTTAGAGCCTGCGCTGGAAAACATCATGTGAAACAGTCTGTATTTCCCCTTAAATCCTCCATGAACCACAAAAATGTGATGCAGTGTTAAGTGCCCCCTTGACCTGTGTCAGCCACATCTTGAGCACTTACATCCAGCACCAAGTGTATTGTCAAATCATACCCTCCGAAACAACTGCTCCACTTGCTGAAACGCTTCAGAGCAGCAGCCACGGATCCAAAGAAAGCACAAGGTGTGACATGCTATAACACGCTGTTTGGCACCAACAATGGCATTATATTGGATACGCTGATTGAACTGGAAGAGTTGTCACTCAAGCTGCAAAACAGTCTGTGATGTTAACTAATGCGAGTGAGTGGATGTAAGTGCTGTGTAAGGAAAGAGGAAGAAGCCTCTCCTGCTGTGCAGTAACGTAACCCAAGTGTTTCCTTTAGCTTCAAACACTGGCCATTCCCACGATTTCCTGCATGCATAGGGCACTAATTTTCTGAAAGATGAAAAACCTATGCATTTGCAGGGCATAGACAGTATTGAACGGAAAAGTATAGAAGCATAGGAGAGGTAATGGCATGAACAATGTTGCAGGATGAAGGTAAATAATAGTCATCTTTAAGAACCAGCACTATTCTGTGGTAAATATTTAACCGATTATTAACTTTCCCGCTGGAAGTATAATAGCAACATTCACCTCCTAGCCTTCACCATCGACTCAGGAAATCCTTAAAGATTGTAGGAGTCCAGGTGTACTCCTATGACTAAGCAATGTTGCTTTTTTAGACGCTGTGAAATATGCAACTACGCAGATGTATTTCATTTTAAATTTATTATGGGAAGCAGTACAGCACCTGGAATGCGTAATTCTCAGTACATGCAACTCATCTTCATTCACAGTGCCTCAAGCCCCATTTAGCCAAAGACTCAGTGAATGGAAACAACCAGGTAGAGGTAAGTCTATTCTTAACTAAGACTTTGAATTCTGGATTTATTCTGATAATTCGTGAGGTGGCAGGCTTCCCTCTGTATTGCTGCAAGAACAGATGCTTTGCCATCATGCTTAATAGCCTGCTGAAATGCTGTATTTGAGGTAAGATGTAAAGTTGACATATTGGGTGCTTCAGCGTTAACCCTAGTACTTAGGTAAATTTAACCATTTCTCCTGAAACTTTACGTGACAATTTTCCTTGATGTCCTCCAAAGCATTTTTTTTAATGATAAAAATCCCTGTGCTTCAGACTATATATACTTGTCTCACTTTATCCCTGCACTTGAAGCAAAAAAGAAAGGGAAAGCCTCAAGATAGACCTCTATATGAAGAATAGATAGACCTTGAGAAACAAGAGAATTTTTGAACAATTTCACTAACCTTTCCGCTTGAAATCTTGATTTCTGTGTCCATTACTAACCAACATAGTACTCTGTGGGTGAGGGAAGCTTCCTAAACAGATGTTACTTTCTGAGCACTTTTTCTACTTTCTTCACATCTTTGTATCTCTGCAGAGCAACATAAGCAGCTTTTTAAAATAAAAAAGCTAAATTTAACATTTTCTTCACACGGGCAACACTGCCACATTGGAGTGCTAACTGCTCTTAAATGCTTCTGTAGCACATTTCTTGCCAGACTCCTGGATGAGGTAGTGTGGTATGCAGCAACTGAACATCAGATATGTTAGATCTATCAGCTGCCTTGGATAACCATGAGCAAGTCATGATCATGACCTATTTACGTGACAGGGTGAAAATAATACCCCTTGTTTTCCCCTGCGATCATTTGTAAACCACAGTATCGCTAAGAATTCTGCAAAAGTAATTTCTAAAGTTAAAAAAATTACTTGTTTTAAATAAAGTCTAATAGTGAAAGCAGGAAACACTAACTCAGTAGGAAACCTTGTGTTTTAAGTCATTGCCTAGTACATATTAAGTTAGTCACATGCATCACAGAAAGGATGTGATGCTTCTTTCTATACTTTCAAAGTAGAAAAGATCCTGTGCTGCCTCTAAAGTGGCAAGATGGTTGGAGCATTCAGGAAAAAGTCGGGAGTAACAATTTTTTCCCACTCCTCTGATACAAAGTGTTTCAGGTAAGGCGTTTGTGATTTTATCAGGGACCAAAACCATTTCACTCTTTTATTAAGAAAAAAGCCAGTTGATTCATCCATGCAGTCAAGAGTTCCTTAATCAAGAACAGCAAACGTACTAATAGTAAATGACCTGACTGTACTTCAAATGTCTAGCAGTTAGAGGGCTTAAATATGCCAATATATAGATTTTAAAAAGTCCTTTAAGTGTTGAACTCATTTTCTTATTCTGCAATGACCTTAGTTAGTTTATTACATAATTATTGGGTTATGGTCATGGATATTGATTTTGCAAATGGAATTTTGATTGTATTAGATACCGTGTCACCTGCTTAAAGTAAGAACCAGAGTATAATGGTCAATATTGGAAACATTACAAAGAGAACCTTTGACTGAATTCTTCTGCAGGTTATAAACCATTAATTGTAGCTGAATTTTTACAGTTGCAACATTTAAGCACTGCACATATATATGGAAGAGAGTACTACATACCTACAGGGATGAATTATAATTTTTATACATTAAAAATTAAATATGGAAATAAATTAATTCTATTCCAATAGTTAGTGTCTTCTAAATAAGCCTCCTGCTCCCAAAAGTGAGCAAAAGAAGTAACTAGAAAATTTTCAGGGTCAACTTATTTTATAGTTACCATGAATACTGTCGTAGTTTTCATATTGCACAAAAAAGTTTCGACCACATGATTTTGATTTTATGATGCAGCAAAAAGCAAAACCAAAGCAAAATATGTCAACTGACCATATAACTGTTCAAGACACCTGAAATGGATTAAGAAATTTTATTGATACAACTTCATAAAGATTCCTTTTTATGTCAATTGATAAACTAAATTTCGATAGCTCAGATGGCTAGTAAGAATACACAGAATAATATTACATTCCTTAAATAAATAACCTTACTCGTGCTGATCACTAAATGGCACTTCATAACCAGCATAGTACAGTTAATAAACCGCAGCTAACTGCTGGAGTTAAGATGTTAACTGCAATAGAAAAGACTAAAAGCTTTATCTCCTTCATCTTGCAGATTTGCTTGCCAGCTATGAAAAATTTAAACCAGGAATCTTTTTGAATTCTCTCAAATGATTCTTCACACTAAACAGTCAAGAGAGAGGAGTAAAGGAGTATAAAGGTATTTTTTTGGTTGAACAATGCATTTCAGGTGCAGTTCTTGCAAGTTTGAACTGCTTCTTTGCCACAAAGAAGCTGATTTACTCTGCATGAACCAATCAATCCTCAGGAATGGTAGAAACTAGAAAGCTAATGAAATCTACAGGCTGTTCTCCACACCTGGGGGCTAATTCTCAAGTGCAAGTCATGACTTGAATCCCTGCTATCTGTGAATTATCCACTCCCTGTATGATCCTAAATAGCAGATACTGGTATGAAACTAAATAATCAGCCAAAGTGCCCTTCAGGTAACAGCTTCACAAGAAAGCTAAAAGAAAGCTGGTAGTAGGGTTTTCAGTATATTACCTTTAAATTTCAATTTTCTTTTTAATTTGAGACAACTCTAGTCTGCAAATTCTCTCTCCAAGATTGTGAGAGGGAACAAACTGGTAGACAAGAAGTTTACAAAGGATTCACTTTATTACTACTAGATGTCTTAAGGAGAAACTGGGACCACTTACAAAATTAAAAATAATTTAGAAAAACAGACATTTATCTGACTTTAAGAGATCAGTTCATTTAGTTAAATAGAAATTGCTTTTTTTTTTCAATGGATAGTAAGAAATACTGAAAATACTTGCAACTCTCTTCATAGATGGCAATAATTCTGGAAAACTTAGTATCAACAGGCCTATGATAAAAAAACAAGCACGTTTTCACCCTAATTAGGTACTGAACACATTCTGCAAGACTGACAGAAGGATTTTTAAGTACTCTACAAATGTTTCACTTTAACAAATGAAGCTCTGGTTTCCTATGGCCATAGATCTCTTTCTCTGCATTACTTTTTACCATTCATTCATCCTGTAGGGCATCCTTTCCAAACCAGCCTGCAGTTAAGCATGTACTGGCTGGTTAGTTGGCTGATGCTAAACTAAAAATCTAACAGCAGAGCTTTACCTGTCTTTCACAAGCTATGAAACACTTGAAACTAGGCTCCAAATAGTGTTGGTCAAACAATGCGCAGTTCGCTGGTTTATTCTCACAGTTCTTCAAATATAATTATACAAACCAAAATGCCATAGAGGCTACATATGCTTTTTCTCCGCAGTTGATAGAAAAGTTATTGGACAACTTGGAATTCACTGCCATAAAACATAAGATGCATCTTTCTTCCTTAATTGCTGGGTGTGAGTTATGACTCACAAGCAATACACAACTGTACATCACCTTCAGCATTCGTAGTGACACAGTGGATACTGCAGCATGATATTACGTGGTTTCAATTCTTGTAATCACTGTTTAATCCATTAATTTAGCTTTGTGCTTTTATTATAAATGGCTGTGGCAACTCTTCTAAGGAATGAGGCTTCCTGAAAGACTATGAGAAGGGAACTGAGTAGATACTAAGTAGACGAGACACAGGTTGTCATTGCAAGGACCATGGGCAGGTAATCCTGGAAAACTGAATGTAAAGCTTCTTATACAAGGAAAACTTTCCAGACAACAAGTAACATACTGGTTTTAGTTTGTTATTGTATATAACCAACTCGTTTGCTTACACAACATTAGTAGAAAACAGTTAAGGAAAGAAGGGAAGGTTTTTTTAACAGAACTACATTTGCCAAAATTCAAAACCACTTTATATTGACATTGTGGATTATGAATGAAAATAGATATTGAATCTTCACAATCAATTAATACCCAGGAAGTGTTTAACAAGAAGAAGATATTAAGAAGATTTAATTAGATAATTGTTGCCTAACTTATTGAGGTATTCATTTATAATGTGATGAAAATATTCTTACAACCATCCATATTGTCTACTATCTTAGATGCCGTGCCACTGCATTTGCATTCCTGTAACAAAAGACTTCATTTTCTTGAAACATGTTATGGCCTGGCCTCATTAATTCAGCAAAAAGAAAATACAATTAAAGAAATCTTCAGGGGTTCTAAAGTCATCTGAATTTTGTGCTAGTTAATGACATGCGGTATTATTAGCTTAACTTAATCCTGTTACTTTATTGTGTTATATATAAACTATTCACATTTTAATCCAAGTGTTTTACTGTAATTTCACAGTGAGAAATTCAGATGCAGAGTCAGAAAGACATTTTTGTTTTGATGGTTAAATCATGAAAAAATTAACAGCACCTTCTGGTCGAATCAGTGCAGTCACTAAGACTAACTTCAGAACAATTCTACTTTAATATTTTCTCTAAATATCCATCATATCGTCTCTTTTATGAGGTGAAGTCAGTAGACAAAACAACAACCTTTCTCCCTAGCCAAGGAAGACAGAAGCAGCAAAGCAATAACTTATTTCATAGATAATTAATTGCTACATAAAGCCAATATATATGTATTATACTTGTGAATCCACTTCACTCTTGCTTAAATCCTTCCTTAAAATTTTCATATGCAGTATTATTTAAAAAGAAGTTCCTGTTAACAGGTTACTAGTGTCCTGAGACCATTTCCTTTCACATCTAATATGCTTGGCAGTTTCTATCATTTCTTTCATTAGTGGGATTGCAAGTTTGTAGAGATTGTCCTTTTATTTGCCAGTAGGTGCTCTACAAAAGAAGTGAAGTTCATGACTGGTTCTTGAAAAAATACAATTTTATAAATAAGTATCAACTTTGTATCTTTATACAAATAAAATGAAAACATTATCATTGTTAGTGATTTACAACTAGTATATTTACGACTTTTAGCAACCATCTAAAAATATTACATATATTATTGCTATCTGAATTGAGTTGCTTGAGATCAAACTAATGCTTTTTAATGTTTTACTACCTGTCACCAAACTGGCGTGGCACATTCTTAATGACTTCTCTAGGAGATTTGCTTGTACACTAAAACCTGGCCAGCAGTTAAGGCATCTAGTTTTAAATAATTATAAAGAATCACAATATTTGATTTAATATGTTAGAGAATATTCACTTTTCACATTGAAAATTACAAGTTATTGACAGGGCAAAATAACTAGATGCAATGTTTGGCTAAAGGAATATAATAAACATCCCTTTAATATGCATTGTTGTATATTTTCTAGAAGATTATAAACAACAGTGGTGTAATTTGATATTAATATGTACAAATTAATCCAAAAAACTGCATTGTCATATTAATGATTTAAGGAGTTGTTTGTTGAGCCTGATCAATGTATTGATTTAAACATGTAAGAATGTTCCTGTTACTCAGGCAGCTTCCTTTTGTTATAGCAAGAATAGTAATTTTAATGGAGAAAAGCACAATAGAAGATCATTGATTGTCTGCTTTTGTCATGGAGATGAATTATTGCAGAATGCGAACATAAAAAAATGAAAGCATTGTTCTATAAACTGTCCCTTGATTCTTTGCTCATTTTGGTGTATTGTTTGCAGACTGTGGCATAGGCTAATACAAAATAGCATAGTAAATAAAGCATTTTGCTGGAGTAAAATTACTTTTGTCACCAATGAAGCCAGTCTTTCAAAAAATCAGAGTACTGGCCTGCATGCTACATACAAAATGTGCAATTTAATCTATGCCAAAAGCAGAGTGACACAAAGTTCTCATAGCTATTATCATTATATTAAATTAGTAATGAGAGAACATAATGAAAGATGAAAAACTTTGTTTAAACCATAATGGAAAAGCTGCTCACAAGCAACACAAATTAAAAAGTAATACATTTAATTTTAGACAGCTGGTAGAAATAATTACATTTTTAGTTAATCGTCAGTAATTTGTGAATGAAGCCAATTTTTTCTGTGTGCGGGTTTGTTTTTTTTTTACTCAAGACAAATCAGATTGTGGTCTTAGAATTGTCATACAAGTGATAGAAATGAAAAAAGTATGGAAAGGTTACTGTTGTGTGGTCTAACTTGGAAACATTGAATAACACAAGTTTGTGTGAGCAATCCCTATCCAATGATTCAAATAGTGGTCTATAACATGACACAACTATTTTAAGTGCAGATTTTTTTAAAAATACTTGGTTTTCTAATAAAACAATACAATTTTTTCAAGAAGTCTCAGAATTAGTCTCATTTTGAATGTCTTCTGGGTTCAAATGGAGACTCCACTTTAAATGTCCCTACAGGATATCGTTGGATTTCATTTAATTATTAACTTATTTTACCGAGATTCATTTAGAAACAATATTACAGAGGCCGTGAAAGAAAGAAAATCAGATAAATCTAGCAGTCTGTTTTTCATATCTTTCTCTGATTCACTGCTAGTGTATTAGCTTGGAGACAGAAAGCTTCATTCTAGATACAGCTATCACCTGGTGTTTGCTAAATTGCTGTGAAATTCTTGCAACAGCTGTTTGTTCCTGGGGAAACATTCACTTCATATTGCTGCAATAAACTGATCATTGCCAATTAAATGCCCATTAATTGTGTAAGCAAGGATTACTGCCAGATGTTTACATTAGAAAGAAAAATATCCTTTGCTATTTATTTTCCACTTATAACCATACCCTTTCATGTAGATAATTATATGAAAGTGTTTTATTTTTTAAATATTCTACAAATTTGGGTTTGAGAATTAGTAAAATACACAGTCTCCCTGGAATTTGTTTAGAAGGATACTAATACATATTCCTAGCACACGTAATTAAAACTGAATGGTTTACTTAAAACTGAAAAGTGTATACCATACACAGTTTTCTGCTAAATCTATTTCTAGTACTTATTGATACATTTAAGTTTTCCAAAACAATTAATTTACTTTTACAGGAAAATAGCTTTTTCAAGAAACAGACAAACACATCTCCTCATCGTCCCCTGCCAACGTGTAAACTTTGTACAATCCTAGAGATTATGAAAGAAATCTCTGATGAAGATCTCTATGAGGAATGGCTTGTAAGGGCTTCCCTTATCATCTGAACTATTAGAGAAGTTTTAAACAAAGATATAGCCATAGGCTACAGGATCATCTTCCTACAATTAAAGCTTGAGAAAGCAAGGATGCAATTCCAAGCACATCATTTTGTTAACCACTGCTCGCAAATCATAGAATCACAGAATCCTAGAATGGTTTGGGTTGGAAGAGACCTTTAAAGATCATCTAGTCCACTCCCACTGCCATGGGCAGGGACAACTTCCACTAGTTCACATTGCTTAAAGCCATTCCTGAACACTCCCAATGATGGGTCAAACACAACTCCTCTGGGCAAACTGTTCCAGTGTCTTACCACCTTCTCCATAAAAGATTTTTTCCTTACGTCTAATCTAAATCTACCTCCTTTCAGTTTAAAACTGTTATCCCCTCATCATGTTGCTACAGGCTCTAGTAAAAGGTCTCTCTCTGTCATTCTTATAGCCCTTTTTGTATATTGCAAGGTGTCATGGTTTGGTGTGGCTTGTTGGGTAGGAGTAGCAGCAGCGTATGTCATATAATACCAACTCCTGCACTGATTTTTAATAAGAAACAACCCCGACAACACATTCAGAAGAATCAGCACTAAAATAGTGATTTTAAGCAAGTAATATTCATTTTTGAAAGCTGAAAGTTTTCCATCCCCTAACTCCAATGGATGGTCCAGAGGAGGGCCACGAAGATAATCAGAGGGTTAGAGCACCACATCTTCCCTGGGCAATCTCTTCCAGTGCCTCACCA
This sequence comes from Pluvialis apricaria, assembly GCA_017639485.1. Lineage (NCBI taxonomy): Eukaryota > Metazoa > Chordata > Aves > Charadriiformes > Charadriidae > Pluvialis > Pluvialis apricaria. The sequence continues at coordinate 84,508,732 of CM030044.1, read as the reverse complement.
CCCTCAGAGTTAAAAATTTCTTCCTAATATCTAATCTAAATCTCCCTTCTTCCAGTTTGAAGCCATTCCCCCTCATCCTACCCCTACAAGCCCTTGTAAAAAGTCACCCTCCAGCTTTCTTGTGGGCCCCCTTCAGATACTGGAAAGATGCTATAAGGTCTCCCCAGAGCCTTCTCTACTCCAGGCTGAACAACTCCAACTCTCAGCCTGTCCTCATAGGAGAGGTCCTCCAGACCTCAGATCATCTTCATGACCTCCTCTGGACCTGCTCCAACAGGTCCATATCTTTCTTGTGCTGGGGACCCCAGCACTGCAAACAGTACTCCAGGTGGGGTCTCACCAGAGCAGAGCAGAGGGGCACAATCCCCTCCCTCACCCTTCTGGCCACACTGCTTTTGATGCAGCCCAGGATGCGGTTGGCCTTCTGGGCTGTGAGTGCACATTGCCGGCTCATGCTGAGGTTCTCATCAACCAATAGCCTCGACTCCTTCTCCTCAGGGCTGCTCTCAATCCATTCTCTGTCCATCCTGTAGTTATGCATGGGATTGCCCCAGACCATGTGCAGGACCTTGCACTTGGCCTTGTTGAACTTCATGGGGTTTACATGGGCCCACCTCTCCAGCCTGTCCAGGTCCCCCTGGAAGGTATCTTGTGCTTCCAGCGCATGTCAACCATACCACTAAGCTTGCTGTTGTCTACAAATACTTCTGTAGGACAAGGCATTCCCTGCACTTTTAGTAATACACATAGCAGAGTAACCATCAAAAATGCATTGAACAGATGCACTTTATAGCATATAGTCATCATATTGTGAATTAAATTTTTGTATTCCCATCAGCAAGGTCAGTGAAAGAAAATTCAAAACTAGTAGATAAAATAGCCAAGTTACCGACCTAGTTAAAACAGCCTCAAAATTTATAACCATTTACCACTATCAGAGTTAGACTTAAAGTAGTTATGCTTACTAAAATATACATAACAGCACCCAGACAGAGAGGTAGTCCACTAACACAAAAAATTTGGCTCAAAATGAAATTTCACAAAATTTACACCACTTCTGACTGATTGTTAAATTCCTCTGTCCAATTATTGAGTGCGTCTTTTCATAATATCCACAGTTTCGGGCCCAGATTTGAAATAGCATATAGCCCAAAATTACATGCACAGTTTTTATCACAGCAATTTGCTGAATAAGACAGCAAAGAGTAATATTTTCATTACGGTATTTCTGAAAAGTATTGTGAGAACTGGGAAAGCCTTTAGCATTCCATAGGTGAGGGGAATTTATCCCGCCTCCTCAGGCAAAAAACATATCATGCCTTCACCAACTAAAACACAAAATAACTGTGATGCCATGGATTAAGGTCAAATCACCGTGATTCAAAAACATACTGATAAGTCTCACCATAATTGTAAACAGACAATGAGTTGATCTTCTGCTGAAATACTTCTGGAATCAGTTATTTTATTTTTTTATTATCATTATTAAACTAAGATTAATTGAATGATACTGTATAACTTTCAATTTGAAAAATACAGGGATTGTACATGAATATGTGTATTTACAGGAGAGCATATCAACCAGAATTACAAGATAGGAAATGTTTGGATAGAAAAGAACTCACAGTGTGTTTCTTTTTTTTTCTTTTTTTTTTTTTTTTCAGTCCTGAAAAGGAGTAATTCTGAAAAAGTGTTAGAGTTGCCAGTGTCTTTGTCAACTGAATAAGAGCTCCCAGTGTGATGCCACCCTTGTTTGCACTAGTTATAGAAAGTGCAATATGAGGTAAGAAGAAAGATTGCATTAGTTTTGAATATGGTGTTGTTACGGCTTGAACATTTCCTGCACTCAATTCAAGAGACATATGGAAGACCTTGGGTAGTGTTGGGAGAAGAACCAAGGGGGCAATTAAGGGCTTGAAAAACATGCTTGATAAAATACAACGCTTTAAAAGGTTTTTGGTCACTAATTACATGTAATGACAAAAAGATTTGCCTAAAATATTTTCAACTTCCTTTTATGAAAAACTTATCGTCTATCAGGTAAGAAATGTTTTCCTAAATTATTTGGTATTTCAAATTCTTTACTTCATTTTCACTCTTAAAAACACATATTGTCAACAATCTTCTTCAGAAGGAAATAAAATCCTGAAATCTGAAATTTTCTTCATAGAGCAGTATTATGATTTTCTTGCTACTTTTAAATTTGAGTGACCTGATCACATTCAGCAGGCAGAGTCATGGGCAAACTGACATTCACTGATCAAAGGTTATTTACGTTAATTGTAAAGCTTTAAAACGGCTCAATGGACAGACTTCAATTCTATATGAAATCAGGCCAAAGATAGAGTCCAAACTTTCTGCAGAGATGGACTGACCAACTGGAACAATTCAACTAAGGTTCTTATAGATTTTTCTATTACTTAAATTTTAAAATCTATATATTGTAATTTAATTTTTTGTGTCCTCCCTCACCGTGGGTTGGTTTTTTTTGTTGAGCAGGAATTAATTCAGGGAGTTTCTATGGATTCTGTTACATAGAAGCTTAGAATAAATTATTATGATTATCACTTTTGGGACCTTTTTCCTAACAGGACTTGGCTTTTTTTCCTGATACAGAGTTAGATTACTCTTCCCTACTAGCTAATAAATAAAATAGCAATATAAAGGATATAAACAAAGAAATGCAGTATAAACATGTAGGAAAGACAAAGCACCCCCAGTCCCTCTTGCCAAGCCAGCCAGAGACAGGCATAGGAATCGGTCTGCAGATACCCTTCTTGCCCAGGCCAAAGCAAGGACTAACAACAAAATTGGTTTACATTTACTGTTTACATATATTGTGAAATAACTTGAACAGGAATAAACGGTGTCTACCATGCAAATGCAATCTAATGAAAACACTCGTGATGTCTTGCAGTTTGGGTTTATTTTTATGCACCTCTACAGTAATCTATGCTCAGGTAAACTCTAAAATACATCTTCCAAATAGCCGAACAGGTGTGAAAGCACATAAGAGGAGAGAGGTCAGGGAGCATGCCTGAATGTGTGTGTGCGTGTGTATATATATATATCTCTCTATATATATATCTGTACACACATATACTCACCGTTACTGCCTGTGTACATACACATGTTAAATGAGTGCTCAAGGTACTAAAGACAGACAAAAACTGACTAGATGGTATATTGTTTATTCCAGAATATTGAACCACATACCCCCTTTGGAAGGTGATCACAGGACACACTCTGAGCTGTGGAAGATATAAAGCAGCAGCATCTGGCTCCTTAAATATCTCCACAGGCACTTGTAATGGCATCTTTGAAGTCGTCTGTGCATCTGTCACGTATTTAGTCTGCTTATTGACTGCCCCAGATGAGCACCATTTTGATTCTTTCAGACATTGAATAATCTGAGAATAAATCTCAGGAAAATTCCTCATAATATCATACACATGCTCTTCCAAAATTAATAAGGGGATAGAACACTGCTTTATTCCCACATCTAATTTTTTTTTTTTTTTAAACTGATGCTAAGACTTTCATTTAACAACAGCTTTAGTGTGATCATGCTCTGTACATTTTTTTTTTTCTGGATTCCATGTAATATTGGTCAAGAGATAAAAATAACTATCAATCCCTTATCTTAACTGCAAAAGCCATAGGAGTTATTCTTTCCACTGATGCATATCATAAAATTCAACATTGTAGGTGTCCTGATGGATAAACTGTTGCAGAACAAGATTTTTTCTTTTATGTTTTCCCCTGCTAATTTATTAGTCAAAATCTCTGCTGAAGACTAATTCTGATTTAAAAAAAATAGATACGAAATACAGACTAGGGAACAGTGATAATACGTTGGTATAAAAGATGAGTATTTTAGGCTACCTGGTTTCACAGTTCCAATTTTAAAACATCCCACAATACATTTTAATCTCATACACATATTTAGGTCTGTAACAAATGACAAATTAGCTAACACAAAGATGATGAAGTTGGAATTTCATGAGTCTGAATATTCAAAGGTTTAGAATTAGCTCACGACGTAGTTAAGTTATTGACTAATTTGGTCAGTTTTTCCAAAGCAGTGGGATGCAGCAGGAGGTGCTTTGTCATAGCAGAATTCCAGAGTCTGGACAACTGGGGATGAAATATCTTGATGTAGAAGATTAAGCCAATTTTAAGTGGAAAAAACAAAGAAAAAATGGTTGTCCCTTAAACATTCTTAAAGCTCCCTTCAACCAAAATTCCGTTTGAGTAGAAAATGGCTTTCTACAGAAATCTACTCAAAAAACACAGGGGAGAAAGCTAGGAGAAGGAAAGAGGAAAATCTGTCGAGAGAAATAGAGATACTACTGGAAAAAAAATTATCTTCTGTGATAAGTTAACAAGGGGTAACAATCTAGAGAGAGAAGAAAGTAGTCCCATGTTTGCATTCTATAAGTCAGGTCTAGAACCTTGTTTTTAAGAAAAATGAAGTTCTCTGCGGCTTCCTAAAAATCATCTAATTTGTAAGAATGCAGGAACAATCTACTAAGCAGGGGGTTTAACCCAACTCCTACCCAGATATGTAAGCCTTTTTATAGTTAGGAAATCTGTCCTGTCAAAACAATGGACTGGAAAGACAAAGTAATTATCCTACTATTAAATACTCATTACTTTTTAGTTTATGGTAAAAATTCTTTTTTATTTCTTTTAACTTTGACACTAAGAAGAAGACATGTATCTGTAAAATATACCGAAGTTCCGAAAGACACAAAATGCAACAAAAATAATTCACAATGATTTTCGTCTCTCTTTCCCTAGTGTTTACTCTGTCTTCTTTACAAAAAGTTGTATTACGTACTTTTTAATTTGATTCTTCTTAGCAATACTTAAGTATTTACAAATTTATGTATTATTTAAGGGGATTAAAACTCTTTTCATCCTATGAAGAAGCTTAATAAGATTATAGGGTTAAGTGTAACTTCTGCCACCACCTAAGGCCCCCCCACATCCTAGCCAGAAATAGCCAGAAGTGGAGAAACTTGGCCATGGTCTATGAACACAACACAAAACAAAGGTTTTGGGCAAGCTTCCTCAGGGACTGGAAACAGAATAGAAACTTGTACAGCTCTTTTCCTGAGCTAATATACATCAGTTCTTACATGAGCAAGATAGCCTTAATTGAGTGTAACAAAAACAAGACTGTATTGATTTTGGGACTTGAAGAATAGGTCTACCTTGCACTGTGCAGAAGATACCATAACTGTTATGTCAGTGTATGCTCTGAAAGCTCCTAAGTTACACAGCAATTGAAGCTTCTCTTTGGTAACTGTTTAGCCTTCCTGGGTGTACTTACACTGCCCTATTACACATACAACACTGTATATGTTCGCGTGTTTAAGGCAAACCTAAAGGGTTTTCCAAGTACATTAAAACCTATGAAAAGTTACCCGTTGTAGAGACATTCAGGAAAGTCATATCACCCTTTGACAGCTAGAAGAAATTGCCTTATCACAAATGTAATTAAACTGGAAATATTCAGGATAGGAAAAATTTCTTAACATAAAGGCATTCCCCTCTTTCCTCCCACTGTCTCACCCCCACTGATGGTTCTTCAGGTACATCTTCTATGTTCACGTTTATCTCACACCTCCACTGCGGAGATATGAACAGGAGGTCACACCTCAGGATAACTCAGGTTAGAGGGAACTTCAGTGGATTTCAAGGCCAACTTCTTGCTTAAAGCAGGACTACCTATGAGATGAGAACTTTATCCAGTCAGGACCTGTTCGCAGGTCCAATGATGGAGACCACACAGCCTCTCTGGACAATCTGTTCTGATTCCTGAATGCCCTCCCAGTGAAATTGTCTCTTGTCCTCCTGCCAGTCACCACTGCAGAGAAACTCAGTCATCTTTTTTAGCCTCACTCATTACCTTTTTTATAACTTTCTTGTAGTTATGGAAAGTCTGTGTGGTTAGGTCTCCCCAAAGCCATCTCTTCTCCAGGCTGAACAAACTCCATTCCCTCAGTCTCTCCTCCCACAGTTAAGTGCTCCAGCCCCTGACCATCCTGGTGGCTCTTTGATCTTGCTCATATGGTGAGCACCAAACTGATCACAGTATCTAGACATGATCTAACAAGTGCCGAATGAAGGGGAGTAATCCCTGCCCTTGACCAACTGGTTGTGCTCCCTTTGACATAGCCCAAGGTGCTGTTAGTTTCCTCTGTGGCCAGGGCATGCTGCTGGATGTCTAGCAAGACATCAGCTTGATGTCTAACAAGACCCCAAGAACCATTCCATCAGAGCAGTCCCCAGATAATCAGTGTCCAGCCCGTAAAATTGCAGGTATTAGTAATGCAGTTTACATTGACAAACTATATTATATACACATAAAACACGGTATTAAATAGTGTAAAATAGTCTTCATTGGTATTGGACAGAAGGTGAAGGCTATTCACATCAGCTTCTGGAGTCTTTCTTCACTTGCAGAAAGCGGGAAACTTTCTCACCAGTGTTACAGGATAAAAGACATTTGCTTTTTTTACTCACTTTGATCCCTTTTCTTTGTGGCTGAGAGATACATTTTCAGAAAAACATAAACCTTAATTCTTACACTGTCTTTTCAAAGTTTACTCCTTTCAGAAGAGCAAGGAAAAGCACATATACTGTCACAAACAGGACAGAGAAGATCTGTGTTGTCCCATCATCTCAAAGGCTCCAATTATTACAGATCTTTGCTGTTCTACAGTGAAGAATATTTCTGAATTTCTGAACATCTAAGGCTCTCTTTTGACCAGGTCAACTCTTTCAAAGCAAAAACATCCAACTGATCTCACTATCACACCAATGAGCAATCCCAGAATAACCAAGCTTTGTATGATCTTCTGCCATATACTTTGAAATATTGGTAAAGTGGCAAATTATTTAAGGTCTCTGATTTTATACAGGCTAATAAGAATACCTATACTTTGATGAATTTACTGTTTATCCTTCATATATTATAACAAGTGAAGCATATACGACACATTTACCTTCAGCTTTAATTAAAAACAAAATAACAATACAAGTGCTCTGACACCGCTTTTCTTTTTTAACCTTATTAGTTTGAAAATCATTTAACAGTTGTGCTTAATTACCATTAACATCTCACCTTGAACACGCTGCATCTCATACTGCACAGAAAAGCAAAGACTCGTATAGACAGATGTACTCTATGATGCTACTTTGTGTGTCAATAAAACTGACAGAACAAAGGAAGACGGAGAATGTGTAATCCATTTGTCTTACAGGACCTCTACAGAGATGACACAGCACCTGTTACTGAATCTTATTCAAATAACAAGGAAGCATTTAATAACTAGTGTCATGCTCAGCACAAAAGATAAATGTAGACTACACCTATCATGGGCAGCGAACTCCAGTACAAATACTCTTGGTGAGCACACAGCTGACCCGGTAGACCCAGGAGTTACAGCACAGCCTTACACACGCTCTGGTCAGCAAGTGGCATAGCTGCACGACCGCAGCCTGTGCGCGAGGTGACGAATGTTCTAGAGAGGTCACAGCTTGCCATGCAAAGCTCATTGCATCACATGCCATTGCCCTTGAAGAAATTACATATTTGTGAATGAAGACACTTGGTCCTAAACTATACCTATTGTTGACATACATTAGTATTTCAGAGGTAATATTTCCCTTATCCACCTCTTCCTCTTTTCCTTTATCTTATCTGTTCAGGTTAAAAAGTCATAGTACCTAGACAGAGAGGGTATTTATTTCTTATGGCAATGATGAGTATAATTGTAATACCTTTAGTAAAAGTAACTCATTCTGCAACAATGCAGATATTCTGCATTATTTCTATGTCAAAAGACATCATTTTTCTCTATTGAAAGTTGATTGGCTTTGTAAGTGGGAAAGATAGCACACTGCTAGTCAGAAAAAAAAATGCATATGCCCTTACTCTTCTTGTGAGAAATTGAGCAACATCTTCAGGGCAAGTTCATCCATCTCACACATGCGCCTCAGCTCGATTCAGAAACAGAATTCTCATACAAAGGAGCACTATGGAAGAGAAGGAGGGACTCAGCTTGTTCTGCAAATACCTCTGAGATTTTTTGAAGGAAAAAGTTTGTTCATAGAGAAGTTCCAAGAGGTTTCTCTGCCAGGGAAGTTCTACTGAAATGTGTATACCCCTTGTGATGAATGCACCTTTACAAAGCAAGCAGCAAACACACCTAGATCTGGAAAGGTTCTTTCCACTGTCTGCAACTATCTGCTTCAAAACTTCAAAGAAAAGTTTGCCCATTGATTAAGGCACTACGAAATCACAAAATGGATGATGGTGGAAGGGACTTGATGAGATCATACAGTCCAACCACTGTTTGCCCAGGACTGTATCCATTCAGGTTTTGTGTATCACCGAGGATGGTGACTCCTAAGTCTTTCTGGGCAACCTGTTCAAGCTTTTGACCCCTTTCACAGTAAAAAAAGCACTTTCTTATGTTTAAATGGAATTTCTTGTATGTCAGTGTGTGCACGCTCAAGAGTCAGAGATTAAATTTCCAATTGTGCTAGACTCTCTCTGTAAATCACTTTCTGAGGCAGGCTCCTTGTGAAACCAGAATAATAGTATCTGCTCTTTCAGGATTGTGTCACAGGATACATCTATTAAAGATTTTAAAGCACTTAAGATGCTCTGAAATTGCAGTTTAAATGAAGAGTTTTGATGAAACAAAAAAGAAAGGTATGACATCCTTTGCTTCCAGGAACTGGAGTTTCTAAAATGGTCAGAATAGAGGTTCATAATACTTTTATTTAAATAAAAATTGCTCTCCAGTAGATATTTTTTAACTTACCCATTCTGAGCGCTAATGCAAACAACATTGTCAGAAAGGGAAAAAAAACGAACAAGTTATTCATTGCTTCATTCACTAAAAAAAATACTTTAAAGGGCAAAGATTTTTCAAGTTATGTAAATGGTGGAAATAACATGTAAGTTTATTGTGATATCTAGCATCTTATTATTAGTGTCTAAATTGTATTTCTAAAATTCGTATTCTAATAATTTACATTTTTTAGAGTCATATGCACAAGGCAATACAGCCATATATGTGATTTGTGTACATATACATTGGAGATGTATCAACTCTCTAAACAGGAAAAGATAACCTACTTTCCTCTTCCCCCCCAACCCCCACATCTCTTCCAATGACCATTCTGTCCTGACTTTGAAATATCTTTGAGATGGCATTGAGGCTATGCTGAAAGTCACTGCGTTTAATGATCCAAGAACAGCTAAGGCTGGTGATTCCCACTCCCTGGCCATGCCCTCTGCTGTGGCCTGAGTCAGGGTGGCGTTAACTCCAAAAAATAAGCACACAAATCAAGACATACAATCCTGACCAGCTCTTCATTCTTTCCTCTAATTTTATACAGACAGCAGAATAAAAGCATTGGTTGTTGGCGCTGCTTTTTGGCAACCTCGCATCATAGAGTTCCGAGATCCATCTGAGGTGACACATCAAGGTAGAACAGTCAAGGCGAATCAACCAGCTTCACCCAGAGGAAAAATATGGTCAGTGCTATACTCCCACCAGTCTAAATCTCCAATTTAAATGAAAAACAGTTGGGTCAGTTAAGGTGATATGGGGACACACGTCTAGAACAAGGTTGAAACTTATACTTCTGGATCATTATCAAGCCTTTCATTCTGGCTTTCCAGTAATTTCAACTTGTCACTCACACATACTTGCAGATGAACCAGCTTTTGCTTGTGGGAATGGAAGAAACTAACTCATTGAGGGATACAGACAACTCTAAAAAGATGATTTGTATGTGAAAGATAACATGATACAAACTACAGATTACTACAATCATATGAAATTTTCTATTTTGGGCTGTGGGTTTTCATGCATAAAATAAGATTTTAATTAAATGTCAGTGCTTCATCCAGACTAGACTTATATACCTCAATTGACGAAGATTCTGTGAATAGTTTCAAGGTGAAACGATGCCAGTTTTATTGATGGTGAAATTTTGCTATCAGACAGATGGAAAGGCAGCTTCTCAGAGAAAAAGCTAAAAATATGAGGTGAAACCACAAAATGATTAGATATTTTTACAAATGGTAAAAATGCGATTGTTCTTCCTTGGTTAGCTTCAGTTTCACAAGCAAAAAAGTTCACACTTCTGCTTAGACAGTTGTATCATCTCTGGGAATTGTGTCAGTATCTGTATTTCCAGAATAGCCACCATATTCTTTCAATCCTAAACAATAAACCTGAGTCTGTTGCCTTTTCTTCAAGTGGGAATGTTTTATTCTGAACACTCCTATCAAAATCAATGGCCAAGTAAAGTATTTCTCAAAGTAGAAAAAGAAAAAATTACAGGATTTGACATTTGCTAGATATTATCATTGCACATAAAAAGCTAGACGGACAGACAATAATTTCTAAAGTTATGGAGGCACCTTAGAGGGTTTTTTTGTAATCTTATTAAAAATCAAATTCACAACATCAATAGATTCTTCCTGTGCTATGTAATTACATTACAGGCATTTAATTGAAACTAAATAGAAATGAAACTTTGCCTAGCATAGACATGTTCTGATGGTAGAAACTCAGCAGGAGGGTGCTAGCTTATTAAAGATGTTCATCATCTGTGTAGCACTTCTGGAAATAAATATGTTTTCTTTTGAAGTACTCTTTGTCATTTGAAAACATACTAGCCGCAAAACTAAGATTTTGCAATTAAATATATTAATAAAGAAGTTGCATTTTAAAAATATAACCCATTGAATTAAAAAGGTGAAAGTGAAGGTTTATCTTTGAAGAGTTTCAGGTGAAAAAAACAACATACAGGCACACAATTCAGTTGTTATCTAGTGAAGCAACTGGTTTTACTCACATTAATGTGAAACACACTGACTGTAAAAATAAACTCCTCACTTTAGCGGACAATTTGATGTATTGCTTGGAGGAAGCGATTTTAAAAATTATGAACTGTCTTGGCAATCCCACTGCACACTCCCCTTCCAGAGGGGATCGTAAGTGGTTCCTGCAAGCAGGACTATGTTGGGGTGTGTTTTGCACAGGGAAGAGTTTCCATTAACAAATGTACAGGAACAACTTCTGATGAGCAAAACACAATTACTCTGAGAGTTTTTGAAAACATAACTACCCTAGCAAAACCTTGTTGTCCCCTGCAGTCCAAGTTAGAAGGGATTCTGGTTTCACTCTGTTCTTATTCCTTTGATTATCTGTTTATCAACAGAAGATCTTGAGTTAAGGTATTACCTAATGTTATTTCCATATGCTGTTTTAACATTTACGGAGACATCGCTAGCCAAAAAAAGGAACCTTCTTAACTGTCAACCAGTTGATATTTATTTAAAATGCTTTTTCTCAGGGAAACTGCTGTTGTGTCCTCATGCATTACACGCAACTGCAGAAAGACTGCCTTAGGTTCTCCTGAGAGATGCCAGGAAGGGGTTAAACATGGAGCTAAATTTCAGAGCAAAGTATCGCAAAGTTGCTGATGTAGGAACTCTCTCCTGAGGAGGCAACATATAGACTGCACCATTTGCTTGCCAATTAATCCAAGGAGATACATCGACATTAGTTCCAGAAGGAGATGCTTGCCTGCCCACTTGCCTAGAGGTAAAAGCTAGGTTTGCAGCTACCAAACAGCAGGACAGATGAAATAAATGGGGGGAGAAATTAGAAAAAAGAATTTAAGGATTTTTTTTTTTTTTTTTTTGCCATTGTTGTTTTCTTCAAAAAGAGACCTAAATGTCAAGCAATTATCCTGTCTGGTGCAATGCAAACCAGCTTCATTTATCACAAAAATGCCTGAAAAGTTTTTAGCTTCTCTTACAGGAAGAGGTACTAAGCCAATGCCTAAAAACATAGATTTGTCCTAACAAAGGAACGGTGAGTCACTACATGCACCTTGCAGAAAAAAAACCAAATTAAAATACATTTCCTGCATGCAGGATAAATGTTGACATGTATAAACTTATATTTACACCTTCTTGTTTGCTTAAACCTCATAAAAAATGCTTTGATGAGGTAAAAGGAATCATATGGTCTGTGCAGTATTCAAAGCAGCCCACGTTCTCATATCCTGCTTGAAATGGTTCTAAGCATGCAAAATGGGTAAAAATCAGATACCTGAGGTGCACATAGCCCATTCCCAACAGCAGTGGTAGGTTTTGCTACTCACTGCTGTTCCTCCATGTGGCACAGTGTAAAAGGAGTCCATTAGGAGATGTTGAGGAGAAGCCACTGCCAATGGACCTCTCCGAAGTCCAAGGGTCTAACACAGAACATAACAGTCTTAATGCAAACATGTCTTTTTACTTAAAAAAAAAGGACACTTTGCCTTTCTTTCTATTTCTATTGTATGGACATTTTTATTTTCAGTAGCTCTATAATTTGTAGGAAGGGCCATGATTACTTTCAATTATTCCATAGGCTTCCTGATATTTTTTTAAATCCTCCAGGGTCTGAGGTCCTCTACTTTTATTCAGACAAAATTTCTGTTCCAAGCCAACGGAAAGTTCTCCTGAATGGGGACAATCTGATTGGCAGAATAAACTATAGCTGAACTACTTGTTCTTGGTGAAATTCACTATTGATTCAATAAAATTCTTTTACTTTTTATATCTAGCAGCAAAGCTTTTTTATTCAGTTATTGAGTTATTTTTCTCCTTAATGACCATGTTGCATTAGCATTTTTGTTTATTAGTTTGTGTATTGTCATTATATACAGGGTACCCAGCTAAATGAAGAATAATAATACACACTGCCATTTTCAAAGCCCCGTAGAGTCATTGAAACTTTTTATTGAACCAATGGTTACCACACACAGTCATTAAAATGATTCAATTTCTCCTGGCCTCCCAAAGCTGCAGCACTTCTACGAGACAAGTCAGTTTTGTGATTTCTATAAACAACAGAGAGCAATTGCTCCAAGGCAAGAATGGGTGCCTCCCACCTCTGCGCATGGTCCCAGGGTCCCATTCACACTAGGATGAAGTAACGGTGGAAGAAACTGAATTTCTTTATTTTACAACAGCTGCCAGAACTGCCAGGGGAGCAAGGGCAAGTCCTGGAAACCCAGAGAACTGAAGAACAGGCTGAAAGTATGAAAAACACCACTGGACTGGGAAAAACCCTGTAAGGCAAAGTATGTTAGCTTGGTCATCTTAGCCCCGAAAGTACGGTACTTTGGTCTAAGAAAACACAAAACATCAATACCTCCAATAAAGTCTACCCTAAAAATGCTTCAAATAAGGCAAAGGCCATAGAACTACACCAGGTCTTGTTAGTCTATGTGCAAGGTCAATGCTATCGTGCACAGTTGTTAAGAAAATATAAAAAACCCCAGTTTTGTATCTGGAGAATCACAGTCATCATTTGGAATTGTGTCATCTGTTGCAGAGTTTATATCTCTACTGTACCTCACAGAGAAATAGTGAACATTCAGCAGTTTTTATACTTTCCCTTTCTTTACATATTTTTATGTATATGAAGAGTTATTGCAAAGAAAAACATCTTTGCTTTTATTGCTATAGCTGCATGTCATCCATTAGAAAACAAGTTTCACTACTCAACTCTACATTTCTAGTTTAGATGCATTACCGCATCCTGCCTTCCAAATTACACAATAACCATGCTAAACAGCTTAGCTTTATTTTTCTAAGAATAGGATAATTTGTAAATGTGACAAACAGTAATCATCTTACATTTAAGATGAGTCAAACAGACATTCTCCTTCAGCTGAACTTTCTGATGACAACCTTTGAAATTGACAGATTAAAAGTGATTCGTAGCTGTCAGAACTGTATAGCTTGCTGAACAAAATATACATAAAAACTTTACAGATGACTGTCTGTGGGCTTACATGGCAGGTTATCTTCCTATACCCTCTGCCAGTTAAATTAATAGTGTCATAATCTATCTTCTCTGTCAGGTATAAATGACTTTAGCACATCAGTAACTAGTTTACAATGATGTCCCTCCAATATTTAAGATTGTATATTGATTTCACAGTTTGCACAGAATAGCACATGTACAATCCCCATATTTTGTTGTAGGATGGAATTTCAAAAAATGAAACATTTATAATCTTAGGAAAAAGTAGCAAAAATGAAAGGTCTTGCCAGCTATCAAGGTATCCAATCACAAATTTTTTTAAGACTGCAACTTTTACCAATAATGATCCTATGTTAGTTTTCAGCTGTACGAAGTCATGGTACAGCTGACCATCTTTACAGCAGTATCAGTATATGATATTGCACCTTAGAATGTCCCTGTACAATGGCAGTCAATGAAAAGGAAACAATGCCCAAGAATAAAAAAAAGAGATTCCACAAAATTTGGATTATGACCATAATAATTTAGAATGAAGTTTGTTTGCCATTATTTTTTATATATATGTATGTTTATATGTATTTATATTTATATATTTTATATACATGTGTATGTATATATATATGTCTTTACGTTGGGGGACCAGACGAAATAAATGCAATGTGGTTTGAGCTGTCAGAGTGCCTCACAAACACTTCCGTCCACACCTTTGATTTGTTTCAAAATGAGCATGGGTTATCCAAATTAAATTCAAATTCAGAGGCCACCCTAAAAGGCGTATAAAATCCATCTAGTTCTAGATGCTTGAGTGTTCCTTCAAAATGTATTGAGCACTCATTTGATTTCTAGTGAGACAGAATAACTAAACTATCAGCAAAACCTAGCACAAAATAAATTTAGAAAAGTGATTTTCCCTCTCATTTTATGAGTTCATTTGAGACACAAATTTAATATGAATGTCACCATAAAACAAGCTAACTCAACAAAACGACCACCTCAGGAATCCCAGAGTTCTTGCTGTACCTGAACAAGCTAAAAAAAGCTTGTGATTAGAAACTAAAACTGCATCGCATCCCACGCTGAATTTTCGTGTGCTTCAAGATCATGCATGTTTGTAGTGGTTTAGTGAAACCGTGTTCCCCTAATCCACCCCCTGATTAGTCTGGCTCAAATCTCTGTCATGAGAAGCCATGAATTACTGCTGGAAGAGTTTTTATACTCTCACAAGATTGATCACTTTTTCTGGAGCAGGAAAAAAGCTTGCACATGTGCGCACCTACATACACACAGTGCTTACTGTGCATATGCACATTACATGCACATATGCGTATTACATACGCACATACAGTGCTTACTGTAGCCACCAACTAAAACTTCTGTGAACATAAAGTGTGGACTACTAAACTTGCATTAAAATACATATCTAGGACAAAAGGTTTGCTTATTTTCACCAGTGGCAGAGCAGAACATTTAAGACGTTCCTGTAACAGTTATTCTTAATTTCTTAAAAGACCTTTCAACCATTCATTTGAACAATCAACATCTTTTCAGTTAAAAGTTAGTTTCTGTCTCCAGGAAAACCCTCTAGCCAATCCTGCTGTTATAAAACACTTGCCTGTACACATGTATGTTTGTCAAAAGTTTCTATAAGCTTCATGATGCAACTTTTAGGAAAAAGCAGAAATTTCTTACGACTCAGGTTGTCCAATACCTCCTTGGACATGCCACTAGACCACACAAAATTCAAAAAATGTGCCCCTCCTCAAAGTAACAGAGTAAGTGCTGGAGATGTGCTGTGTCATCCATTTCTGTTCCAAAGTAAAAATCTGACCTACTCCTCTCTCTGCCTGGCAAAGGGAAGGTACCACACAGAGTTCATGAGTTCCCACTGGTGCACTGCAGAAACTCAATACTTGGTTCGCAATGCACCTTGGACTGCAGGGAGAAGACTAACAGTACTGACGACAAAAAGGTACCATTTTGTGTTTATGTATCACATCATTTCTGTCCTGGTTTGTTCAATTAGGTACAATTGCACAGGGTATGGAGTTCATCCATTTCTCTGCATGCCTGTAAGATGTGCGCAGGGGGCTAAGACTGTTTTTATAATTGATCTGTCATTCGTGATATATGTCTAATTTGCATCACCCAAGATCATTAGTGAAATGAAGCTATATTTTCCTTTTGGATGTCGTATATATATGCTGCTGCAGAAAGAAAGGGTCAATATGTAGTGAACAGGCGACTAAGCAAAAGTGTTATGCAGGAACCAACCTTGACAGCAATGTGACTGACAACCTGTTCATTGCACACTATTAGCACTCCTATACTCAAAAATTTCTACTAAATATTTCCATAAGATAAAGCCTGCGAAGTTGAACATATAGGTCATATCATTGTTTCAAGATCCATTTTACCCTAACATGTACACTGTTCTTCTAATGCGTTTTGGTTTTGGAAAACAAAGAAAAGGAGTAAGGGTTGTCATCTTTTCTTAAGATGTTCAGCAATTTGCAGATCTTTACTGGTAAAGATTTCAGTATATAATACATGCTGGTTTGTATGTATCAAATGAAGGTGTGAATTAAACAGTAAATCTGATGCACACTGGTACGAAGTAGATGGGTGAAAGAACAAAGGTTAACGCAACAAAACAGAAACGGGGGAATGCCACTATGAACTCAGGATTTCAGTATCGTTACAGAAGACAACAGAAGAGAGACAGTCACCACCTAGGAAAAAGAAGATTCAGCTTCATCTTACAAAATACCAAACAGAAATCTGAGAAATCCTCACTTTGCAAAGTATCACCTTCCCGGTTCTGGAGTTACACTGGCTTCACGAGGTTGCCAGTGGGAAAAGTCCTGGGTACAGTTAAGAGTTATTTTTACTGAAAATATTTTTTCCCTTTATATTCTCTGTTCAGTCAATGTAAGTAACTCCAAATATTGACTGCACCATCTTGACCATTCAGGTCTTCTCACTGCTGCTGGAAACTGTGGCTTGAAGCCATCCGAGTTTCGTGTTCAGATACACAGTTCACAGGAACATGTACATTTTCCCCTAAAGATTTTAAATGGGGTCTATTTTTAAGGACATTTAATGCCTCTATATACATGAGCATTACTTTAAAATCGGCATTAAAATATTCCAGATGAGGGTCAGTTAATCAGACATCCAGTAGTTTGCATGATAAAATACAAAAAAATAATCTCACATAATTTAACACTGCCCTCTAGAGGTGATATTTCTTTCACTACCATCTGCTTAGAAAAATTAAACCTTATTAAAGAGGTTATTAAAATTACTCATTTAAATTTAACTTATTAAAATCAAACCTTGCCCAAGTTATACCTACATTCAGACACAGGTTTTAAGTTAAAAAAAACCCAAACAAACACCAACTATGTTTTGAAACCTAAAATGGAACTCAGAAGAATACTGTATGTTACTTCTATAGAAAATTCTTTTTGATCAATAAACAATCTAAAAGATAACGCTTGGATAAATAAATTTTATTTCTACAGCTGTATTAGGAGGACAGTGTGTTAAACCGTATTCCCACTTTGAACACAGAAGCCCTTGAGTTTTAGCGATCCCAGCAAGAGGGGAAAAAGAGATCCTGTACTATAGTGACCTGACATTATAATGAAAGAGGGTGGAGGTGGGATATGAGAAAAGAGACAATCAAATTGTGTGACAGCTCCTTCAGGAATATTGAATGTTTCTTTTTGAAGCTTATAAATAAGGCGTTTGCTTTGTCTTGAAAAACATGGCTTAATTTCGTTCTTCTTTTTGCTAAGGACAAAGGAACTATTATTCAGAAATAAAACGTAATGCCTTTTTTCTACAATAGGAGAAGCCAAACATGTTTGTATTGAAAATGTTGATTGCTATCGATATAAAGTCATAAATTACTAAATTACTAAGGTATTATATTCAGCCATATAAAGAAAAGAAACTGCTAGCTGAAATAAATTGCTGCATAATTATGTGAAAAATAAATTACTTCCACTCATTTCTCCATCTTGCTGTTTGTACTCCATGCTTCTTTTCCACAACTAGAGATCCTGAATTCTTATTTTGTCAGCAAGCATTGTCCATAGACTGAAAATTAATTGTAGAAGCAGTTTTTCAAAAGCAAACTTTATAAAAGATAAACTTTTTTTTTTTTTTGCATTACTCTACATATGCTACCAATTCCCCTCATCTGAAAATGTAAAAATGGTCTGTGCACACATATTCTTCTAGCATTAAAATAAACAGTATGGAGGAATAGATAAAAAATATACATTTGGGGGAAAAAGTCAGATTTTTAAACTATGTTCATACCAACTTGTCCACATAAAAATGTGCCCGCTTTTCAGTTCCACTGACTCTACCCCACGATCACCTTGCTCTAGATACTGATCCGAACCGCTAGATTTAATCTACCATCTTTGGGGGCAAAACACCCTACATAAGTAAAGTCCGTGTCAGAAGCAAAGTCTACCTAAAATTCTTTCCATCACAGCTTGTGATTTCTGAAATGACAACATCCGGTAAGTCGCACTGGGAAATTTGCCAAACCATTTATCTAAATCAAAGGTGTATTTTGCTGTGAAGGAGACCTGCTACATTTCTTCTTCAGATTCCTGCTCCTCACAGGGATGAAGAATTTTCATTTTTCTCAATGGTGGAATTAGCTCATGAAGAAATTTCCTTCCTCCTGTCCCTCTACCACTTTGTTTTACTGCTGAGACACAAGGATCTCATTCACTAGCATGAGAACGCTTTGAATGGATCCCGTTTTTCACCTAATAATGCTACATTTTCTTCTTCCCTATGCTTCATTTGCAACTCAGCTTGTACACTACAGCTTGTAATGGCAAAGGAGCTAAGCACAACAAGTTAAGCTGACAAAAACTGTGAGATCTTAGGTTAATTTCACACAGACATAGTTAAACATATAAAGTTACCTGGCTGTTAAAAGTAAAGCTTGTGTATTAGAACCTGTTTCTGTTCTCATTCATGCCAAAGCAATGGACGCTGGTGCACGACAGAAGCCTTGTACTCTCTCAGGCTCTCTTATAACCCTTCCCAGCCCAAATATTAAAGTGGGAAATATTTTTCACTAGAACTTCAAATGAAAAAAAAGCTATAGCGTAGCACCATAAGAAAACGTTTTGGCTCGGCTGAACTTTAATACTTTCTAAGGGAAGAGTGAAAACCATAAGGAATTATCTTTGCATCTTAAGCCACATCATCCAGTACAGCTTTACTAATGCCCCAGAGTGGTCTATAATTTATATGCATCCAATACAACCGACAATTTTTCTTTCAAAAATCAGAACCAGCTATTGCTCTGGCCTCATGATGGTCAAATCAGCTGCACAAGAGAAGGGAAAAGACTGTGTGAAAGATACTTAAAAGTTACGTTATAACTGAAAAGATAAACTGGCTGTGTTTGTAAGCATCTCATATAGCTGGCCAGCTTCTGATTTTTAATTTAACCTAAATTGATCAATCACACCTACTTCAAGTACTCAAATGCATTCACTGGCTTATATTACTAAACTAATTGACAAGGATCTTCAGTGTGTCTAATTTAACATAAAAATTGGTACTCAAAGAAATATAATTTTTTTTATGAATCCCAGTATTTTTAAGGGTACTTGAGAGAATACAGTTTTAAGGGTGCATATGATCATTTATGATTGGCAACACCAGAATAAGTGAGACATGTAGAAAAAAACTTTTCAGTTCTATATTAAACTTCAGAGTTTGCTTTGACACAACAAAATGTATTTTTATTTTCAGAAGGAAAACCAATTGTTGGTTGAATATAATATTCCAATTGTTGGTTGAATATAATATTCCACATGTGAAATTTCTTCAGGTGGAATATTTTAATCCCCTTAAAATATGGGACACCAGTGAGACTGAGAAGGACTTACAGATGATAGTCATAAATCAAAAAGTGTGATGAACATGTTCTGATAGACCTTTTAAAATAGCCTTTCATTGTTATCTTGAATTAAAATTATTTGAACTTGACTATATTAACGGATAGGTTTTAGGTACATTGAGATTAACTTTACTGGCAACTAAATGCTTCATTAATTGAAAAACAAAAATCCATATTTCCTTCTTTCTCAGTCCATTGGAACATCACTACAACATGAAAACAAACAAACAGGAGAACAAGCCTTGCAGTGAAAATAGTGTTTGCTTCAATACGCAACTATACCAGAACTCCAGTACCAGAATAGGTTTGATCAATTCGATAATTGATTTCCCAGCTCCTGATAAGCACATGGTGCCATTTCTGGTAGGTTTTCAAACAAGTAGAAACAACAAAATGTGTCTTACAAGTCTACAATAAGGTGAACTTGAATTTGCCTATCATCAAGTGAAAAATACAGGAGCCAACCATTCAAGCATGACATTAAAAAACTGACTTTTCCTTAATACTGATGTAGAATTTCTCAGATAAGATTGATCATCGGGTGTTTAATGTACCTATTGGTTTTGGTGTTGGGCTCTAAATGTTTCATTTCCTAACAAGGGCGGCAGAAAAAAGGAGGTAGGTACTGTAATGAAAGAAATAGATATCAGTTTGGTTTTATTCTTTTCTCCTCATAACCTGGACAGTCTTTGTCAACTTTCAGGGGACAAGATGTCTCTCAAGGTTGTGTTTCTTACTGAAAAGCCTTTAAACTGTGTAAGAAATAACAAACAAAAGATGCAACTGAGTATATTGGTAATGGTACATTGTGGAGACTTAACAATTCTCCATCTGCTAAGTGGGTCCAGGCTGACCAGGATTTCAGCATCATAAAAACCCACTTGCAAGGATAGGACATTAAATGTCAAAACTTTGTCTACAGGTCTTATGAATATATATGAATGTATCTAACTCAGAATGTGTCATTTATTTAAAAAAAATTCTGAACTTGAAGTGGAAAAAACAACACCTGAGCCAAACATTAAGAAAAAATATATTGCCTGGGTGAACTGCAATAAAAGAAAGATTTTTACTTGCAACACCATCAGAAGTTGGAATTAAATAAATCTTCAAATTATTGCAGTACATACCAGCTGTTATTATGCACCTTTTCTCCTTATTGCTTAGGCCAGGACCAGGAGCAACAATGCTAAAATAAGAAGATAAATTATTTTCAACCCGGATGAAAAAAACATGAAGCTCTGGAAATCTGTCAAGGAAAGACCCATTCTCATAAAAATTCTAGCTCAGTTTTTCTACCAGGAGATCTGACTATAACTCATCATTCCCCATGTTTATTTTATTTGGGTTTGAATGGAGAGATCAATTAGAACTTTTTCTTTACTCATTTCTATTCAATATGAATGGTGATATTAGTGCAGTCCTGTTTGTATAACAAGATAAAGCCTCAGTAATTAAAATAAATGGGAAAAAAACCACCACAAAACACCACTATATAGCCTGTGAAAGAGAGTCAGCGCAGAAATAAACACAAAAGGTAAGAGAATTGCTGATGTATTGAATTGACCTATTGCATTAACAGGTCAAGTTTTCAGAACTAGCCTCTAAAACTGCATGTATTTGCTGTTTATGCACATAATCAGGTACTTGTGCATTCAGATCAGGCTGTCAGATGCAGGCAGCTTGCAGCTGGACAAAAAGTTCACAGCATGCTCTTGTTTAGGGATCAGCGTGAAAATATGGACCTGAGTAACTGTGGGAAGGGTTGGGAAGGAGGGAAACAGCAGAGTGTGGCTGTTTATTCACATGACCTCACTGTTAGTAAATATTTCTTATATTGGATCAATTTAGCCTCATAGCTTCATTAAAGGCAGTGGCAATTATCATGTCTACAGAGAAGTCACCGAAGCAAAAAAAGGGTTGAGAAACTTGCCTATTGCCAGTGTTGGCAGAAGAAGAAGGAACATACCTGAATGCTTCAGAAAATCTGTCCCCTGCTTTATCAACACTTCTCCATCCTACGCAAGATGGACTGAGCACGGCTGCAGGTCCTACGGCTTTCTGACTTCAAAGCTTACAGCAGCCTGAAGGTACAGCTGTGCTAGGAGACTTCCATGCTTTTCCTGGAGCAGCACAAGGTCTGGGACTTTGCTTGATATTTGAGCATGTTCAGCCTTCCCTTACTCTGAGAAAAGCCAGGCGTGCTTGCAGGAATCTGGGGACCTGCCCCTCGCTCTGCATCAACTACCGGAGTTCGGCGAGCACAGAGACATGCTGCAAATGTCTACAAATACACACCTGCATTTACAGCAGATTGGGAAACAGACAGTGTATCAACCTGATGCTGAATTTTCATGAAACTGAGAAAGATACCATTGCTGGAGAAAGGAAAACACTTCGCTCCTAAGGAGCCAAGCCTAAACCTGTCACTTTCTGGATGAAGGATGCATGATCTGTTTTCCCTTTTTTGTCTTGGGGTCATGATGCGTTTTGTTCTCTTCACCCACTGCCTAAGCCACTTCTGCACTTACAATTGCCTTTCTGTTGATGTCCTAATAAACAGGTATTTTGAAGCACAACATAGCCAAAAGTTTTGCAGAAAACGCCTCTAATCTTGAGAGAGCAATACAAAAACTAAGACATCTAGAACACATAGCTTAGCCCCTCAAAAAATATTAGGTTTTCATTAGGCCTGTTTGGGCCTATGGTTAATCCTGATTTAAAGCGTAAGGAAAGCAAACTATTAGTGTTAGGTACTAAGCGTGAATAGCCCTTCTCCCAGCAGGTGTCAACAGCTCTGTACACTATGGCTCATCCTTGTGGATGTAGGGAATGGGATCCCAGGAAAAATCAACACGAACATAGTCTTGGGCACTGTAAGCTCTCCCTAATAGATCAATATAGTGATTTTTCTCCACTTCAGTGTCTACCTGTCACTGCTCTTCAATCTCTTTTTCACATGAACAGTAGAACTGCCTGTTAAGATTTCCTTTTAAGAAGCTAAAACACTTGTTATTTTCAAGCCATTACGACTGCAAAGTACTGTCAAAAACTCACAGTAATGATACACTTGTAGGTGGGCAGCTGGTGTAACAGTTCATCCTAAGTGGAAGTGCCAATATGTTGGATTTTTCTTGTCCCCGCTTAAAGAAGGGGTCAATTTAAACACCTGCCTTTCCTGGTCACCGTCTCATGCATTTTCTGCACAGGTCTTATGACACGTTGCGTTATTATAAATGACTCCAGTGAGAGCTTCCGGCATCATATTTGGGAGTTTTATCTGTAAGTGCTCAGCAAGAAGTTCACAGGGCGCTATGGTAGCAGCTATTGCTGTCTGACACATGAGAGGAATGAAAGGGAGAGGTGGTGAGGAGTGGCAGCAGAGTCAAAACGTCTTATGTTCTTTCAAAGAAGTGTCTTAGTTTTATTTATCAGCTGTATCAAAATTCATGTTGCGAATTGAGGATCTAGAGAAGAGATTTATATTAACAAATGCTTCATTTATTCCTCAACCAAGCTTTCTTCTTCTAACTGCTATGAAAGACTAGCAAAACCAATTTGCTAGACACAATTTGAAATAAAATAGCTGGGGAATGTTTTCTCAAATTAAATTAGTGACGGCAGTCTCAGTGAGACATAGGTAATGAAAACATTTCATGAGTGTGCATGTGACAAAAAAAGCATGTGCTCCAAGCCAAAATTGCTTTTCATTGCTCTTTTGTCACATCAGATGTTTTCATACAAAAACATAGACTGTCCATGTACTCACCACATCTGGTGTCCCAGTTTGGGTTTTTAGTGAAAACACACAAGAATGTGACAAACTTTGATTGATTAGCTAAAGTGAGTGACAGCTTCCTTCTAAGTGCCTAGACCTGATAGCATGCAACAGTGCGGAGGAAACTGAGATGTAGGTGTCAGCCGAGTGCAGCAGTGGCTCACACTAATTTTCATCAGGAGATCCAACCTTCGCATCCTGTTCACATAGACACTTAGAGCTCAGTTCTGGGTTATTCCAGAAAATTGTCAGAGCCTGACTTTTATTAAAGCTCACTTTGGCTGACAAAATGCTGACACTTTCAGAGAAAACGCCTGTAATGTTATACAGTGTGAAAATGTTAACCACTAGGCAATGCGTAATCTTCAAAAAATATATACTGTTTAGAAAGTAATCTAATCTTCATAATATCAGTAAAAAATAGCATTTTAAACATGTAGAGAGAAAAACAAATGGAGTAAGACCTTTGTTGCTGGGTCCCGATAGGTACCCCCTCTTCCTGCAGAGATTATCCAGTTTAACAAAGCAGACCTGGAATAGCTGCGCACAATAGCAACATCTGATATATATATATATATACAATTCATACATAAAAACATGAGGTATTTTTATAGGTCTGTCCATTCTAAAATAGGCCTGGTTTCATGGAAAAGTTATGTACATTTTTCTATGCAAAAAACAAGGCCAATTTCTTCTCATATTTTCTTAAGTGTTGCTAGAAGATATTGGCAGCATGTTCTCCCTTTCTGGCAGGACTGAGGGTGAAGAATGAAGGTTCACTCCTCGAGAGTGTGAAAGAGATGTTCATATTTTCTGTTAAAAATGAGACCCTTAAAACGAAATTAGAGACGGGCAGAAGAGGTTTTGAAAGATTTTCCTCTTAAAAAGTAATAAAACAAAATTCCTAGCTTGCAGTGGATTGGATCTGGTCAGAGAACCAGTGTGTCCAAAACATCCAGCAGCCTGCCGGGTATCATCTTCCCAGAAAAAACTTCACATCATGCACCTGCCCTGTCCAGTTCGGGAGGAACTGCAATGACCTTCAGAGATTGTAGTATTGGAGTGTTTCCTGCACTCATTCATTTGGTGTGCGTCTGCAAGCAGGATGTGAGCAAAGTCTCTCTAAAAGTCCAGAAAATTAAATGCTGTCAAGTACTGCTATTTTTTTGAGGATCCATGTTTTCTAACAAAAAATTACTCCTGGAGTCTGAGCTGTCTGGACCAGCTTTCTCTTGCCACCGTTCTCATCCTCTTTACATGCCTGTTTGTTCACTCTTGATCATTGTAACTTGACCACTTATGCTGTTAAACAGTCAGAACTGCTTTGGCCCCTGCCAGCTACAACCCCCCTAGATGATGCTGATGCAGAGGACCAAAATGGAATGTGTATGGGGCCATGCAGTTGGAGCAGTTTCCCAGCAGAGTTGTTGGCCACTCTCTGGCCTCCGTTCCAGAAGATTAAATTTACTGGGATCAATTTAGCCATAAGGACTAGATTCATTCCTGTCTCAAAACATAACATAATTGCAATAATGGAAATTTGGATTGATTCCTAATTGATTAAATTAATTGACATGCAATAGCCTTACCACTGATAAATTAAATCATCTTAGTTTACCAAAGTAGGGCTGAACCCCTGTAAAACCATGGATTGGTTGGTAATTACTAGCACTCTCCACCAATAGTCCATACATGGAAGGACAAGAGAGAGATGGACAAAACACATTTTTCTTCACTAAGCGTACTCTCAGCTGGCTAGCTGCAGTTCATCTGTGAAGGCAAACATCATTCAACGGGCATCATGCAGACGCTTCACAAGCCTGGGTCAAAAATAGGCATCACGGGTTGTACACAAATTCAAAACATCTCATAGCCCTCACATTAGTACTATTCAGACTGTGACTGCATCTCATTTTCACAAACTTTTTTTTTTTTTTAGAGGAGGAGAAACATGCCCAAATCTAAGCTAAATACTTTAAAATTCACTGAGTGTTTGAAATCCAGACATACATTCATTTCCACACATTACAGATGTTCCCTCTCTATGTTACAGTCATGCAACAGGCCTGACTGTTGGATGCTTTAGGTGCTCACATTCGCATTTTGCTCTTGAGCCCAAATTTCAGTCTTCTGTGCATATACTTCACTGCCTCTCGAATTTTCCTGCAAATGACATATCCCAAGCAGCTGGCTATGTAATGCATAAACCAAGCATACACCAACTCATCAGCTGGAAACAACCAGATCTCCTTCTGTTCCTCCTTTGCACTAGCTGGTCACAGGCTGACTAAGGCACCAATGTAGCGCAGCCATGAAAAAAGCCAAACCTAACCCTAAAATGTATTCTTGTTAGACCCTAGGGAATATTAATATCCCAGCTCCAAATACTAGCGGCTTTCATCTGGAGTATTGTATGCAATTCTGGTCATGCATTTCAAGAGAGATTAATCCAAAGTGGAACACATGCAGAGAACAACCACTGGGATGATCAGAAAATGAGCGAACCTATTTTACAAGAGGATGCAATTATGTGGTTTGTTAAGCTTAATTAAAAACAAACAAAAACTGTTGAGTGAGGGGAGAGAGTGGGAAAAGTTTTGTACATATTTCAGAAGAGAAGGGTGGAGGGAAAGAAAACACAAGGAAAAATTACTTATCCTACATAAGAATACAAAAGGGGATTAATTAGCCATAAATAAATTCAGGCTGAAAGCAAGATTCCCAGCCACCACAGCAGTATGTTTAGGAACAACCTTCAGATTATAACAGCAATAATACAAAACTTCAAATAAACTTGATGAAAAAGCTATTTCAAAGACCAGGCTTCATCAGCCAGTTTATAGGTACATTTAGCCAGTCCCTGATGAAGGACGTGACCAGACCTGAAGATACACAGAAAGGTCCTGTCTTATTCATGTGTTTATTGTTTGGACCCCGTGGTTAAAGGTATCATTTTAGCAGCCAGGATGATTAGCTGTCAGATGCCAAATACGGATCAAAATTGTCCTGTCAGATTTTGCTTATTGTGTACAAATTAGAAAGAAGACCCTAGATGAATACATGCAAGTGAACAGAAACCTATTTTTAGACTCTGAATTTATGTACAGCAGCCAAAGAAAACAACCCCAAACTCTAGTACTGATTTATGGAAGGAAAATCCTGAAACAATATATTTTTTTTGTTTGTTTTCAGTGAGCAGTTGAAGCTCAAGAGCAAAAGCAATCATAGGACTTGAGCTGATAAACCAAGTTACATCTCAAACTGCTCTGCCATCAGTTCTTACACAGTTAACATCAGTTAAGCAACTGGGAAAGGGAGGGATGAGCACATAGGGAGAGAGAACACATATAAATTCTTGCGGTAAGGTTGGCTTTTTTTTTCCTTGCAAACTGGTGTTTTGTTTTGGTTTTTTTTTTCCCAAGTCTTCAGCTAACAGAAAAATTGTAAAGATATTGCTTTGTGATCATCTCTGAAAGTGTGGAGTAATTCGAAATTCATTTTGACAATTTGTTAGCTGTTGTAGTTCAGATATAATGAAGGCATAAGATCTCACTATCTTGCACACTATGCATGCAGAACTATGCAAATTAACGACGTATCAGTCTAAGTCACAATTTCACCATTGAAGATTTTTTCCCCACCTGCCTTTTGATAGCTTTTCTTTAAGTGTACATGTTCTTATTCCTTTTATTGACCTACCTCTAAAGATTTGATGTCTTAGATAGTTATTTTCTGATTTTGTTTTTTTAGCATCTCTTTTGGGAAATTTTTACTGTTTAGTTCAACAACTCATACCAAAAAAACCACTAAATCCTTACCTATTGAGGCTTTTTCCCTCTAAATGTAAAGCTGATATTGATGTGGGCGTTCAAGAGTAGGATGCCCTGCGCAAACGCTTTGCTGCGAATGTCACAACCACCAATGTCAATAAGGGTTATACGTTCATAAATCAAAGCCTGTTTAAGGCCTTCACTTGGATACAGTCCCTTAAAATTGTTTGCACTTAACATGATGTTTAGGTTACAAGTGTCATTATCAATGAGCTTACAGGTTAAATGTCTCATTCTTCAAATCACTATGATCAAACATACAGAAACATGCGGATTTTTGGGTTTCTTTCGAAGCAGAAAGGTTACTTCAGTAGAGTAACAACTAGAGACAGAAGAAAATGCTGACGAAGCTTTCCTTTTTGAAGCAAAGCATATTCTGTCCCAATATCAAATTATAAAGCAGGCTTCTGCATGTATCCTGAATATACAATTCCCTTCCATAGTGGCTCTGCTGCTTGAGGTCCTGGAAAAAATGTTGTTACTTTCAGTTTTATGGGGGGACCTCACCTGTCCTGTCAGGATGCAGGACATCTCATCCCATCACTTATGCTTTAGTCCAGACCAGTGAGGATAAATGCTTTCCAGCCTTGCTCAACTGATTACACTAAATGCAGGCTGAGTTCAGAAAAATAATTATTTAAAAAAAAAAAAAAGTGTAAAGCACAGTCGATTGCATAAAGATTTTATTGTTTTCTTATTACACAACAGAAGCTGCCGTGGTGCATGGACTTGCTCATGTCAAGTGTAGAGCTTCCATCTGTTGTGATTTGTGCTGCTCTCACAAGCAAGTCTTTGCACACTTTTTGGGTACCTGCAAATTTAGGAAAAAGGCCCTAAGTTTGACACAATGGGCGGGGGGGGAAGAAAAAAACCAAGGCAATAAGCAGAGACCCATTAGTGAAACAAGACAACAGTAGAAAATTAGGTGAAAATCTACAACTGTGAAGGCAAAAGACCTTCCCCAACAATTAATAACATACTCAGGTGAATAGCAGGATTATTTTATTTTTTTTTGTAAACAGGAAAGCCCAACATCAAAATGCTAAATCCCTGTAGTACACAGGATATCACAGAATGGTGGGGTCTGGAAGGGCCCTCTGGAGCTCCCCCAGTCCAACCCCCTGCCAGAGCAGGGTCACCTCCAGCAGTTGCACAGGACGGCGTCCAGGCGGGTTTGGGATGGCTCCAGAGTGGGAGACTCCCCCACCTCTCTGGGCAGCCTGTGCCAGCACTCTGCCATCCGCAAAGGGAAGAAGTTTATCCTCAGGTTTAGATGGAACTTCCTATGGTCAAGTTTGTGCCTGTTACCTCTTGTCCTATCACTGGGCACCACTGAAAACAGACTGTTCCCATCCCCCTGGCACCCTCCCTTTGAGTATTTATAAGCATTGATAAGATCCCCCCTCAGTCTTCTCTTCTCCAGACTAAAAAGCCCCAAGTCCCTCAGCCTTTCCTTGTAAGAAAGATGCTCCAAACCCCTCATCATCTTTGTAGCCCTTTGCTGGACTCTCTCCAGCAGTTCCCTGTCCTTCTTGAACCGGGGAGCCCAGAACTGGACACAGTACTCCAGATAACTTTGAAGGCATTTGCTCAGACATCTGACATGGGACAGCTGTTTGACCTGACACCTGCCATAGCAAATATACACACCTTCCCAGGGCTTTCTGCTTCTCTCTGTGTCAATATGAGCCCCATTACCCCATGGCCACCTCACACGCTGCCCAGAATTTACTGTTCTGTGGCAATGTCCTGGATATGCCCTGCAACACGCTCTCAGAGGATGTTTACAAAAATCCTTATGTGGAAGGGATTATGCATGGCAAAACTCAGCAGGTTTGGGTTTGATTTTCTTGTGGTTGGGCTAGGGTGGAATTTCTTCTTAGGCAGCAAATCTTGAACATACATCCCAAAGACAGAGGACTGTAAATCCAGTCTCATTTTCTCTTTTAGTGGCCATCACTAATGCTCTACATCCTTGTAACCTCTTTCTTTCTTGTTGTTTTCATTGTCTTGCTCCAGTCCCTCTCCTCAGTTTCCTCTTTATTTCATCTGCCTGGACCATCTCCAGCACAGCTTTCACCATATTTCTCCTCTACATCCTTTTGCCAGGGTTGCAGGTTTCTTTATTGCAGCTGTTACTAAAACATCTTTTTGGGTTACGGCTGGCAGAGGTAACGGGGGCCCCTCCCAAACCCTCTTCTGTACAGTGTTCCCCTACAAGAGCACAACGTCGATCTCAAAAAGTGGGGTCAATGATAAGAAATTAGGGATTCCATCCCCCAAAATGGTGCTTAAATACGTGCGCAAGCGTAAGCACGAACAGCCTCCCTGGTTCATCTTGAAGTATTTTTTTTTAGGTGTGGAGGATTAAATAGAGATTGAGTCTGAGATTTTATGAAGTTCGGATCTAATAGTGGATAAACTCACGGTTATCAGAGGAAGGAGCTCGTGAGGCAGGGAGCACCCTCCCTTAGGCACCCTACAGAGCAGGTGCAGACCAGAGCTTTCTCGACAGGGTTCACCATAACCTATTGAATGGCTGCTTCCATTCCCACCTGTGCTCAAAATCAGGGGAATTTCTAACACTTTATTCAATGGGGGCATAGAAGATTTTCTTCCCTGAGTCCACTCTCTGCTGCTGTTTTTACACCGATTTTCCCCTGTTCGCATAGCGTCAGGGTCCTGCATTTCTGCCCAAGAGGTCCCGTGCAGCAGTGCCAGACAGCAGAGGTACCAGGCTCTGCACGCCCAATGTCCACGGCACTGGGGATGTGACCCCACGGATCTCCTGTTGGCTCTCTGCTTCCAGCCAGACAGTGCCACTGGGCAGCCAAAGAGGCACCGAGACCTTCAACTGTACCTTGGTACTCTATTCACTGCCAAAAAATGCTCACTTTGTTGAATTAAAAGCAGTTGAGGAATCTTACACTTGAAATTCATCACCTGTATCTAAGTCACCTGCCACTGAATGAAGACAGCTTTGCAAATTTTTTGGAAATTAGATGTCACGTCTTTTGATGGCAGTTTTCTAGAGATGTAAATGGATTATTATAAAGCTGTAGGTTATTTATAGAAAGAAAATTCTTTTGGTTTGCAACCTATGCATTTGTGCCTGCGTCTGCCCTTTTTCACATTCTGAAGAGCTGGAATGCAACTCTGAATGCCAGAGCACACACTTTCCTTTGCAGACAGGCTTACCAGCAATTAAGCACACTTTTATAAGCCCCATGTAAGAAGTTACTTAAACTATGATATATATCGGAGCAGTAAAGTCAAGAAATGGAATAAGGTGGTACCTTCAAGTGAAGACACAGGAGGAAAACACAGTTGGTGCTTGCAGGGCAGGGCAGCACAAGCCAG
Organism: Pluvialis apricaria; assembly: GCA_017639485.1. NCBI lineage: Eukaryota > Metazoa > Chordata > Aves > Charadriiformes > Charadriidae > Pluvialis > Pluvialis apricaria. The sequence continues at coordinate 84,477,955 of CM030044.1, read as the reverse complement.
CTTTCCCTTTAGAGAATATCATTAAGCAATTATATTCAGAAGTATGAAATAATGTGAAATATTTAGGATAAAACATACAGCATAACAAGTGTCCAGTGCTTCTGGTGGTTGACCAGTTTTCCCATGACTAACTGAAAGGAAAGCAAAAAAGAGAAAAACCTAACGTCTCTCCTCAGAAACGGAGTCAGAGTTTTTCACTGATTTTCCATAGTTCATGGCTCAGTCAGTCCAGAAAAAAAAAAAACAAAACCAAAAACCGAACGTAGTATCGTGCAATTTCAAGCACCTGGCTAATTTGAATGAATCCAGCTAAGAAAATCAAAACATGTACTGCGAAAAGTAGTGGTGACATTTTTGCTGACATCCTGATCTCTCTCTCTAAGCATTTATACCTTGATCATTACTGATAGCCTGGATGATTTTCTGTGCTAACTTCAACATTTTCACACAAATGGCAAATTTAAATAGACAATGCGTTTTCACTGGAGCTATACAACCACAAAAAGCAAATTGTGAGACTTTCCAATTTTACTGGAAATAGGCTGCCTTCTGGGAACAAGACACAGTCAAAGAATGATATTTGCTTTTTTGAGAGATATAGAATGACCAAAGGTAGTGGATACTTTAATGTAACAGATTGTACAGCTCTGCTTGTTTTCACATTTAGACAATACTATGACAGAGCTTTTACAAACAGTTTTAACACTATTGATACTTTACCCACTATAATATGCATGTTACATAAATTAAAATTTTACCTACATTATGGCACAAAGGATGCTAAGAAAGTTCACAGTTTTAGCATTCCAGGGGTGAAATAGGTTGTATTCTCTTATATCTTAGTACATAAGCAATGGCCACTACATTTTTATAGAATAAGTCCATTATCGGTTAAATAAACCTTTCCCTCACATTACTGTTAAAATTTCTAAGGACCTATGGATATATGTCTGGGTGCTCTTTTTAAAATATTTATGCAATGGTGTGTTTAGACATGAACTGCTTTTTAGCAATTAGATGTTAGTGAACCTGTGAAAACACTGTTAGTTTCTTTATGGTTACTTGTATTTAATTTTCTACCTGCTACAATAAAAAGGTTTAAATGATATAGCAAATAGCTAGTGATTTCTCTACAGGGTTTATCACACTGCTTTGTTAGCATAACCTACAGTTTATCAAGCAGCTGAGGTTATTCTCCATTCTTTCAATTAAAAAAAAAAAAAGTAACCAAAATAACTTTCCTTCCAAATTCCTGGCTGCCCCAAGTGCTAAAAGCCAATGATGTGTAGGAATTAAAAAAAAAGAAAAAAAAAAAAAAAAAAAAGAAAAAATCCCTCATAACTCCTTGCCTGATAAATGATAGGGAAAGTTTGACAGATCAGAACGATACGAAGCAGCCTAAAACATTTGGCACAACGTGTGTCTGGCATACAGAGACTGCCTGTCAAATGCCTATGACTCCATACAGCAGCTAGGGACCCTATGGAGCAGCAGATGGACCATTAAGGTAGTATTAATGTAGATGCCATCAGTTTTCAGTTCTGACTGGGACATACTCTTTAGAACTATGAGCAGCTGCTGCCATTTATTGTGACAGCTTCCTGCTAACTTTTGCCAACTGGCACAATCTGACTCTTTGTACCTGAGCTATTAAATGTGTGACTTCCACCGTTTTATTCCTCCAGAGAACTCTTTTAATAATCCTCTGAAGAAGGAACGAGGCATTTATCACCAAAGTGAATACACATACCATACAGTTCTATTGTCCTTCCGCACTGCTGTAGATTTTATATCGGGAGTAAACATAAGCAAGCTTCCCATGCCTTACATAGTCCCCGAAACACACAAAACTTGTGAGTTCTTAGACTGTATTTAAATGTACTGCATTTCAACTACTGTGTTAGACTGCTGGCTTACCTTGAAATCTTTGCTCTTTAATGAACAGTTCAGGAAAAAAAAAAAAAAGAAAGGAAAAGAAAAAGCATATTTCATTAATACACAAAAAGGAAAGCACTTTCTTTTTAACTACAATTCTTTGCATCAATGAGCATAGGTCAATATTACAATTATAAAGGGATTTTTGAACACCTGCTGGTCTACTTAATATCTAAACATTCCTTTTGTGGCAAGCAAATCTGTCCATTCTTGTAATGTCTTTACTGCGTAGCAGGAACAATGCATTATAAATGATAAGTGATCATGTATTTGTTATCACCTGCACTATAATTTTAGCAAAATATGCAACAATACTACTGGCAGAAAAAAAACCCACCCCATTGTACATGTGTTTGATCCAGCTAGACTTCTAGGGATACATTACATCATTTGATTGTGCCAAACAAGAAAGCTAACAGTACAGCACAGCATAAGGTTTGACATACAATAAGAACTGCAGCTAGTCATTATAAAAAATGGCTGGCAGACATTCATTATGCTGAGCTAACATCTTTTCTGCTTCAAATCTTCCTGCAATCTGACTAATAATGTATGCATGGACTTCTACTGCAGATCTCCATTGCTTGATGCTACACTACCCATGTATACATGCATTACCCCCCTAAAAAAAATCGAAATGAGCCAAAAAAAACTTTTAAAAATAGGCTGTGCTGATATGTGCAATGAGAAGCGTGCACACTATTGAAGCTACACAGGATGAAAGTGTTGAGCCTGCACATAATGGGAAAATTATAAATTAAACATAACTAACCATTAATAGAAATCACTTACCCTTTATATGAACAGAAAACATTCAAAATAATATTAGTGGTTCCGACAGAAACTTCCAGAGAAAATAAATCCTGCACTTGGAATACTTCAAATACAAATTAACTTTTATGTTAGCATGCAGTATGCATCACATATTTCCAGTTTTTCTATATTAGATTTCTTTTCAGCTATATTTTATGATTTCATCACACATCCTTTCAGTGAAGCTTACTCTAAAATTGTCAGTCTTTTGATCTGTGTCAGAGTTGAAGCAATTGTCCAGAGTATGCAGAATAATACCGAACCTAGAAAGTCAGGAGTATGTAGACTAATGCAGGTAGAATAATGCCAATCCTAGAAAATCAAGAATCAAGAAAATCTCAGCTTTTAGTAGGATTATGCAGTTACACCCTGACTTTAACAATATACTCAAAAGTAAATAGCTTATGCTTAAATCTCAGAAGATATAATGGTCCTAAGAATGATGAATTAGAAAAACATCTGAGTTCAAGGAATACTTTTATCATATATTCAGCTTCAAAATCTTGCTCAAGTTCCACTGAAATGAGTATGCTTATTAAAAAAAAAAAAAGGCAACCAAAAAAACCCAAGAATAAAACCCCAAGTAAAGCATATGCTTAAATGTTGTTCTGGATGAAAACAATGGGTGGAAGGTGGTGGGGAGGGGAGGAGAAGTGGAAGCAGAGGAGGGAGGGAGTTACAGTCGATGGAAAACTACGTGCACTGGGTACATAGACATCATAGGTACTTATTTTATCCAGTTAAGAACAAGCTAAATGAAATGGTACATAACATTTCACTTAAGTTTAGCAAATGTCCATTCAATCTTCATGACCTTAGATAGCAGATAACTCACACGTATAGCAAACTGCCCATCCAGTATCAGAGTAATACTTCCCGACTTTACTAACTGTACTTACAACAAACCCTCTTAGACAATAATATTCATAATCCACTCATTGTCACACATGCTGAGGAAAAATCCATTTTTTTTTTCTTTCTGTAGACTGCAAAAATAGATAATATCTATATTTATATAAACTAATCCGTAAACAGAGAATGTTGTTCAAGACCCTGGCCTGGACAACTACCTGCTTGAAACAATGAATGTATCTATGTGGAGACAGAGGAAGACTTGCTTACTTAATGTGGCTTCCAAAGCCATCATTGGCATTGAGAAATTGCACACATGAAAGTGATTCGTCCAGCAATATTCTATCATAAACTACATAGACTCATAGAATTATTTAGGCTGGAAAAGGTCTATAAGATCATCGAGTCCTGAGGTCATCCGTTTTAAATTCTTTGCATCTACCTTTCAGGGCAAGATAATGTGGCACCAATTGTTTATAAACCTTCTACAGGCTATGTAGATGTTACCTTTCTACTTGATTACTGCAGTTTTCTTGTACTATACCGTACTGTACTCTAAACCAGGTGCACAGATGAAAGTGACACCATGTAAGAACTCAATTCAGGTTTTGAACCCAAGTAATAGATTACCTCCAGGTTATAAACTTGGCTCAAATTACGGAACAGTTTGTTGCCAGGGGAAGTATGTGCAGTCTCATTTCAGACCTAAGAAATAAGGAACTGCCTAGTAGAGTTTTACATTGTTGGAATTTCTAGACAACATTTCTTCCTCAAGGATAAAAGATGAAAGTGTGTGAGTCAAGTTTTGACTTCAGCTATTTCTTCCTAAGCAGTCACACCAAATGAATGTTGCAATAATTACATAGGTTTTAAGATGAAAAATAACATTTTTAGTCTATCAATTTAGACAACACTTTACCATGTGGCTCGCAAATTGAAGGAGGGGGCAAGTGGAAGAACTACTGTTAAGTTTGGAAGTATTAGTTCTCAAAACCTTAGCTGATTTTAGATTGATCTAAAAAAATAGCTGAAAACAGCATGTGCCACCCAAAATCCAAATTGGCCATAAATTTTTGATATATTAAAATACTTAATGTTTGTTTCCTTAGTGATCATTTGCATAATTATTCCGTGGTGCAGGCTGCTATAAAACACAATGCATACCAGCAGAACCTTTGGAAACATTTTGAAAGAAAGGGGATATTTACATATATCAAAGCATTTTCCTCATTTTACCCCTCTCCTTACTATTTTTGTTTTTTTCCAGTCTGAATATAAATGTTATATTTGACTGTTTTTTTCTAAATTGCCTATCTTGTAGTCTTTAAAATGTGCTGAGATTATAGTCTCAACTTAATTCCGAAAGGAAGAAGTTCATAGTATAAAATTACCATCACAAGTGGCCCGAACTGACGCCCATATCAGCAATTCCCAGCACAGAAGGCAAGCACTGAGCTGTCAGTGGGACAAAACGACCTTCTGGCCTTTCTAGCTCAAAGGTTGAAATATATTGGCAAAGCAATGTGAAAAAACTCCACTTTTGTTAAGTACTTAAGAATGGGTCAGACTGAAGAGGTCCATCCAGACCAGTATCCAGCCTCTCACAGTGGCCAAAAACAGGTGCCTGACGAATGAGGGAAAGTGCACATTGATATTTCCCTCTGCAAACTCTCGGGAAAGTTCAGCATAGGGAATGTCTGAGAAAGAATTGTCCTTCTGCTTAACAGCCCTCAATGAAAATTTCTTCCATGAATTTGTGTAATAGTTTTTTAACAAATTTTCAGTTCCACATCGTGCTTTGGGAAAAAAAAAAATTGTATTCAATTTTTGGTTTTGTCTTTTTAAGTGTTAGCTGCTAATTTAATTCACATACTCCTGGCCTGTGTATTCATACAAAATACAATAGATAAATTTCTATTTACCATGACATTCATGCTTCTGTCATTCCTTGACCATCTCTTTTCCTCTTTTAACCTGTTTGCAGTGGGTCTCCATCCTCTGTACTGCACAACATTGTCTGATTTACAAATTCTAAACCTACCAACAAGGAACTGATCTGGATGAAAATGAACCCAGAAAACAAGTGAATAAAAATAAATGTGACATTATTATTTTGCAGATGCATGGTTCCTGGTGCAGCTGACCACACGACCAGATAAATGTGGGCACCAAGACAAATGCAGCAGGGGGACCTCATGGTTAGGTGGCAAAGGGGCAGGACAGCCTTTAAACAATAGCCCACCTGTACAGAAAGTCGTATTGATCAGTACATGGTAAAGCACAGCTGTTGCATACTGCCAGCGTGCTGCAAGGTTTTCTTTAGAGTGTGTTTCTCCTTGACTTGGAGCCTTGTTGGTTGGAGGAGCAAGATAAGGCTTCAGTTCTCAGCCAGGCAAAGCACTTCTCTTTCCAACAGAGGATGAAGTTCTCCACCAGCACACAGGATCCATTCTGCACTGCCACACATGAATGATTAGAATATAAACTCTGTAATGCAAACAACAAGCGATGCACTTCACTCTCATTCCTCCCTCTAGAAACAAAAGAATGTTGTGTCTTTTATTTCCACCCTCCCCCAACGCCCAAATAGAGTTCAAAGACTTACAGGTGCTTTAAAAAAAAAATCTGCTTTTCATCAATGTGCATATTTTACCAGTTTCAAAAGCATATTAATATCCTTTGTGACTTCAGTTAAAGTAAACAGAAATAATTGGAAAGGTGACAGATAAATTATTAGAAGACAGTATTTAAGATTTGCAATACAAACTAAGCACAAAAGAAGGTAGAAATTCTTCACAGATAAATAATTTAAAAGAAAGTAACACTTTTGCCTCAGCAGGGATGATTTGTTTAGGATAAGAATTTATATACATGTGTGTATATATATATATATATATGTATTTTAAGAACAGTCTGTCTTCATTTTGTCCTAAGCCACACATACAACTATTGTGGTCTAAATTTTAACGGAAAAAATTACAGAGCTTAATATGTAGAACTTTGAAATAGCTGGCTCTAGCTCTTATTAATATAATGTTTTTCTGTAAACCATACATTATACCAGGCTGATACTTATCTCCATATTAATAACTGTGCATTAAATCAGATACATGCAATTACTGTAAGGTAACTGTTTCAAACAATACCTAAATAAGAACGACAAAATCAATTGAAATCTTAAGAGTCTTTTGTGCACTTAAAGTGTATTTTTCTCCTTAGAAGTCCTTTGCCATTTCCAAAGGCAAAGGATTCTCCTTTTTTGGAGGACCAAACCACCTTTATGAATTTTTTCTTCTACAATTAAGTGGAGACAACTAAAGGAAATCTATGGAAAAAGGTAGTAAACACATGCAATAGAGCTTTAATGAATACTAACAATTAAGACTGAGTATATTGGTACCTATAAATGAACACGTATTCAACTGGAAAATGTTTGATTCAGGTAATTTACAAAAATAAGCTTCCTGGTTATTTTGTTACCTGAAGTTATGTCCCTTTCCTCAAGCAGGAACCATATTTTGCAAAGGACGTATCTCTTGACATATAACGACAGATGACACAGAAACACCTGGAACAAATAAATAAAATGCATTCCTCTGCTTGAGGTAAAGCATCCTATCTCATAATATGAAAGCCTGTGACATGAATTTGGACACCCTAATGTCACATATTACATATATTATCTCTGTGCTGGTTCCGCTCATCAATTGTGTTTGTTGTCAGAGGCTGTGCTCCAAAAACAAAGACAGTGGGAATGTGCGGAACTATGCGACACCTTGGTGGAGGAATAGGCACGTCACATACCTGCAGCTTCAGCTGCGGAAAGTCACCAAGCTGTGCCATGTCACTGCTACCTTCTGCAACACCTCAGTTCAAAGAAAGGTGTGTGACATGTCTGCCTCTCTCTTCAAAGACACGCATGCCGCCTGGCAAAAACTGCTGCAAGCCCTTCTCATGTTTTGGATCAGCATTTTATATTTGGGTTTTTTATGCCTTCTCCCACATAGTGCTAATAAATGGAGGAAAATCGTTTCCATTTTACACACCCTGAAAGCATCAGATTTCAAAAGATAGTGTCAGACCTGTCACCTTGCGTGTATATGCGTTTTCGACTATTCACACTGAGCTTGGCTTTTGCATTTCGTAGTGTTGAGCTGGCACTTTTGAGAACACACTTTCTTTAAGTAGTACCGAACATAGGCATGCAGGATTGTGCATCACGGTCTGATATATAGATTTTTATTTTGTGGAAACACATTGCGAGGGTATCCAAAATCTGTAGGCAATGGAGCAAGCCTCCTACCAGTAAAGTTAGTGATGCTGCACTAAAGCCAATAAAGCAAAATTGATTTACATGACTTGAGTATCTCATATGTTCCTTTGCATTATGCATTTACTGTAAACCTGTAATCAATCTGCATTTACAGGACGGTCTGGACTTTCATGTCTAAAGTACTTATTTCCAAAAGAAAAACCTCCTCATGGACATTTTTGCATCTGAGATGAAAATATAAGATGTCCATTTGGACAATATTTTCATCATGGAAAATACTCAAGCACCTTAAGTTAATATTTTAGGAAACAGCTTAAGTGCCACTTGTCTGAGATACACACAAATGAACTAGAAAATGGGACTGTATTCTAAAGGACAATGTATACATTTGTAAATGTTAATATTTCTTCTTATTATCACTTTTATCAGTCAAACTTCTGAACCAGTGAATAACATCTAAAAAGATCTTAGCTTACCATCAACACTGGAATTCTCTCTGAATACAAGAAATTATGTATTTCCCAACAGGATGCTTTTTTGAGAAACTTTCTACCCACTGCATAAAGACAGACAATCACACAGCACTTCAAATTGTGGCTCTTGACAACTTTCCTGGCCAATGTGTAGTTCATGGAATGGTTTCCACAAGAAGGAATTCCTGGGAAACAAAGATTTCCAGGTTTCAAAAATATATTCCCTTGAAAAAGAGAAGCAGGTTTATACAGAGAAACTAGGTGGTGCAAATGGTCACACAAACGAGTTGCTGTGGGGTAACTTTAGGCTGGAATTACACCAAGATAACTGCCTGTATGCAAGTTTTTTACCCCCATCATAAATACCATTTCTTTTACCATGTAAGCTTATGAGCAGGTATTGTGGTTCAGCTGGTGCGCTACAGTTCCACACTGTTCCATATTCTTACATGCTTGTTCATATCCCTAAATTGTATTACCTTAATAAGACAGCTTCTGAAATTCTGTTTGGTCTTTCTCCTTTATGATTTTCTTTAATTTCACAATTTGTTTAATAGAATTTCTAAACATTTCTAACAATGTGTTTAATTTCAAAAGATTGTTTTCCACAGTGCCTCTTTTGCTATGCTGTGTTAATTGGGCAGTACCTGCAACCTGACTTATGTTGTACATAAGTCCTTATCTAAGAGTGAAAGAATTGAGCAACTCCACTTCTACACGGCAGTAGTACCATTCTCTTACCCAAGTGAAAACTCTGTGAAGGGTGAAGAGATCTAGTTGATACTCAGACAGAGGTTGTACTACTTTATTCGTTTACCATGATCTAGATTCTTGATTTCTTATGCAGAGGATACCGATCAACCAGAAACCCAGAACACTTCAGAATGGCGAGTGATATAATTTCTGTGTGCCATTACATACCTGTCCTCTACAACAGACAACTGTAAATACAGATATCCATATTTATTTTTAATAGGGAAAACAGAAACAAAGCTTAGACCTCCTGGGAGCTGCATCTACCTAGATCTTTTGAGGACTTTTTTTTTTTTTTGCATGTGCCAAAACCAGCTTTCACAAACATCAATAAATAGAGACTCTCACTGAATTCAGCGGGATTTGTTAGGCTGTTGATATTTATGTCAATTCAGCTTGTACAAGCTGGCAAATTTCAGTGGCTTTAGGCTAGTTATTTTTACATATACAGCTTTAGTAAAATCAAGTAACTGAACAACTACATTCTTATTGCTCCAGACCTCCCATTAGCTCATATTCCTTCTACTAGTGCTAATTCAGCAATAGCTCTCACAAGATTCCTGCAATACCTGAAACTTTTGTTGTTGCCTTCACAATAGTTTGTCCATTTCTTTCTGCCTAACAGCACCCTTTCTTGAAAGGATCTGTTTCTTTGCTGTTTTCAATTGAAACTGAGCTGAACTCTCTTGCAATGGAAGATACAGTCCTGTATCTTACATGATGTACTTTGGCTCTCAAAAAATAGAAATAATTCTTAATCACAGAATCACAGAATGGTCAGGGTTGGAAGAGACCTCTGGAAATCATCTAGTCCAACCCCTAATCCTAAATTTGTAGTTCTAGTCTCACACAATAAAAATATTCTCTCAGCAATAACATTACATCAAGTTTATTACCACTATCATAAGAGTCAAAACAAATCAATTTTCCAAAATGTACACACTTAAGCCATACTAATTCTGAAACAGTTTAAATCTGAGGAGACCAAAAGTTGGTCAACTCCCTTTTTCACTAACACATATAACATATGGGTCAAAACCATTGGTAAACTGGATTGAAGAGTTGTCAACATATACTTATAGAATATATAGATGTAGAAATTACTTATACAAATACAGTGACATAAAGGCAAGTGAGCAAGTCAGCAACATTCCGGACAGCAAGAAAGCACAGTTAGCGAAAGAAGAGCATAGAGAATCCAAACATAATTTCATCCTGCCATTCATACTAAGACTAAATTATAGGCATGGAATCAGACAAGACTTCTTTATACGAAATTTTTCTTAAAGAGCTTGTTAGCTGCAATCAACTTATCATTCCTGTGAGGCAGAAATCTGATCAGTGTTCTCCAGGGAGAAAGAAAATATCAGAGAAGCTCCCCATAACCTCACATGTTTTCTCCCTAGACCTTCTGGGACACAAACAAGAAAGAGCAACACAAAAAATTGGGATCTTCCCACATCTCAAAATACTTGTGGTGACTCTCTGAATTTTAGGTACCTCTTAGATTTCCATAAAAAAGGCTGAAAATCTCAAATTCCTTATCTATCTGCCAAACATTTAGAAATAAAGTTAATATACTTTATTTTAAAAAATGCTACATAGAATAATTGTGGATTTAGTAAGCCAGGGTGGTTTTGATATGACAAGGATGCATTAATAAGCTTACACAATTAAACGTGACCATTTCAAGTGAATGGCTTTTGCTTGTATAAATGTCTTTTCTTCATAACCATGAAATATATCTGAAAAGATTGTAAAAGACGACCTTTATGTACTTCAATGCACTACAGCTGACCTCATATCAACAAAGTTATTTTTTCAGGATTTCTGCAGCACCAAGTGCTTAGGGTCAGAGACTCAAACTCATTAATTTAACAAAAAGACAATCTTCATTAAAAACTTTGCAGCTTTAGAAAGCCTACTTTGTCCAAAAGCAACACACCCATATCTAGTTCCTGAATTATGTTCTGTAAGTTGATATGGGCAGCCATGTGAAATCTTAAATGTATTGAAATTTTTCTCCATTTTTCCTTGTATAATCCAGAGAGCTGATACTTTCATTCTTTGCACCCTCACAGACACTGAGGAAGCTGGGCGATGTCATTGTCAGGCCACTCTTAATAATGCCTGAAAAGTCAAAGTGATCGGGGGAGGTTTCTTCCTTCCTAAGAGAGGAAGTAAAAGTTAACCCTACCTTCAAATAGAGTAGGAAAAAGGATCAAGGGAACTAAAAGCTGGTCAGCCTCATCTTGATTCCTGTGAAGGTGAGGGATCCAATCATCTTGTAGGTCATTTCCAAACATATTAAGGATGTGAAGGTGATTGGGAGTAGTTGACACGGATTTATCAAGGGGAAATTATGCTTGACTTACCTAATAGACTTCTACAAGGAAATGACTGTGTTGGTAGATGCATGGAGAATAAAGGATGTTGCCTATCCTGACTTTAGCAAGGCTCTCGACTTGTCTGTTATAACATCTTCATAGGCAAACTGATGAAGTAAATATAGACTAGATAAATGGGCAGTGAGGTGGACTGAGAGCTGGTTGAACTGATGAGCTTAAAGTGTTGTGATCAGCAGCACAAAGTACAGCTTGTAAATTTTAACAAAGGAAAATGTAAAGTCCTGCATGTGAAGATGAATAACATGAGGCACCAGTACAGGCTGGGTGCTGATTAGTTGGAAAGCAGCTTGGCAGAGAAGGAGCTGAGGATTGGTATGGACAAGAAATGGACCATGAGCCAGCAGCAAGTCTTCACAGCAAGGGTCAACAGCCTCCTGTGCTGTGTTAGGAAAAGAGTTACCAAGAGGTTGAGGGAGGTGATCCTTCCCCTCTGCTCAGCACTGGTGAGACACACCTGGAGCATTCAGTCCAGTTCTGGGATTTCCAGTACTAGAAAGACATGGGACATACTGGAGAAAATTCAGAAAAGGTCTAAAAAGACAATTAAGTCATTGAAGTATCTTTCATTCAAGGAGAGACTGAGAGAGATGGAACTGTTCAGTCTAGAGAAAAGAAGGCTCAGAGGGATATTATTGGTGTTCACAAACACCTGGTGGAGTGCAGAAGACAGAGACAGTCTCCTCAGGAACATCCAGTGAGAGGACAAAAAGCAACAGGCATAAGCTAAAGCACAGTGAATCCCACCTGAACATAAGCAAAATCTTTTTCTACTGTAAGGGTAATGAAACATTGGGCCAAGTTGCCCAGAGGCCTTGTGGAATCTCCAGCCTTAGAGCTAATCAAAACCTGACTGGACCATGGTCCTGGGCAACCTGCTGTAGTTGACCCTACTTGAAGCAGGAGGGTTGGACTCCTGGGTCTCCAGGGGTCCTTACCAGCCTCCACCATTCTGTGATTCATATCTGTTAGGTACAAGATACTTTTGCTAAATTAGTAGTTGTGCAATAAGAATCAAGAAATAAGATGAAGGTATGTATCCAGGCAAAACACTGAAGAATAGAAATTTTATATCAGTAAATGCGCTTTTTGAGCATATTCCACAAAAGCATGAAACCTTAAAAAAATGTCAAGCTTAAGTGGGAAGGTGTTGCTTTTTGCACTCAAAGTCTGACATGAAATACAGAATATATTGTTACCCGTCCGAGTTATGTACACGGGTGAATTAGGCTTTTTTGTACAAGATCAATTATTTTGTATAAGGTTTTTTTTATTTTTCTTAAAGTAACTACCATCCCCTAGGAATCTGATTGGATCTTTGTGTTTTATAGCAGCAGGAATAAACAGACACTGCTCTCTGTTAAGATCTGTCTCTTCAGAAGAGCACGGATAACCTTGGCTTTTGTTCCTGCTTGGTTTGGGTTCAGGTTTTTGAGACACATTACCCACTGGGAATCCTTTCTTTCTCCACAACTGGCAGGTATTCATACATTCAGAATTTAATAGAGAACAACAGAGACAAAGCGAGAACATACAAGTGACATTACATTCATGGGCTGAACAACATATTTATAAATTTTATAGTCAACAGGACAGAAAACTGGAGAGTGTTTTTCTTTACATGGAGCCTATGCATTTTGCCTTCGTAAGCTGCTATACAGAATGTAAGAGAAATTATTAAGCACTGCAGCTAATTAGTGCAACATTTTCTTCCAAGTTTAGTTTTACTAATACGGCTGAAACATTTAAATCCACCAAAAGAAATGGGCAATGTTTTTTTCATAACATATTTCCCACAACACTTAGTTCCCTGCTGCAAATCATTAAACAGCCAACAGATGCATTCTGTTTTCTGCTTGCACATGTGCAAGCAATTCTTCTTGAAGGGCAAAAGTAACATTAGTTTGTGCTTCTATTATAGTTCATCATAATGTCATCACTGGAACTCCTGCCTCAAACTAAATGTTGAATTTTAAAATTAATTAATTATTTTTTTTATTCTTACTGAGCATCTTTAACTACACTTGCCAGCCCCACAGTAAGTGGCATTCATCAAAAGATTTTTGGGAAGGTGGTTTAAAGTTCACAGTGTGAACAAGACAGTGATAGATTGTTCATAGAAAGTAACAACATAAGCCCTACAGACGATAAGGTGAAGACCTTGCGATTATTATCTTCCAGGAAACCACACAAGCCAGTCTTTGCTGTAGATCTGAGGCAAACACCAAGAAAGTTTTCTTTTCCCCTCCTCCCCCTCTTTTGTTTCAGCAGTGAAACGCAAAGCAAATATACTTCAGTGTCATGATTTTTTGTTGGCACCTTTCCATAGCCAATTCCATTCATGCAGAAAAGGGATGAAATTCCATCATTCGAGCATGACATCTCAAAATTCAAACTTAATGAGAGCTTTGGCAGCTTCTGTCGAAGGCAGACAGTGATTAACAAAACACTTCAGAGTACAAGGCACAGCAGTGCTCAAAGAAAACAGTGATGATCTCCACTTAATTGTAGAAAAGCCCAAAGCATCTGCCAGCAGAGGAGAGCTCGAGCCATAAGGAGCTATTGCTCAGATAGGCTGTCATCTCCAGAGATCAACAACCATATGCTCAGCTCAAGCGCAAACTCCAAAGAAGTTAATTTTCTGACAAAATACAGGGATAAATATGACATTCAAACAAGTGTGCTCACTCATCCCGAACACACGTTCATCTGCACGTATCAGATTTATGCATCATTTAAACAGAAGCAAATATAATTTGTTTGGAACACAAACATTACTGTATGAGCACAGGTATAATTAATCTTTGTCCGCTCCACAGGTTCTTGTGTTCCACCGGTTAATGCTTACAGTAAACTTTTGATGAATGAATGCAATTACCTGTTGCACACTGTCTCACTACGTAAAATATCCACCATGGTCGTTTCTGCTACCAAGGGCGTGCACAGTTATCTCCTCTTCAGCTGCAGCAATAGATTTTTATCCTAGTTTTATGACAGTGTAAGGTTCATTTCTAAATGCCAAGGACAGGGACTTTGAATAAACTCAAACAGTAAGCAAGCTTATTTTAAGAAAATTATCGTCTAAGCAAGCAGAGCTAGGAAAAGCTTAATTAGTCGACAAATATATTAACTGTTTTGTGCTTATTTAGTGCCTCATAGTCAAGGAATGGAAATACATTATTAAAATGTATATGCCTGGCAGCAAGAAATTAACAGAAGGGAAAAGGTCAATCTAAAAGGGGAATGTACTAGAAAAACACATGTGGTTGAATATGAAGTTAAAAGTACTTTCAGTTTGTCAAGAAACTTTTTAATACCCTTTTTTTTTTTTTAAACACTTACCTCAAATGCTTTTGTGTTATATCAAGTATGGAATATTCTGATTTTGTTCGAAAATAACTTCCCCAAACATCTGGAAGTGCTCTGTGTACTGACTGAGGTAGGATCTTCAGGCAGGTCTAGCTAAAGCAATCCAGACTCTTAAATGTTAGCATGTCACATGCATCACATCTGCATGGGTCCAAATTATCCTAATCCTGTCCTGTGCTTATTCGAATACTGCATTCAAACTCCCAACCCTCAGTGCCCATGCCTGGCTTTGGGCCATGTGTTAGACCTCCTGAAGCAGCAACACTCATTGTAAGGAGAAGTGTGAGGAAAAGGGAGAGCAGCCAGTCATTCCATGCACTATTTTCACAAGTTTTGTCACTCGGTTTAAGTGTATTTCTGATAAAGTTGTGCAGAAAGTATGAGATGGTAATTCACTAAGTAGCTGAATTCAGCCTCATTGCCAAACAGATGTTTGTTTCCTTAATTGTGAGGCAGCCTGAAGAAACCAGGACACTGTGGATATCTAAAACTATTAAAGAAAATAAGGCCTGTCCCTGGCAGCATTGCTACACGATGCTTCATTGAAAGATTTGTGTTAAATGTAGAACAGCAATGCTGTAAATGGCAACAATGCAAAAGAAAATTGTAAACGATGTGTGTCCTTAAATGAATGGAAGTAGGATTGGCTGCAACCGTTAACGTTCTCATTTCATCGTCTTTTTTTTTTTTTTTTTAAATTATTTTGGTATTGATTCTCAAGCATACTTCTTGGTAAGCTGTTAAAATACTGCAGTATCATAAACCATATGGAAACATCTGAAGGTAGAAAAGGATCCCTCACGCCGCAGCAGGATGTGTTGGAGCAGGGATTTACACGGCACAGATGAAGAGGGGCACACAAACTCCACACACCGCTTAGCAGCACAGAAAATACGGATGGTTTGAGAAAGTCCTTGTTGGCCAGCAGTGGACAGGCTTAACAACGGGCTTTTGTAACCCATGATTCAAGCACACATTTCATCCCTTTTCTCCCAGCGGTGACTACAAGGCCATGAAGATTCCTCAGGAATTCCCTGGGAAGTGCTACTTTCCACTGATAGGAAAATAAAATTCTCTCTCCGTTATTTAGAAAACTCTGGGCTGTATCTTTTATTTTGACTGAAAATAGCATGTAATGTGAGCTCTGTTACATCTTCAGCTGCAGCACACCCAGGGCTGAATAGCATCAACCTTTCCCTCATTTTTGGGGCGGACTGCCTTGTGGAGTAACACCAGCGGAGGAAAGGGTACTTCGCAGAGTCACTATGTACAAACAGCTCAGCTGAGAGACTAACAAAGGGCTCTGTTGTGCTATCTCACAGCACAGCCAATAACATACAAAATGAAAAAACCTCTGCCAAGTGCATGGAAAATGCAGACGATGTCGTGCCATTGCTCTCACTAGACTGTTCGTTATGGGCAGAGCAGCCTACGAGAAGCAGAGCCAAAAAAAACCAGCCACACCCCTGAGCACAATAGCAAACAAACTCTTTTCAATAAAACTCCTTTGGAAAAAAAAAAATGATAAAAAGAAGTCATTTTTAGAATGCAGATATTGCTGCATTGCCATCACCTAGAGATTCCTCCAGTAGGCTGTGGGATAAGAGAAATTTAATTTATCTACTTTTTAAATTATAATGTACAGTAGTTTTATAAAACAAATAATCTCTAAAATGTGTTACATTATACTCCAAACAAGATAAATTTTTGAATTATAGAATAGCTAGCAGAGTGTCAAAGAACTGGTACTGAAAGAATTGATGTGACTTGAAAAATAAATGGAGAAACAGTTACACAGGACCCAATATAACAAGCAACTTAAACATACACTTTATTTTTAGTGCGTAGATATTCTAATTAAAGTGAATAGGATTTAACACATGCTTAAAATGAAATATATGCAAATTTTTTCCTGAATCAGAACCTTTTTTCAGATTCTGTCACTCATATTTGCAGCAAAGTTAACAAAATAAGCAATTAGCACCTCACACTGCAAATAGTTCTCGTCTTTCAACTTGCACAAGGTGTCAGAGTCTGGCCCCTTAGGTAGCAAATATAAAGAGCACATATGTGCATGCAATACCAACAAAACGCCGGCATATAAGTATTAGAAGTAATTGTACAAGTAACTTCAAGTCTGTGTGTGCAGCTACCTAGTCTGTCTTTGTAAACAATTCATGAAAAGTCAAGCACCGTGCACGTTGCAGATAATAGGATTTCAATGGAATTCAGCTGCACATCCAGACGTGTTTTATTTTGGAGTGCAAGAACGCTCGTCTTTTTCTAGCAGCTCCGTACACCATTTGGAAGAGACACGTATGCTTACGAGGCATTTGTTCATTGGGCATTCCCTAAGTTCCACATAGAGAGTCTTTTTTAGCATATAATCTTTGAAAGCTTCTAAAGTCAAAGAGAATTGCTACTACAAGGTAGAAATGTAGGTAAATAGAAATTGCACATGAATAATTTGTGTTACTCCCATCTTGCTGCCTGATTTGAATAGTTTAGAAAAAACAGTCGTTTGCTTGTTTTATCTCTGTATAACGGATTTCACTTATTTATTCACCTAAAAATGTTGCTGAACCTAAGCAGATTCTACCAATTTGTATCATTTTAAGCATTTTATTGCTTGTAGGAAATGTGTTCTTAAATGACATATGCAGTGAATTAAAAACTTGCTTACTTTACAAAAAAGCATAATCCACTAAATACCACTGTAACAGCAGCACAGGTCTAAAGTATGTTTCCTACTGGACATCAGAAAATGTGTCATAAATGTTGTAAGGTAACGTCCTGCTTATTGATAATGATGATCTTTTCTGTGCATCTCAATTGATTAAAGAATGTTCCTTAATCACTTCATTTCACACAGCAAAGCACCTTTGTTCAACAGAACAAAGTCCCCTCTAATGAAAGACTAAATCAATACACAAAAAGCAAGAGAGATTTCTGGGAGAGCTTATGAATATCAGAGTTAATGTTGCAGTAATTTTTTTTTTTGCAATACTGAATGCATTTTTGCACATTTTTCTGAAGCACTAGAGAGAGATACATGATGGAACAACAAGCATTAAGACGAAGTCCTTTCATGGAAACGACCACTGATGGTCTGCTTTGTTGCATATGTTAACTGAACCTTTGTATTTTCTGCTGAATTTTATGCAAAGACATTATGTAGTACCTTCCCTTTGGATTTTTCATGCCTCTTTCCCAAAAAGAACTTAAAGCACAGATCAAGGATACTTCTTAATTTCTCTTTAACCAAAGTAGGACTGCAGTTGTCCTCTCTATTAGCAGTAGCATTAGAGATATCTAGCATTTGAAACTGCCTCAAAATCTATTCAGCTGTTGAAATAAGCATGTTCTGGGTTCTTCATTAAACTGCATCAGTATGAGTTCACAGTACTACAGTAGTCCCTGATTGTGTGACTGGAAAAACAAGCGTTGCTTTTCTGCTGTGCTGAAGAAACACACGCTGTCAGACCTGCCCGACCATCAGAAAACAAGTAGGCACAGGGAGGACAACACAGGACACTGCTGCCTAAATGATTGCCAGGAATTACAAGGCTTCCACAGAAATTGACGACATTCGACAAGTTTGGGGTCTTCTTTTTGTAGACAATGAATAGCAGGTTTGACTTCCTACAGCCACAGAGCTGTCAGCTTCACAATAGCAAGCACCTAACACACACTACATAGACAACGAGGTGAAAGGGAAAAGGCAAGAACAATCTGCATAGGAGAACAACCATACCACCTATGGGACGCTGTTGTGTTGATTTACGGTGTAACTTGGAATAAACCTGTGCAAGGGAGCTGGCGTATGACTGACTGAGGAGGAGAAAAGGAAAGAAAGAGGAATAAAGAGGCCAAATATGACTGAAGAGGACTTGCTATAGCTATCACACATCTGCTTTGAGCAAACACAACTCCCATTGAAGCAACCAGTGCTGTAAGAAAACATAACCTGCTCTGAGTTACCAATTACAATACTTTATTGCAGAAACTGTCCTTGACACTGGCAGGAACTGTCAGCATTGTTCAGCTGTCTATAATAGGTTATTTGCTTGAAAATACTTAGAACATAAGCAAAAATATATACAAGGGTTGTTGTTTTGTGGTGTTTTTTTTTTTTTTTTTATGTTTTGGAAAAGAGTTAAATTAAGACAGTCAAATCCAATCAGTAGCTTAAAGGAATGTCCATGTAACTCTCCAGACCATAACTATTTCTTTTCATTAAACTGAACCCTCTGCTATTACCACCTTCAGGTTTGAACCACTGAGAAATTTTAAACCTGTACTTCAAGTAAAGTTCTTTGCAGGAAAACAAGAAAATACCATCCACCTTTGGAATTTCTGAACAGTTTAGACATATAACTTTCTTAACTACCACCACAGAAACACTCACCACACGGTAATCCACTTTTTAAAAGCACCCATTTAGGAGCATAACTTGGCCAGGTAAAAAGTTTCCAGTGTGGACAAACAGCTGCTTCAGTGAGCATTGAACTCACTTGCACATGATCACAACTTGGGGATATGCCTAGGATACCAGTGAAACAGCACAAAGATGTAAACCAGCTACTAGTGTGACTGGGCATTTAACATTACACTGTGACCTGAATCATAGAATCACAGAATGGCTGGAGTTCGAAGGGACCTTAAAGATCATCTCATTCCAGTCCCCAGCCATGGGCAGGGACACCTCCCACCAGCACAGGTTACTCCAAGCCCCTTCCAACCTGGCCTTGAACGCCTCCAGGGATGGGGCAGCCACAGCTTCTCTGGGCAACCTGGACCTGTGTCTCACCAACCTCACAGTGAAAAATTTCTTCCTAATATCTCATCTAAATCTCCCCTTTTTCAGTTTAAACTCATTCCCTGTCATCTTATTGCTCCACTCCCTCATAAAGAGTCCCTCCCCAGCTTTACTGTAGCCCTTTTAGGTACTGGAAAGCTGCTATAAGGTCTCCCCAGAGCCTTCTCTTCTCCAGGCTGAACAACCCCAACTCTCTCAGCCTGTCCTCACACAGCAGAGGTGCTCCAGCCCTCAGATCATCTTTGTGGCCCTCCTCTGGCCCCGCTCCAACAGCTCCATGTCATTCTTGAGCCATGGACTCCAAATCTGGACGCACTACTCCACGTGGGGTTTCACCTGAGAGGGGAGTAAAGCTGCAGAATCCCCTCCTTCACCCTGCTGGCCACACTGCTTTTGATGCAGCCCAGAATACGGTTGGCTTTCTGGGCTGTGAGTGCACATTGCTGGCTCATGTTGAGCTTCTCATCAAGCAACAGCCTTGAGTCCTTCTCCTCAGGCCTGCTCTCAATCCATTCTCTATCCAACCTGGATTTGTGTGTGGGATTGCCCTGGCCCACATGCAGGACCTTGCACTTGGCCTTGCTGATCTTCATGAGGTTTGCACGGGCCCACCTCTCAAGCCTGTCCAGGTCCCTCTGGATGGCATCCCTCCCCTCCAGCATGTCAGCAACTGTATGGGCAAAACTGTATGGGTGTTAAAGCAATGGCATGTGGGTAGGAATGACATAGCAAGTCAAATTAATTCCAAGAATCACATGCCAGAAGTTGTCCCTCCCAAGTAGAGGTAAGCCCCATCCAGGAGCAGAGTCCTGGCATGGAGGATCATGAAATCCTGTAGATATTCTCCTACATATCCATATCTCACCACTGGAGAAAACTCCTCCCCACAAGTACAGGAAGACTACTCTGCCCTACATCAGCTCTGTCAGTTCCTTATTAATTGGAGGACCTGGTGCACCGGAGACCTATACCCAAACTCTCTGTAAAGGCACTTTCTCTCCCAGCATCCTCTCAGAGGACTCCCTGACTCGCCGGCTCAGAAGGGCTCTGCAACCAGGAATCCTTTCTTTCCAAACTTTTTTTTTTTATGCTGTGACTCAAGCTCACCCCTGTAGGAGCATCTTGGAGCTAGTGGATAAAAATGAAGATGGTGAAGTTACCTTCTCCTCCACTTTTGTATAATAACTCATCTAGAAGTCATATTCATTGAACGCCTCTCAAATTAATACACTGAAAACAATGTATTTCATCCCTATAAATGTAAGAAAGGATATTAGTGCTTATCTAGTCCTGTGTTATGGGTGCACAAGAGTCTCTGCTTAGGCTCCCTGGGAATGTGCTGGTACAAAACTCCATTCCTTTCATGATAAAGTGATTACTGAGGAAAGGTAAAGACAACGTAAATGAGGGACAAGAGTGTCTAAAGCCACATTTAGAGCCCAGTTCCCTGGTTATCCCTTCCTGTGGATTAAGCCCATCATTTTCTAAGGGATGCCAAAAGAAATCTGAAATGAAAGTGACATATTTCATTCAAACCATAAAAGGAAATTAATTACTAATTAATAAATAATATAAAAACAACAACTGGAAAAATTTCCATGCAAATGTCCTTCAAACACTTTTTTATGTGCCCTAACACTGTCTTTAAAAAACTTAAATGATCTTACTTCAGCTGGTTGATGGAAAAGCATCATGCCAATCAAACTTATTTAGTGTAGAAAGGTGTTATATTTACGATATGGTAGAATATGTGTGTCTTAAGTCAAAGATACTGCTAAAACCACAGAACTTCTCAAAATATAAACAAAGAAATAAAAAAGCATTTAGTATTTCTCACTAAGCAGCCTTCAGGGTAATATAAGACTAAAGAAAAAGTGGGTTTTTAGTTGTTTGTAAAACAGTAAGAGATGTCAACAATGTGTTGGTACACCAAATCGATCACGTTTTCAAATTATATGTTGAATATTAAAAAAAATTAATTTCCAGGTTTTTTTCCATCTTTGGAGATATTTTCAGGGATATGATCCTGTCAGTAACTTCATATGGTGGCTGTAGAAAATCAGGACCAGGAGGTATGAAGTAAGCCCAAGCACGCAGCCGGACAGGAAAATGTCAAAAACCTTAAAAAATCATAATCGGAATTAAAAAAAAATTAGTAAAAACATTAGTTGTACCAAATATGAATACAGGTATTGATAATTTTGAACAATTTGGATTGCTATTCATTTTTACTATAGTCTCAAACATTTATACTATAAACAGAACAAATTTTAAGAGCTTATTTGAACAAGGAAATAATTTGAAAAAATATTTCTATGCTTTGGAACTGTCAAAATACTGCTTTTCATCAATGATGAATATTTACATATAAAGAAAATTTCAAAAAATGGTGCTGGAATTACAGTGAGCGAGACTGGAAAACAACAAGTACCTACCAATTCTAACAGAAGTCAAGACTGTGAGGACTAATTTTCAAAAACCTTGAACACAAATTTTGAACAAAAGGAAATGTCATTTGCAATTGCACATCTCTGAAAATGAAATTCTGCTGAATCAGGAGCTAATTGATAAAAATTGAGGTGCAGTTTACATATTTTTCTTTCCCACAGTGAATAAAAGTCATTTTTCCACTTCATCCTCAATGCTTAGTGTTAGGTATCATTTATAAAATTCTTTACAATTTCACTATTAATACATCTGTATTAATACAATGTATTAAACCAAAAATTGGCAAGATGTTTTTCTTTCTTCCTTCATTCCTTCCTTGCTTCCTTTCTTTCTCACTCCCCACTTCTCTGCTTCTCTCTCTCTTTCTCTATGGTGTGCATATGTGCGTGTGTTTGTGTTTATGTCAACTCTTTCTTAATTCTTACTTGATCTCCATGAACATTATCATAAGACAGGATTTTAATAATTCAGATAGGCTTGAATATTTTTACCATACAAAACTGCACCTTTAGAAAAGAAAATGCATGCTCTTATTTCAAAAGTCCTCCTTCTTATGGAGGACAGGCATCAAAAGATTTTGAAAAATGAGGAGTGGCATGAATTAAAAATGTGGATATGCTTCATAAACAGAAGTATGATTTTGGGGACATAGATAAAACTTTTGCAAAATACTAGCACTTGTATCTGTAAGGAAGAGAGAATAGTTCCAAAAAATAAACAATGCAAATTTATTTATATTGTATATTTTATGTATTTTCTTACCTTGATTTCAGACACAACACTATGAGCAGTTTTGCAAAATGGAAAATATGTGGCAACAAATATAATTTTTGAGAACAAAGGTTTGAAATGTTTTGTCACTTTTAGGTTTTGGAGTAATAGATTTAGGTCTCTTTTGGAAG
This sequence comes from Pluvialis apricaria, assembly GCA_017639485.1. NCBI lineage: Eukaryota > Metazoa > Chordata > Aves > Charadriiformes > Charadriidae > Pluvialis > Pluvialis apricaria. Next base: position 84,454,913 of record CM030044.1, on the reverse strand, counting down.
ACAATTTTGTGGACAATTTACACAATAGCTGAGGTGCTGGTGCAAGACAAAAAATACTAAATAAGGTGCTGCATTACAGTTCACTGTTGCGTTAGTAGGCTCACACCATGATTCAAAAAGAGAATACATATTTACATGGGTAAGAAACTTATCCAGAGACGCTATGGCTAGTGCTAACCAGAATTTTAAAGGGTTATTAACATCACACTTCTGAGTATAAACTATTCTAAATATTGTAAACTATTATCTAATGGGTTAAAATTTTTCTTGTATCTTTGTAATTTGGGATTCCTGGATATATATCTAGACATAAATTACTGCAGTAACGCAACCTCAAATTTGATTCAGAATGGCAAACGCTTTTATTTTTTTGCACCTGCACCACAAATTTGGAGCACGTAGAGCACAGTTCGATATCCACAAACATATCCTTACTGGCACCCTTACACACAACCCAAAGGAGTAAGAGGAAGGGGAGGAGAGGACTCTATTTCAGCACAGAGGATTTCTCCTAAACAAACATGATATATAATTGCTCTTCAGTCCTTTTCTTCTACCACCTGTTTCTTGGTCTATCATGGATATAGATCTCTGTAACAGCTTGGCACTCCAGTTTCTCTGACAGTCCCATGCCGATTTGGCACACCCTGACAAAAAGCCATGCATAAGGCACAACCACATAACTTCCTCTGGCTATCAGCCCTCAAGCACTCTATTTCACAGAATTTTCATCTACATGAAATACTCTGGTTGCATTGACTCTAATAGTATATTAATAATGAAATCTTCAAAGTCATATTTGTACTGTAATACAGCAGAAGTTCTACAGCTGACAGGCATAAAATTTACAGTACTGTTTGTACTGTGGATTTTTTTTTCCTTTGTTTAAGAGGGAGAAGTAATTTATCCATTTCTAAATACTCTAGCAACCACTTACAAAAAGGACAAATATTTTCATCTTAAGTTTGTGGTAATGTCAGGGAAGGTTCAGTCACAATTATTAGAAAACGTGATCTAAAGCTCTTAATGGGACCGAATATTAAAAAAAAAAAAATCCAAAAAACTAAAAGAGCATTGTTTGCTGAAAAATATCTGTTTTACCAAGTATCTTATCTCCGACTACATGTAAAATATGTGGACTAAGCTATAAAAGCTATACATTCACATAGACCATTAGCTGTTGCGAGAGACTACTATTCTTGCATAGCAGCCATATAATACAAATTACTGGATTTCTATTTCACAGCTATATGATCACTCACCTTACCCTAAAAATCCCCATCTCGACACCTGATCAGCCATCAGAGCAAATTTCATAACTGGTAAGACCTAATTTTCAAGAAGCGATAATATACTTATCTAAAATACTATCAAATAAAAATAACCAGTTGTTGAGATTGAAAGCAAATCCCTGTGACAAAGCCATAGTACTTTAGCCCATACTAAAAAATGGCTTGGTGGAGCTGAAAAGATTTGGTACTCGACTGATTCAGTTCTCACCTTTCCTTTAGACATTCCTTGTTTCAGCCGTTGGAGCATTTGTGATAATCTTTGCATTTTTATCTGCCAGGGATTCTTGAAAACGCTGTATCTTGTCTATTTATCTTGTCACAAAATAAAAAATAAAAGCACAAGTGTTTTGGATAAACTTTGGATAATCACAACAGAGCACAGGACAGTGCCCTTTCTGTTGGACAAATAAAATGAATCCTTTCAGCAATTCTTCTACTTTTTTTTTTTTTTTTTTTCTTCTTCTTCTTGGAAACCTCTGATGTGTGAAAAGTTACCCTAAGGTATAAGAGGCAAGGATCCAAAGACTATTCAGGTCAGTACAGCACTTTGTCACAAGAAAATATCATTACTGACATTTTAAAAAGTTCAGGTATAATAGTCTGACAATAGAAAGTAGGTATTACCTTTGTTTCAGCTTCCATTTAAATACTCCTTTAACCCAGTATGAAATATATTCCTTACACTGAACATCTTGATTCACGTGTACTAGTACAGAATTTCATGACCTCCTGTGTTCTGTCTGTAGGACTCTGTTCCTATGCGTTTGCCACATGCACCTTTTCACAAGATCAGGACTGCTGTACATAAGCTCCTTGTCCTGTTTGCATCATGAGTGATGAAAAGAGAGATGGAAGAGAAAAAAAAAATAATCAGAGACCTGTTTCTTAATTGTGTTGCCTGTTATTGCACCACTCTTATTGACCACTAGCAAGGAGAGGGAAGGGGGGATAAAAGTGTCAGCCTGCCATTAAAATAAAAGAAAGTTTTTCACAAAAAGAAGATATAATTCTCCAATTACTTCAAGCATACAGTTCTGGTAGAAATAAAAAAATATATTAAAAAAACCCTCAAAACCAAAAACTGTGAGGAAATGCCATGCTAAAAGAACATTAATATTTTTATTTCTTAAACGTTATCCACATGCTCTCAAAACAGCTCATTGATCCTTCTCTACAGATGCTGTCATTAAAGTTGGGGTTTCCTCAATTACAAGAATGTTCCAGTGTCAGAGGGAGGGCAGCTGCAGAAATCTGGCCAACACCTGCAGTGCAAGGTGCGGGTTAGATTCCTTTGGGGTATCCGAATGGATGAAGCGGACACTGCTTTGCCTCAAGGCCCATGGATGCACATGAGATTCACTGACGTTATACCCTGAGTTCACCAGAGCCTTGTGGCTACATCTTTGGAGCTCCCGCTTTGGAAATTTCCCCTTAATTGACAAATAAGATAGGATTTAACATTACCATTGCTTCTTAATATCATCAGACCAACACTAAAGTAGGATTTTTGAACAACCTAATTTGTATTCAGAATATTTTCAGAACTCACTTTAAATATTTCTTTCCTTCAAGCACATGGTTAAGCACTTTAATATGATTCAGTGTAATATGACTAACAGAATTCATTAACATGGTATTTAATTATTTGGCTGTGAAATCTTAGTTTCCCCATCTAATTGTAAACACCCAAAATACAGATTGCAGTGACTGCCTGCCACCCTTCTCATAGGAGAGGCTGGAAAATGACAGACAGGCAACAAAAGGAGAGAGGTTTTCTTTTCCAAAGAAGAAAGTTGCAGGAAGAGGTCATGGAGACCTTACGCAGCTTGACCAGTTTCAGCGGGGTGGCCCAGCAGAGAGACTGGCAGGAGACAGGATTGAGTTTCATCTCCCTTCCACCACGCTGCAAGCTGTGAAAAAAACAGAGATATAGGGCAGTGGTGCAGGGCTAATGTTAATATCATCATCAGGAAGCCACTTACACTGGGAGCATAAACGACAATGACTTCAAGTGCTACACAGCAGATAGGGTTGTAGCAGCTGTAAGGGTCTGCCAGCGAAGTCCAGGTCACACAGCCAAGCTGACCTGCCACCTTGCCTGTCTGTGTCGTTTACTCCACTGGTCCTTATAAACATCTCCTAGTTCATGGGATTGGCACCCTGAAGCTACAGATTGATTTTTTTCTTGAGTGGTGTACTTTATCGTCATAGACCTGGGATTTCTTGTGGCTCTGTTTTCCTTTTAACCGTTTACTCCTGTTCCAACACCATCAACAGTGGTTGTTTTTGACAGTCTTAGCAAGTCTGCTGCAGCTAGTCACACTCACGGTGAATAGCTTTGCATGAGTAGGATGGATTTGCATATGCTAATGTGACATCTGGCCATTGTGCAATTTCTTATTTCTGTAACCCTTGAGTAGAAGATCTTCCTAGAAGATAAGTTAGTAATAATCACCATTCAAACTTTCAACTCAAGTCTTTTTTACTATAGGTGTCAATCTTAATCAAAAGATCTATTACATGTAAGTCTGAAGGCAGACCAAAGAAAGCCACTTAAAATACCAGTAGGATGTTCCATGTTCATTCAGAAACAGCTGATTTGCTTTTATATAGTCAGAACTTTGAAACAAAGAATCAGAATTTAACCAAACTTGGATACTGCAAGTTTTATCTTTCCCAAGGTGAGACTTAATTCAGAGGTAGACCAATATATAACACAATTATCCAACCACAAAAGCTGCACTGTGGTTAGCAGTGGTATTATAAAGACAAATGTAATTTATATGACAGCTTAACAAAGGTCAAAATGTAACCAATAGGGAAATAAAATATGACTTTTTAGCTAGAATCAATACTGATTGCATGTTTTACAAATATCTTCTTTTGCCAACTACATTTAGACCTTTCGATCTCAATTTCAGTAGGAATTTTAGACTTGGGCAAAAAAAGGAATGCTTTAAGTAAAGGAACATCATTAGTTCAAACCTTTGAAGTTCAGAAAGTATAATCTCAAGGGCAATTAAACACTGAACAGATCTTCCTTATCCAAGCAGATTATTTCAGTTTGATTCCAGAAATTTCCATGAGAGACGTAAGATTATTTTAAAGGATACTGTCTGATCATATTTGGCCCAAAAATATTATTTTAAGAAAAAAAAGCTTTAAAAGTCCTAAAATCACCAACACATTCATGATCTGTTCTCATTGAGAGAGTATTTCTTCTCTGAACAGCTAAGCATTGTCCTGAATTTCTTGTATTCCAAAACAGGTGTGCCAACAGCAGTAACTATTATAACGGTAAGTAGCCAAAAAGAAGAACTGTCATTAAAATAAATCTCATTTTTTGTTGTCTTCTGGGAGAGAAGGCCACTTAACAATAAGTTTCAGTGAGATTCAGATCACCTATATGGAAAATCCCAGTTTATCAGGAGTTAAGAACATAATCCCTCAAATTAAAACAGACGAGGATTTGCCTGCAAACAATTTGTACTTCCATTCTGGACCAAAAAAAAGTCACACTGTCTGTGCTTAAAATCCCACATGTAGACAGAAGCAACCTGATTGGAGATGCAGGCACCTGAACATGTAAGCAATAGCAGAAGTTACCTTTTCCAACAATAAGCATCAGGATACATGTTATCATCCAGCTCTAGGTGTGGAACTGGTAATGGGTGAAAGAACAGAAGTGCTACACTTCCAGAGGGGATTTACAAACACTTTCCAGCAAGCAGGGCATTGAACCTGCGTATGATGACACCTCCTCCGAAGCAGGAGAGCTACATCCTGTAGGATGTTTGTAGTTTAATGCGCTTTGAAATCATATCCTGCATCATGGAGTATTTCTAGCAGTCTTATTTTGAGGTATTTTGAGTAAAATCTTTGTAGGTACTTCCTATTTAATTTGTGCTGTTGTGCATGCAGAGAGCAGTAGCCATGGACTCAAAGGAGAGCAGCCCATAACTCTAGCACAGCAACTAAGGCATTCAGCTGGATGGGGCAGACTTGGTATCCTTGATCTCATGCCTTCGTCTGTCTTATGTATTTCAAATTAGACAATTACTATTTCATAGAACATAGTCATAGAACAGTCCAGGATGGCAGGGACCTTGAAAAATCATCTGGTCCAACCTTTCATGGGAAGGGGAGCCCAGATGAGATTATCCAGCACCCCATCCAATGACACCTTGAAAACCTCCAGTGATGGGCACTCTACCGTGTCCCTGGGGAGGTTGTTCCAGTGACTGGTTGTTCTCATTGTAAAAAAAGTTTCTTTCTTATATTGAGATGAAACCTCCCAGGTGCAACCTATCCTCATCTCCCTTGTGCTCTCCACGTGGCTCTTTGTGAAAAGAGAGCCTCTGTCCTCTTTGCAGCCACCCTTTATTTACTGGAATTCTATGTCTTTTCTCCAGAGTGAAAAGACCTGTCTCCTAGAGCAGGATGATCACATTTTTATCTCTGCTAGAAACACTCCTACAGATGCAGCCCAGGATGTGATCAGCTTTTGTTGCTGCAGCAGCAACATATTCACTCATATTCATTTTGTTGTCCACCAGGACCGCCAGGTCCATCTCAGCAAGGCTGTTCCCCAGCCACACAGATCCCAGCCTGTACTGGGCTCTTTGGGTATGTTGTCCCAGGTGCAGGAATACAATAATTTTAATAGAAATAATTGAAAAGGCCTCTTTTGTATGGGGATTAATAGATAAATAAATTATTGTGACTCCCACCAAAGACTTTTTGGCTACTAATGACAAGAAGATTGGAATAAATTTCAAATTTAAAAAGTTAATTGCATTTGTTTAAAAGATGGGTCTCACTTGTGAGAACAAAATATCTTTTTCTTAAAAAACAGTTTTTTGTCAAATTACTGAATGAACAATTTAAAGAATTTTAGAAAGCAACATAATTTTTGGATTAGCCAGTTTGGACACACGTGTTCCTACAATCTTCAATTTTTATTCTGACTCAAGGAACCAACATGGGAAGTGGCGAAGGGGGAGCACCAGGGAAGAGGGAAGCTGGAGTGACTGAAACCCGTAGTCATTTCTGAAAACGCAGAAATACTTTTCCAGTAGGTTGCGTCCAATTATTGTAGTCCAGTTACAGAGCCATAATTAGACTGATTCCATAGAGCAGCTTCTAAACCTTTTCAAATACTGTTGATCTAATACTCTGTTGATCTAAATATAACATATCTTTGCATTATACATATTTCTTTTGATAGATATAATATTGTTAGCCAAAAGTATACTAAAAAATTAATCTGTGGTGCGTAAAAGACAAATAAAACATTTAAATATATTTCCAAATGAAAGTAAATCTACAGTACAAATGATGCACTTATCAATTGTAATACAGTATGTTTTCTGTCTCATTTCAGAAGGTATTATGGTAATAATTTTGGATTTTAGCCAAGTTCTCAGCAGAGGATTTTAAACATCCTCTGAATAGACATGTTTAATAGCTTTTAACTGTACAGAGCACTGCTCTTATCAGTGAGTAGCAGGAAAATGATTAATACACTTTGGGTAAACTTACACTTGGTCTTCTTTAGGTGGAGAGGGAAGCATCACTAAGGGCTGCAATGTCTAATTATATAAGAGGAAATAAAAGACAGCAACTCACAGACATCAGATGCATATTCTGTAGGTCTACACAACAGATGGTGGTGTCTGGCAGTGTCTTTTCTTTTAAACAGAAAAATATTGTTATAAAAATATTCAGAATACATTTTTAGTTACTTAACCAAATGTGTGGATGAATTAGTGGGAAATGAAAGTCATGATGTGGTGTATGCAGGAGCAAAAATTTTCTATGAAAACTCGTTATTTAGGATTCTTCCACTCTTATGCTGCATTCAGCTTTAAGACGCACTGGTATGTTCATGTCCATGGTACAATCTATTTAAATACATCCTGAACTCATACATTTGTGATACATTTAATTTGTACTGTAGTGTATTGGGATAGCCTGAATACCATGTTTTTACCTCTTCCCAATCCATTACTGCTAAAAAGAATCACTCTTATCAGCCACAAAGGGAATTTTCTCTTGCAACCAAAGTTCTCTGAAGGGAGAATCCTCTGCAGACCTACACTTTGAGTGACAAGTTCTTACGCGTGTCTCATTATGAGTGGGCTAAATTAACATATATTCTGCCAAGCTGAAGAAAATAGCTGTGGCTACTAACCGAACATGCAGGAAATAGTCTGTAAATCTGACTATGATGAATTTCATCAAGGTGATCCAATACTTCTGGGGGTCGGGTGAGAATATTACAATTGTGTTCAAATCTAAGTAAATCCAACTCATCTGGACTGCTTTTTTTTTTGTTGGAACAGGTGTTTCAACTCTTCTCCAAAGAGATCAGCTCTTTCCCCTGCACTGCCAAAGCACAGCATTGGAATGAGCTAGCGTGAAAGTGGTCACACTGGCTCCCGAGCCACAAACACAGAGCTCTATACCTAGTCAGATACCCAAAACCTGCAGGCAGACATAACAGAATGGACATTTTCTGCTGAAAAGCTTTTCATGGTATGTGAATTCTTGCTTCTTGTAAAATTGAATGTAATGACCTAATCCTGTTCCTAAACAATAAGAAGATAGCATTCATACCTTGAGAATGACATTATAGGAGGAGGGGTGAAAATAAAAGACTTTCTGTAGTCTTTTTAACATTTTGCACATATGTTTTCACACTACACAACACCAGTACTTAAACTTGACCATTAAGGAGCTGTATCTTGCATTGTAAGCAATTGGGAGACCTTCTGGAACAAAGATGCTGGGCAGAATGATGTTAGCCTACTCAGTTCTTATTGTTACAGAAACATCTTGCTGGGGATGATTAAAATTCAGTTAAAACAGCAGTTGAGAGAGAATCACCAGTTCCCAACAAGCAACAACGTAATCAGAGAAATAATTCATAATGCATTTCAAGAACACTGGCTCTCTGTACATCTCCATTCAGACAGTCACATCTTGCAAAGAATCTTCTATCGATCGAGATGGGGAGAGATGTCAATATGTTAGAGTCTAAACTTTGTACTTCAAAGACAAAAAATTGCAAGACAAAATGAAAACAGAAGACAGTAATTGTTCTGAAATTATGTCATCAAATCTTGTAAAAAATTTGGTACAGATGTTTGAAATCACCCACTAGAAAAAAAAAATCTATTGATTTCAGCAGTATTTAGTGATACCTACTAAAGACTCCCTGTTATTTGTAAAATCTATAAATATGTTCTACAGCAGCATCCATCTAGTGACTTTTACAAGAATTACAAAAACAAATTATCAAATTATCAAAACAAATGAGGTAAAACTAGTAGCAAACCCTGGCAGCAAACCTCAGTGAAAAAAGAGATCCCATGAATCACCATAATCGTACCTCCTCTTTGTTTCCTCCATAGGCGCCCTGTACCACACACCCTAAAAGAGAGCCATGCACCATACTGCTTCAGATCCAACACAGGTGGCGGTGTCCAAATGTGGCCCCACATCGGGAATACCCTGCCACACAGCTCTTCTTCCTTTGAAAACCAGGACCTCTGGTGTAAGCACAGCTCTGTACCACAGCTGTGATAAACACTATACACTTAGAGATGCTGTCTTAGACAGAAAGCTATTTGGGCATTCATAAATTGATACCAAGAGGCATCTCAGGCGGAAAAAAAAAACTATATAGAACTATCTCACTCAGGAAATGCCAGTTAATAAGTACCTTCTGCTGAAAAATCTAAAATATAAAGCTTAGCGCTAAGACTTTTTGCATATTTTTCAAAGTTTTTCTTCTTTTTGTGAATAAGCTATACAGAGATTTTTTATTAGCCTTTTTAATCAGTGTTTGCAAAAAAAAAAATTAATTTACAACATAGAGGATAAAGTTTGTAACCTTAATTAAAAAAAAAAAAAGCATTGCCTATACTGAAGTGTAACAAGGGGTCTCTAGTTTCCAGCTATTCTTTATATATTTCCCCAACAAAGACGAACCAAAAGAACTAAGAGTTCTGTAAAAACAGTTTACCCAGTTTGTAATTCACAAGCTTTAGATCACAGTTAGTTCAAGCTAAACATATTAACGTTCCTAAAAATGGATCTTTTCTCCTAATGCACTTGATCAATGTGCAGAGCTTTGATCACAGAACAACTTAAAGGTACCTTCATATTTTATACCTGTTACTTTTATATCCAAGGAATGGGTACTGCCACTTCAGAACGAAACCATGAAAGCCTTTGCAACACTTTCATTAAAAAAAAAAAGAAAAAAGAAAAAGAGTTCAAAAGAGTAAAAAACAATACTTTTGCATCTCATACTCAACAACAAAGGTGGTATATAATAGTTCAGTATCTCTTTCAGGTCAGAGGTGTATTAAGAAAAACATCAAGGATGATTCTGTCTGGATTTATAAGTAAGCTAAATGACATATACTGCACTTTAATCTTCTTTTGATGCATACAGTTGACAGGAGCTACAAAGGTACAATATAAAGCTTTTGAGTATTTCCCCATATATTTTGTACAAGATGGAGGAACACATCTTTTTCCATAAAATATAAATACTTATATTTGTGCATTATGTATGTGAGGTTATACAAATAGGTTCCCTAAAGTGTACCAGAGCTGAAACGCAAAGAGGATGTACAGCTTGTAGGAAGAAAATCTATTAACCTTGTACACTAACAACACCAAAATAAAATCTTTTATCTGTGGGGCTGATTCTAACTTAACTCTAATTTGTCCTGATGTAACCCCATAAATTTAATTAAATGCTCTGAAATTATGTTGTTTAAACAAATACCATGTTCTGATATATTCTGTTTTATATTAATACTTTTTTTTTTTTTTTAATATTGGCTGGTTTATTTACTTTGCTGTATTCTGATATTCCAGCCAGTTAATGAAGAGCTGCTTAGAAAGCTACACAGACTCAAGTAAATAAGAAAGCAATTTGTAAATTACATACAGTTACCCAGAGTTGGACTTACCACAATGTCTCTATATAGCGACAAATAAAACGACTTACATTTTTTGCAGAAATCATTTGTCACAATTTCACAGAAATCATGTTACTGATGTCCCACCACTTTTTTTTTTTGACTGGTAGCAGGTCAAAACGTTCTTCTTCAAAGTTAGAATGCTTTTTTTTTCCTTCTCCTCCTTGTCGATGGTATTCTTTATCCAGGAAACTATACAGGGCTGCCTTGACTTGTGGGAGCTTAGTTATGAGCACATAGAATTGCAGTGAAGTCACTATAAACCAATTCATATCATCTCATTGAAAGGAGTTAATTTTAGGATGAGGTTGAAATGTCTGTAATGCTTCATGCTGTACAAGTACATAAAAGTCAACTTCAGTGAGATCAACCCTATTTATCTTTTGATTAGATCAATTCCATAAAAAACTACTCTGAAACCTTCCACAGGAAAAGATGCATATATTCAGCTTCAGGATCTGGGTCCATACATATCAGAATAGAAATAATAATCAAATGGTAAATTTATTTTGTGCTTTGAGAGGCAAAAGCTCAGAGAAAAAGTGGGAATTTTTGAGTTCAGGAGAAAATCACCACTGGCCCTTCATAAGGCTGTCATAGCATAAAACTTTTGTGAATGTAGTGAGGAAGCTAAAAAGTGCTGGAGGATCTCTTGGAAAAACAATGATGAATAATGTCCAAGGAAAACTTGAAAGCAGACCTTTGCACATAGGTAACTGCAGTTAAATTGTGATTTACATAAAAATTGTTATTATGATTTTTTTTCCCAATGTTTGGAGATGTTTTCTTAAGAACAAGAAAACATTTCATCTGTGTGAAGAACTGGTTTAACCATAATTAGAGCTACGTTACTGGAATGGATGTGTATGGCTATGCTATTTCAATAGAAATCTCTGTTATATTTAATGAAAAATATGTTCTTCAGAAGGAATGGCAAATTTTCCGAATGGAAAGTTGGGGTTTTTTTTGTTTGCTTGCTTGATTTTTTAAATGCTCATATTTTATTTCATATTTGAAGCAAAAAGGCTATCTTGTCATGTGTTTTCACGTCTGACAAGACAAAAATCATTTCGACATTAAGTGAACTCTAGAACAAGGATGAAAAATGAACAAAATCTGAAATGCATTTAAATGACCTGTTGTTATTGTTATTATTTACTGAAGAAGTAAGCTACCTATTTTTGCAACTGCTTTTTAAATATCCATACACAAAACTTCTGTAGTACAGGATATATAAAAGTTAAAATGTTCAGATCTTCACAGCTTCCTTAATAATTAAGGAAGGTTAACTTAAAAATTGGGCCAGAAGGAACATCAAGAAGTCATTTAGTCACACCTCTGTACTTCATGGTTTGAAACGCACATTCTACACACTTATTGAAATAAAAGTAATTGCCTAACGAGCCAAATATATTTTACCAAATGTAGCAGAATGTCAAACATTCAGCCAAGACTATTTTATATTTCAGCAAAAATAATACAGCAGCAACAACTATGGCACTTTCTAAAGCCTCAGGTCCACTACAATTTATATGAAGAGTGGTCTCTTAAAAACATTACAAAACTGAATTTCAGGAGGACTGCTACACTAATACTCAAAACATATTTCTCAGCTTTTCACGGTTTCATGCTCTAACTATTGTTCCTCTTTTCTGGTACTCCTTCAGGAATTCTTGCTTTATAAAATGCTATCGTGAAGGGTTGAAGGATTTTTTTTTTTCCTCCCACTTGTATACTGTCAAGGGATGCTTTTTGAAGACCTCACTTTCACCATCAAGAGCTAGGGAGGCAGACCTGATGGCCTTGTGGGATTTAATTAGAGTTCACCAAGTTAGAATCTCCAAGCTCTCAAAGCCCTAATTTAAATATAAGTTCGCTCACTCTTCAACTGTTCCTTAGGTCCTTATTAAAATTTCAAGTTATTAAAGAGAATATTTGAAGGGGTTTTTTTTGCAATAGTTATAAACTAAACTAGAAATGTGCCTCAGTCAAACAGCCCTCCTGTGTTAAAACCTTTGTCAATTGCATGTGACAAAACTACCTAAAAAAGAACAGAATCAGTGGAAGCACATTTACTCTATTCAGTGTCCAACCAGAGGGAGATGAAGAGACACCCACGTGGCCAGGGTGAAGCTGGTGCTGGATCACACGCACATTTCAAAGGCACCAGCTCTTTGAGTAGCTGACCTAATGTAGTCTTGCGGTAATAACAAGTACTATTACTCTTGCTCGGTGTGACTGGTGTAATATGTCCTCCGTTAAGATGTCATTCAAAAGCCTTGTTCTACACTGATGACACATCAGATCCATTTAAAATAAACTTTCTTGTCAATCAAAGTTTTACAACATGTGGCTATGTGGAAAGAACTATATATAACAAGGTTTATGAGTGACTGTAGCTACACAGCAATTTAAAAAAAAATACAAAACACACTGGTTTGGTTTTTTTTTTACATGAAATGCCAGCAGCAGTATTCACACCCCAAGACCAAATGACTCCGCAAAGAAGTCAGGTTAAAAAGTGACAGGGACCAACGTGAGAAAAGAGAGCTGCAGCCACACTCTTGCTGGGGAAATCAAGCAGAAATAAGAACAGGGAAATAAAAAAATTGACTGACTGCGGAAATCATTCTTGGGGACACTGCGGGGACATAATTTCTTACCATTATCTCTTTTTTATCCTGCCTGTAATTTGAAGTAGTTGTCAGCAGTTCCTAAAATAATAACTAGGATCACACTGCTTCCCACCTTGTTTTGTGGTTTCCATGTAATTATCAAATCACTTGAGTTTAGGTTTGTATAGCTCACAGTGATGTCAGCAAAATGCAATAGATGGAGCAGCTTCCTCTTGATCATGACCACCTCTCTTTTCCCGATCTACTTTCATCCTGCAATTGCCATATTGACTGTCTCAGAGTTTATATATATCAACTTTTAAGTAGCCAGAGTTGGGATTAAATGGCATCTGAAAATTACCTGGAAGAGAATTAAATAATCCAAAGTGGTTCATAGGTACTCCTAGTACACTTTCTCTCAATTCTGCATTTAAAAAAAAAAAAAACTATCCCAAATCTAAATTGTACATGCTGGGTGGGTTAGACATGTATTCCCAGAAATAAACATGAATGTTAAATTGCAAATGTCACGGGGAAAATTATCCTTCCTGGACTTTCACTGATTTCAGTATAGATATAATTTAGGGTGCTCTAAGATGTCCGCATATCATTTAATTTTGCTCTTATTAGAAATAAACCCAAGCAGTGCAGTTTAGATTTGGTTAAACTTTTGGACTTCCCTACTTCCAAGAACTTTCGAGAACCTGTCAGAATAGGAGGCAGCAGTCAGGATTCAGGTTTGGCTTGACTTCCAAACTATACGGAACAAACAGACAACATAAACTAAATGTAATCATATATTAATTCTCAGTGGCTAGGTAATTATTTGCACAAACTTTACATGAAGATGTGCATTTCTCTAAATCTAATCACAAGAGAATTTTCAAACCCTTTGCCCACAAATCCAGGTTACTTGGATCCGTGTTTGATTCTGCTGATGCTTTAGATGGAATAGCACTGAGGACTGATTTGACTACTTGCGAAATTTCAGTGATGACTTAGACATCTACAGCAATGATACACCCATTGCTAAAAATAAGATGTCAGGTTCAAATCTCTTGAAGACCGGTGTGTCTCTGCCCAAAACAAGGTTCTATAGCATATGGTTATCCCACAGTTACAGCAACAAAAATCATTTATTTCAGTATCTGGACAAAACTGAAATCATCCTCACCATCCTTGGCCAGGGAAAAGGTAAGTAAAGGACACAGAGCAGCTCTAAGGCAATTTATATTGCTTGTAGAAGTTCTGTGCTGGCAGCAATCACTTAGCAGGCTCCAGGAGGGCCGTATATGTTAAATTATCACTTTATTTTGAAGTATGAGAGCTGGTAGATGAATCCTAGTAATGGCAGCAGAGATACGGTAATCAAACTCACACTTGTTCACAGCCCTGCCAAACAGGAGTATATAAATATAAATATAAAAATATATGTATAAAACTCTAGTGGTACACATCTTAAATTAAAAATTGTTAATAATCTCCTCACCCAATATACCGTGTTTTATGTACTGAATAAGACAATTATGTTTCAGACCAGCTCAGTGCTGGCCATGACACCACGTGAAACACATGACATTTTCTCCAGCGTTAGAGGTGCTCGAGAGATCTAAACTGAAAGACACAGATAAAATTTTTAACTGGAAACTGTTCACGTTTATCTGGAGGGAGTCAAGTGGGCAGTGTCAGATTTTAGGAACAATCACAAAGCAAGTTAAAATTTATCTAAATTTCTTATATTAATTAAATGCTCCTATAATTATGTTCCCCAAAGCTTTTCAAGCAAATACAGATTGAGAATGAGGTTAAAAAATTGAGAAGTCATTCTTGGCAAAAGCAAATTCTGTTATGAGGTTATACAAACAAACAAGAAAAAAAACCCTGAACATAATTAATTTCAGATATCTGCATGGAGATTTAGTTTATCTATTGATATTAATAATGGATATTGCAAGTCTAAATTTGGATGTAATTCTCCAAAAAAAAAATAATGAAAACCCCTTGTTAACAGAAGACACGTAAGCTACATTAACAATGCACAAAAAGTCAGTAGTGGGCTGAGATAGAAAATATTTAGCAGGACACCCTGTGGCCTACAGTTACGATGCAAAAAAAGATGAGTTTGTGTTTCTGACAATCATACAAAGAATCGTTAAGAGAATTAACAGTGCAGGCAAAATCATGGTCTTTTCTCCCATTTTTTACCTTTGTAACAGTTCTCATTTTTTCCCATCATCACCAACATTTTATTAATTCACTAGCTAAGAAATAAATATTTCTTCAGAACTGAGGAGATGTCTTGTGCTGGAGGCTCCTCAAAAAAAACCCCAAACCACATAATGCCTTCTATGGGAGGATACAGTGATTGTGAGTTACTTAGCATTGAGTCGAGAACAGTACCTCTAAAAATTGGTAAGTAGAGTTTGCTCTTGGCAATGTTAACAAAGGATGGGACATACTAGAAGTATTGCATTTCTTTGAAAAATATATGTGCATATATGTTTGATGTATATGGGCAAATACGTACTCTGCTTCTCCATATAGTCTTAAAATAAAAATAATTATTCTTGATTTTGAATAGAAACTGCTTTGGAAAATATCAAAGCATTAATAAAGTCTTTAATTTTTTTTTATTAAAACCTTTCAATGTAGAGAAAGTATTTTTTCTTCAGTTTCACATAGTTCCTCTTTAAAGGAGGAAAACGTGAATTAAAACTGCGAAAGTACTGGATTCAATAGTCAATACTAACATACAGGAGAAATGGTTCTCACATGCCATGAAAAGAGGTTTAGAGTAAGTACCTAAAAAATTTAATTTGGACATAAGGTGGAATTCAGATGCTAAAGTCCAAAAAAATTTACACCCACCGCTAAATCACCTTGAGCTGCCTCATCTGAACACTGACAGCATTTTATGAAATTCCAGAATAGGAATATTTTGTGGATAAATTACAGTGCTTAAATACAGGTAGTATCTTTAAGATATCCTGTACATAAGCACGGACTGGCAGATAAAAGTCAGGCTCTATGGGAAACCCACACTTTTCTGGAGTAGGTGTATATTCGCCGGATGACTTGTCCTGCTCCAAGTGCTAGGAGGCTGCAATGGACATGGGGAAAGCAATTAATTAATTTTGGTGAAGACAAGATGTAGGTACTTGTGTCCACTTAAAATAGGTTTTTGTTCTTAGAGGTCAAGACCAAGAGATTTTGGATACGAGCAACATTCACTTTAAATTTGATGTAAATAATTGGGTTTGGTATGCCCTATTTGTAGTTCAGCTCATCTCAAGAGTTACAAAAGACATAGGAATTTCCAGTGTTGCGCACGTTGTGGATTTTTTTTCTGCATACAGTGTAATCCTGGGCTGCATCCCCAGCAGCGTGGCCAGCAGGGTGAGGGAGGGGATTCTGCCCCTCTGCTCTGCTCTGGGGAGACCCCGCCTGCAGTGCTGCCTCCAGCTTGGGAGCCTCAGCACAGGAGAGACACGGACCTGGCGGAGCGGGTCCAGAGGAGGCCACAAAGATTACCCGAGGGCTGGAGCCCCTCTTCTGGGAGGACAGGCTGGGAGGGGTGGGGGTGTTCAGCCTGGAGAAGAGAAGGCTCCAGGGAGACCTTAGAGCCCCTTCCAGTGCTTAAAGGGGCTCCAGGAGAGCTGGGGAGGGACTCTTGATCAGGGAGGGGAGCAACAGGATGAGGGGGAACAGTTTTAAACTGTTCTGAAAGAGGGAGATTTAGGTGAGATATTAGGAAAGAAATTCTTGACTGTGAAGGTGGTGAGCCCCTGGCTCCAGGTTGTCCCAAGAAGCTGTGGCTGCCCCATCCCTGGAGGTGTTCAAGGCCAGGTTGGACGGGGTTTTGAGCAACCTGGTCTGGTGGGAGGTGTTCCTGCCCATGGCAGGAGAGTTGGAACTAGGGGATATTTAAGGTCCCTTCCAACTCTCACCATTCTATGATTCTATGAATTTAAAATACAGTTCCTGCTATTTGTGAAGATGGTTTACCTTTCAGTAGTATTTTGTTAATGCTGGAAATTAGAGTGAATATTATAGTAAGTAAATAAATTTAGCTTAGGCAACTATTTTTTATAGCAACAGTGAAGGAAATACTCTAAGGTACTCTTCATTTGTGCCTGAAGAAGACATCTCCTTTGCCATTTTCCTCACTTGACCCCTTTGTTTCCTACTAGACTGCTGGCAGTGCCTCTTCAGGATCTTCTTCTTTGTTAAATTTATATTATTTAACTTCCAAAAATAATTTCAACATATTAAAGAACCTACAATTTCCCTGTAATACTGGTTAAATGCTAAACCTATATTCCTTATGACTTTTGGAAATTTTAAGCAGTCTGTGATGATCTAGTGAAATCCAACCTTATATCCAGTGAAATCCAACCTGATATCCACAAACCTCAACTAAAAAGTTTTTTTTTTCTTTTTTTTGGTGTTACAGAAACAAGAAAAACCTATTAGGTCTGAAGTTAAAATATAAGAATGAATAAAGATGAAACAGCCAATGTACAAAAGAGAAACCAAAAGGTTCTTCTGTCATCAAGATTTTTTTTGAGTGTTAGAGAAAAGGACGCTACAAATTTCTTTGTATTCATAACTTCATCCCAAAACAGTTATTACATCATTCCTCAGGATCTTCACTTCTACAATTCTCTCATGCCTTCTCTAAATCTATTCAGGCTACATAGGATCCCCAATTAGGAAAGATATGGGGTAAAATGAAAGAGCAGTTCTGCTTAAAGCAATAGGATGAAAAAAAATAGAATGAAATAAGAATATTCTAAATTTACTTAATAATCTGGATCTTAACTAAGAGGAGACACAGGTATTGTACAGAGATAGTCTGAAGGGAAAGAAAAACAATAATATACTAAAAATTATCTTGCTTTGTGTTGAAGTCTTGTTTATAATTTCTAGATTTTATCATTAGGTCTGTAACGAGTTATACATAAAATCTACTTTCTTCTGCATAGACACATTTATGTGACAATGTTGAGGATCCAGAGAATTCATTGTACTTTCATTACTTACTTCTTTGTCTTTATTTTGCTTTCCCAAGCAGGAGAGTAAGTTAAGCCCGTGGTGCACAGATTTCTAGGGGGCTGGGTGTGCCTTGACCAGTAGCTGGAGTGTAAGCAACGTGTTGTGAAATGTGGGTCTGTTCCCTGTAGCACCTAAAACTGCAAGACAAATGGGGCTCCCTGTGACTGTTGCACAGTGAGTGAACCAAATTCAGTCAAGTAGACGGTAAGTAATCTGAGATCGCTTTATCATATGCATTGTTCATTGTCTTACAATGCACAATTCCTTTGCAACTCTACGCACATTACTAAACCACAATGTCCATTTTCCTTAAACGAGTTTATATCAGTATCAGCATGAAGTAGGAAATGGTTTTCCACTCCTGAGAAAATCTGTGACATTCCAGAAATATGCCCCGACAGAATGAAAACCATTTCATTTTTTTTTTCTGAGGAGCTGACATCCAAGTTTTAGTCACAGTTCAGGAGTTCCTTTATAACAAGTATGACAAGGAACCCAACGGTGAGTGGAAGATATTAAAAAAAAACCCTCTAGAAGTTCATTGCAAAAGATCTCTGAGAAGTTCATTGATATCCAACAACTTTCTTATTAAATGTTTTATTTTAATAGATCCTCATAGAAACATGCTTTGCTGGAATTTCTCCAAGTGGCTGTCACGGAGGAAGGATACTGCAGAAAATGCCTGCAGAGGAGCGATAGCTGTAAAATGTGTGCAAATAAGAGTCCTACCAGGATGGACAGGAAGGTGAGGGCTTGCAGGAGTGAGTGCTGGCAGCTTCCCGTATAGTGGTCCTGTTTTATTCCCCATGTCAAAATTACTGCTGTATTTTATGAGTAACAGAGCTCCAATCTTCCATGCTGGATCAGATAAAAGATCGACCCAAGACATTATTTTGTGTCTGACATTTCCCAAATTACATCCCTAAACAGTAGTCTAAAAATAGAACAAATATCCTCAAAGACTGCCCCGATCTTCAACAGTTTGCAGATCAGGAAGATCACAAGTCAGTGCTGGTGCTTTTTCAATTTTTTTTTCCCATTTTATATAAATTTTAAAAGTATAAGAAGAAATTTGTCTGACACAGCTTCGCAAATACTGTTACCGTGTCACTGTGTCTATCACACCTTCTACCATTGCACTGCTGCTCCATCTGCAGTCGTTTCCAACAATTTCACATGCAAAAAGCGAAAAAGATGAGATATCCATTGAGCATCATTTATCCTTCCCAATAGTCCAGGGAGTGTTTTGTAAAGTCCTGCTGAAGTAGCTGCTGCAGCACTGCAATACCATAGCACTGAATGGTCATCAATGGTGTCGTCCCGCCAGAAGTCTTGTTGCTGTACAAAATCCACACTGCTCACACTCCTATGACAATATATTATTTCTAGAGGAGTTTCCCAAAATATGGTTTTGCATGTAATAGCCAGCAAAATATTTTTGTGTAGTTAAGAACCCATCACAGGTAGATGTAAGTGGCAGATATTCCTCATTTTTGAAGGGAGCTCAACCATTTTTCTGCTTGCCAAGCAAGAAAACAGCAGGAGGAAGTTTTTCAATGATTTGTCATGTAATATTTGTAATGCTTTTAGTAGTATATTTCCTTTAACATCTATGAGCTATCTCTTTTTCCAACAGACAAATGGTCGGCATTAGTGAAAGGGATATAGCTACGGTATACAGCAGAGCATGTAAAAACTGAAACATTGTTCTGGTCCTGGCAGCTGCCACTGTCCAGAGCTTTTCTCCTGATAATCTATGCTAAAACTTTCTCAGTTTCATTGTATTTCTTCTACACAGTCCTTTCTGTATGGTTAATTAAATGTTCTCTATTCTTAGTGATCATTCCCTTCAAATACTTACAGATAGTTATTATGAACCCTCCAGGTGTCTTCAGCCAAGCTATAAATATATATTCGGTGCTCTCTATTTTTTCATATATTAAGTCGTCCAATCTCTTAATCACATTTAGGGCTCTTCTCTGAACTACTGATTTTCCATTATTGTTGGTGATGAAGTGTTTACAAACTCCTGGTAATACCTGTGTGAGCTATTATCATGGTTATATTGATGAAAAACATAATTACTCTGCCCCATGATGTTACACTCCTCCAAACACACCACCAAGGGCCACATTGGTTTCCCAGCCATGTTGCACAGAAGCATCTACCAAATCTGCTGCTTATGGCGTGCAGAGGTTGACGTTACTGGTCTTTTTCTGTGATAATCTACTTATTCTTTGTATGATTGATTTTCCAAATTAATCCCTATCTGTGATGTAATGAAGTGTATTCCAAGAGGATGAGCCTGAAACATAACCGCTCATTTCTACTTGCAGGCGTTACTGTTCTGCCATGTGAGTATCAAACAGAGCCATTAACTTCTGCATATTTCAAGATGTTTTCAAATTTGTTTGCAATAAATATTAACTATCGTTCAAAACACAGACTCTCAATGTCTGATTATTTGTTTAGATTTCTCATTACATCTCTTCAGACTATAATAACTGTTAATATTGTTTGGACAGTAACTAAGTAATAATACATTAAAAATTGAAAACCACATTCCAACTTCAGTTGGCTGGAAGGAAAGTGGCGTTCTGATTAAAATTTCCCTGAAACATTGAAAACATCTGTTGCTCTCTAATTTAATTTTCTTTTTTTTTCAAAGCAACATTATTTCATTTTGTGGTGGTTCAATCGTGGCTCACACGCTGTACACGCATCTTTCCCTATTGACAAAAAAAAACGCAAATCAACTTGCTAATTGAATAAAACTGTTTATAGAGAAAAGTTATTTCCTAGCCCTAACTCAAACTACGCTAAGAAAAACAAAGAGAAATTATTTCATGGGACGATAGGAACTCGAAACAAAAATATAAAATACTTAAAATCATGGCACATGCCTACACTGCAGTAACACATGTGATTATATTGGTATAGATAACAACCCGAAATCTCTTTAGACTGGCTTAGTCAGGTACCACAATCAATACACTTGTCCTATCTTAGTGCATACAAACATCAACCTGATGAAGAGGGTGCATTGCCTGTAACTACAGCATGGGCGTAACTCTAACTGGGGTAAAATCCTTTGAAAATGATTTGTTCTTGCATCGTTTTAGACCATCAGGGTAGAATAAGGAAATTTTTAATGTCTAGCATTTGAGTCAATGTGGAGCAATAGTTGGAGTTCGTACTGTTGAGTGTTTCAGGGTTTTTTTTCCAAATGTGGTCTATGACAGTTAAAATACAGTTGTCAGACCTGAGCCCATCACCATCTCACAGGGAATGATTCCAAAGCTGCAAATCACTCTTTCAATGCAGCCAAGCCAAGGAGATTTCAGGTCAGGGAACTTCATAATTTCTCTTCACTTTTTTTTTTTTTTTTCTTCTTCCTCTGCAAGTCTAGAAAACTAAATTTAATCACTAAAAAACCTGGCATCTTTTGCCAGTAGGGATATTTTCATATACTCTAATGGATTATTTTTGCTCTGCTTGGCAGGGGACCTTTTCCTCCATATGCAACGACACTGTACATCGAAAGTTATATTAGATGAGTTGAGACTAGATACCCACTTTACATTTCTGCATTTCTTTGAAATCCACAGTCTCTGTTCTTTACATAATATTCCCATACTGCTGGCCTTCTAAATGTTTCTTTAATTTCTGTTCTCTGCTGCACTGCAGGAGTTTTATGAGGGTGAACGTAGAATTAGTAGTCCATTTCCATTAGTTGTAAATCTGCTTTTGCCCTTGCAGGGCAACCTTTGCTTCAATGTCTGTACTTTTGCAAAAATTATGAATTAATGCTGGAGGTTACCTGGATAACAGCAAACCGGGGTTTAAAGTCTAACCTGGTACATCACCACCCACCTCAGGGCTAAATTCTGAGCCCATTTAAGCAGGAGAAATGGGCCACAAACATGGAAACACTCCCAGCAGCCCCCATAGCTGCTGCAGTCACCAAATCACATGCAGAAGCTTGTGACTCTTTCATTTAACTATGCTGTGAGTATTATGTTTTCAAGAGAACAAAAAGGCCATTAAATCAGGATTTTCTCTCTCTTTTCTTGATTAGTTTCATCCATTTAAGTGACTCGTGCTTGTACTGCACAAATTCTGGAAAGTTAGTGCATCCAAAGTCATCTTCAGAAAAAAAGTACATTGTTTTATTAATTTGTTTTTAATTTTTATACACATTATATTTCTACTTCATTCATATATTATACTTATAAATTTTGTATATAATTTATATATCTTTGTAACTCTCAATTTGCTGACGTTTTCTGCTATAATTTCAACACTTGAGTAAATTCTACATCTATAGTAAAGTTCATATTCAGATTACAGTGTCAACATTTAAAGGAATTTCTTCTGCTGTTTTTAAATGAAGATGAAACAAAATATTTAGCTTGAGGTTCCAAGACAGCACGAAAAAACTACCATTACATTTTGCTACACATTCTTTGCAGGACAGATGACATGCAAGACAAAGCTTAAATATATAATTACCACACCCAGAAGTATAATAAGACTGGTTAAACAACAAAAAACCTCAGCATGTACATTTATTTGATGATATCTTTTTGAAATTTGGGTACATTTTTAATTAAGGCAATGAGATACAAACATATCCATTAAAAAAAAAAAAATCAGAAAAATGCGCTTGTGTAGGAATAGCATCTACATGATATTGAGGGAACTATGTATATGTATATACATATCTCCTACAACTGAAATGCAACATTTTTTTTATATACTTAAATATATGTTCAATATATACTAAAAAACTAACTGGTTACCCACTTATCTGTAAGAAAGCAGCTTTCTATATATGTGTTGGTCTAAGCCTGAATAACAGGCTGCTGAATAAATGCAGAAAAGGAAGGATGACTGATAGCTTGCTCCACTGAGCAGCTCACAAGAGTGATGTAATAACATCAGAACAACTTTCCAAGCAAAAGTTTATCTTATTAGTCACTTCCCATTTCAATACAACAGTAAACTGTGTGACCTGTCTCGAAGAGCAACTGCATCGAACAGATTAGCTTTTCATCTGAATTTGGCTGCTTAAAAGTTAGTATGAGGAAGCTTTCAATACTGATCTGCTTATGAGTGAAGCAATGAGGATTACCTGGTGTTAGGGAGGTTGGACGTACCCTAAGGGTGTAATCTTTGGTGAGGTCAAGGCTGGATGGCTTGGGGAAAAAAAGACATGTAAGCACTGTAAAGATCCATTTTCCCAGCTCTATAAAACAGGCCAGAACATGGTTTGATGGCTCACTCTTTACCAGGTGAAGTGTGTGAAAAAAAAAGGTTACACATTCTCCTCTTGCATTTAAATTGAAAAATAAGTAGAAAGATAATTGCTGCTCTTTTTGCACTTTATCAGGTCTATAACCTGTAAAGCATGGACAAATAAGAGTGACAGATAATGGCAGTTTTGTAAATATATCTCTACATGTGTTCTTGTCTACTGCTCCAAGCCTCTAATATTTGGATTTACCAGAGGAGAAGTTGTGGAAACACAGGGACAAGAGGAAATTTTTGAACAAGTAACTGTAATAAAAATGAGTATATCTCTTTTTTTTGGCCTATAAAACAAATGACCCACAGATTCTGATTTACTAAATAAGGCTCCCAGACTTTTCCCCAGACCTTTGTTCTGTTCTGTCATAAACCAAGATTAGCCATAACCTAGACATAGTTTGTTTTCTGGAGGAACGAGAGAGCATCACGGAACCAGCATTTCAGCAGCATCAGACTGTCAGAAATTATCCCCCTTGCAGAACGGTTGCAGCTTCTTGGAGTAGTAACCTCTATGCCCCTTGAAATCTGAATTTCTTACTTTCAAAAGCAGTTGCATATATTGTGGTTTAGAAAAATTGCATAGTCAGGAATACTAAAGTTTCAAAACACGGAAGTGTCTAAAAATCAGAATAGCATTTTTTATTTTTTTTTAATCAGCTTTCTGAATAACAGGGAGCAACTGAGAGTCGGAGAACAGCATTTTGCTGCAAAAGCAGGCAAAGAACAACTTTTCAACTTATGAAAATGTCCCGTTTTCCACATCTCATGTCAGAGTGGTACTCACTTAAGTGTGAATGCTCTAAGTCATGAAAGGATAATAAAATGTCATAACATCTGAACTGTATTTAATTTGAAATATTTTGAACATTTGAAACTCTTGAAATTTGAAAACATTTGCACTTTAATACTGGGTTTCTGTTAAGGGAAAAACCCTTCTTCTAAGAACTAATCAAATAATTGCTCTGGTCATATTATTCTCCTAATATCTGGAACTGGCAGCTGCCAGATGAGGTGAATGAGCAGTGCAAGCTCGTGTAATAATTCTTTCCTTTGCAAATGTTTTTTACCATACAATCTAAGTGATTCTTGCAAATTGAGAACCACATTAAGTGGGAGGTTGAAGCCACTTGCTGTTCATACTAATGGCTTGCAATATCTGCGTGGTAAGATATATTTTGAACATCTAAATATGTATCGGTGTAGAGATTCTCTGTGGGATAAATTGAAAACCTCACACTTCACACTTTTAAGAAAGCCTATAAATATTACATAAATCCTTTAGAAATAGCCCAACTATAATTAATTGGGCTGATAATGAGATCGTTTTCTAGACCTTTTCCCTACACAGGACTGTAATAGAAACTACAAGCACTTCTGCACTTCCTAAGATGAAAGTTACAATCTCCATGTATTATAAATTAGTGCCTTTTTGTTTTTCTTTTTCAGAAAATGCCAAAATAGCATGCAGCCAGACTTTTCCACCTAACTGCACCTTTCTGACTGTGATCAGCAAGACTTGTTGCATAATAATCCATTCTGCTGCTTGTGTGCTTAAATTAAGTGCATATTTAGATGTATTGCTGAGAGAGGCTTATGCCACTATAGAATGCAAATAAGGGTGGTTGAAGCTCACCCTTAGGGCCGCCATCAAAGTTAATAAGTCTTGCCATTGATTTCCATAGGCTTTGTATCAGGATCTGAGATTTTGGCAAGTGGATCCTTAGGACCTGGTGGGGTGGGAAGCTAAAATAACACAACCCACGGGGGAGGTTTCTCTTCTCCTCCTGGGACATATCCATGCTGAGGAAACGAGTCAGCTACAGCTTTCAGCAATCAACGCTGTCAAATTCTAGTCGTATGTGCTCCAGTGTACTCTTCTGACATTTCTCCTGCTCAGCCCCTATGGGTTAAAGTGGCAACCACCATATGAATAAAGCCAGTTGTGATAGCTAAGCCTACTAATTATGGAGCATCTTCAAAAACATCACAGTACCATGCGCAGTAGTTAGTTAAACGGTAAGATTTTCTTTCTCAGTAGTGCACCTTTGAATAGGAAAATTGACGTTTGCCTTATTTTCAAAAAATAAGCACGTCCTTGGAGAGTTGTATTTTTCTGTTGTCTCTGGAAACAGAGTGCCCTGTCACACTTAAGGGTGGGACTTCACTAAGAGAGCGCATTAGCCTAATAACCATTTCCTGAAGTTAAATCATCCCAAGCAAGCAAACAAAATTTCCTTAATTTAATCTGTTAAAAGCGTTTTGAGTGGCCTGAAAATTTTCTGAAACCAGTCCCCTAACACTGCCACAGATAAGGATGGACAAAATAAAAAATTGTGACCATTCCAAGTTTTATTTCCCTGTAAGCAGTATTATCTCACTCTCAGAAATGGCAGACTCTTATTTTTCCATCCAAAAATAAAAATAAAAATGGTGATCTTGTTTTAAAGGATAATCTAATTTATTGTTAATGGTTTGAATCATTCCAAGGGTCAAAGGCATCTTTTACATCAATTTGCAAAAGCAAATTAATGTTTTGAAGGAAATGTAAAAGTCAAGTTGCTTGGGAGTACATTAAATTATATGCTAGTTAATGGTGTTAGAGAGATGGTTTAAAAATAAATTGCCCATAATACCTTTTAATAAAGGAGCTAAATGCATTTTTGTTCCCTGCTAAAAACAGATGTCTATTTGGCACTGTTTTGAATCCCATTTGCCATGTATATTTTGATTAATACTATGCTGGGTAATCTGCACTACGTGGTCTAGGTTCAGTAACCTCACTGTAAAATAATGAGCCTTCAAGAATAAAAAATGCATTAGCTATAAAGTTGTATATTCTGAGGGGCTCTGAACATATTCAAATGAAACAAAAAAAAAAATAAAAATGAAGCCTTCACCCAGTAAATTTGCTCAGAAGTGAAACTTGCATATCTCAATCTCTATTTAGCTTTCCATCTGAGACCTGAAAAGTGGACAAGACATCAACTTTCTGCATATGTTTTCTATAAATACCTTTCCTTTGAGTCAGCTGCCACAGGACCTTGCAAAAGCCCCAGTCCTAAGGGAGCTTATGGCAACTGGGGTGCAGCCAATAGCAATGAGTTCGCTCCTAAGTAGTGTCTTCAGAAAAATGTCCAGCACTCATATTTTATGAAATATGTAACATGATTTACCCAAGGTTGTCAAAAAAGATGAATTTCAGCCAAATGCAAGGTAATAAATAGTAATATGTGCTGCATATAGTTGACTTATAACCCTTGGCATTTTGAAACAAAATTCTTTTGAAGAATTCATTTTATACGTCATAAATTTTCCTATTGTTTTTCCTGTTTTGACTGTCTTTTGTCATTAGATTTCTTGTGGAAAGTATTTCTGAAAACTGTAAATGAAGCAATATTTTCAAGAATACTTATATAGGTCTCTATTTCCGTGGTGTTCTTGGAATAAGAAAGTTAGTAGTGTAGAAAAATGGTCTGTTTCATTAAATCGGAACCTAGGGGGAAAAAGAGGCAATAAGGGAATGTATATGTGAGCTTTTTTATTATTATTTATTTAATGATTATAGAAAAACCTTTTCCAAGGTTGAAAGTTATTTGTTTTCCTGACATACTTGTGTGATTTTGAGGAACAGAGTAATTTAGGGGTTGAGGTTTATTATTATTATTATTATTATTATTATTATTATTATTATTATTATTGTTGTTGTTGTTGTTGTTGTTGTTGTTGTTGTTGTTGTTGTTATGACTACTACTACTATTACTATTACTATTGCTACTGTTATTAATAATAATAAATTTTCTGATATAGTGTAAGGTGCATTTATTCAATCATTTATACTTTAAAGTAAGTATAATTGAAAACATATATTGTGATGTACCTACTTTAAATCTGCTGACTTAAACTGTATATATGCCGTTGTGAATCCTCAAATATGAGTCAAATGCATGTCCTCTACTGCCACCTCACGCACCTCAATTTATGCTTCTATAGCACTACCTGTCATCTGTTAAAACAACAACAAGGCGTTGGCAGGGCGTGCTGCATGCTAGTGAGCCTTAAAATGGATTTGTGGGCTTCCAGGCACCATGCTCATATTTTGGCACATACTCCAATTTTCCAAAAATCTTCCTGAAACTTTTCCAGTGTAGGCTGGCTGAAACACTTCACTGACTACAACGGTAGCCAACAGTGGATCCTACAAAGGGCCCTAAAGCCCCATAAGCATGCAGTGAGGATCCCCAAAACACTGTCCCAGCAGTCTATGTCTCAAGGGGTCCTTCAACCAGGATTGCTATCTGAGGATAATACTATACATAGATATATATGCCTTTACGTATACATAGGTAAGATACAGAAAGGTCTTTCCCAAAGTCTTTCCATGCGAAGATCTCACAGGACTGCCTTTCTCATAATATAAATCTGAAACATTTGGGAAGGCAATGCATGCCCTTAAATTTTAGTGTCCAGTTAAAACAAGTTCAAAAATTGTTGAACATAATAGAAAATTATGAGTATCTGAACAGAGTGGTCTCTCAATAATGTCTGCAACCATTATTCAAATAATGTACAGGCAGATTGAACCTGATACTGTCAAACAAAACTCCAATTAGTAGGGAGAGCCCTGAAGAGAAGGTCCTGGGGGTGCTGATTGATGCGAAGTTCAACATGAGATGGCAATGCCCGATTGCAGCCCAGAAAGCCAACCGTATCCTGGGCTGCATCCCCAGCAGCATGGCCAACAGGGCGAGGGAGGGGATTCTGCCCCTCTACTCTGCTCTGGGGAGACTTCCTGCAGTACTGCATCCAGCTCTGGAGCCCCCAGCATAAGAAGCACTTGGACCTGTTGGAACGGGTCCAGAGGAAGCCACAAAGATGACCCAAGGGGTGGAGAACCTCTGCTGTGAGGACAGCCTGAGAGAGTTGGAGTTGTTCAGCCTGGAGAAGAGAAGACTCCGGGCAGACCTTAGAGCCCCTTCCAGTCCCTAAAGGGGCTACAGGAGAGCTGAGGAGGGACTTTTTACAAGAGGATGTAGTGATAGGATGAAGGGTAATGGCTTTAAACTAGAAGAGGGGAGATTTAGAATAGACACAAGGAAGAAATTCTTTGCTGTGAGGATGGTGAGGCACTGGCCCAGGTTGCCCAGAGAAGCTGTGATTGCCCCATCCCTGGAGGTGTTCAAGTCCAGGTTGGACGGGGTTTTGAGCAATCTGGTCTAGTGGGAGGCTTCCCTGCCCGTCATGGGGAGGTTGGAACTGTGTGGTCTTTCAGGTCCCTTCCAACTCCAACCATTCTGTGACTCTATGATTCTACGAATTACAGTCAAGGAAGCAAGTAAGCACTTCTGGGGTGCAAGTCATCTGAACTATTTTTGATATGCAGCCTGGCATTACAATAATTGAACTCTAGAAATGCTTCCATGAAGCATAAAGTAAGGACAGAGGACCGTTTCAGATGCAGAATTCTGCCTTTCTCCCCTGATAACAACATATTAAGAAAAACATTGATCCACCTGAGACCCTTTAATTTCTTTGTTGTTCTAGTGCAAACTGTACTAAGCTGTTGGAAAGAAGCCAAGCAGTATAAGCACAACCTTAAAAAGCCAGGGATAATACCAGCAGGCAATGAAAGAGTTTGGAAAGGCCTGTAAGTACTCCTGGAGTTAAGTAAACACACTTGCCCCAAGCATAGTCCTCAGACATGCTAGCAATCCTAAACCCAAAGATTCTCAGTGGTTTCCATTTTTGCACTTACATGCACATCATAGTGGAAGAAACAAAAGAACATACTGGGGAACTATATTTTTTTTCTGCTTTTAGTAAATATGCATTCTCATAAACATAAGGGAAGAAATTGGAGAGGTGCTACATAACAGATAAAATGGTACAAGGTTCAGATGCATGAGACAAAAATTTTATTGAAATACTACACATTTTGCACATATAGCCAATGTTCAACTTAAAATATTTGGAAGTAAGGAAACAGATTTTAAGGTCAGAGGTAGATGTTCTCATTTAACCAGTTACTCTGGCATTAAAGAGGATGTACACCTTCACGTGGCAGCTGCTGGGAAAGGGCTGTAACTCTTGACTCAGCTTGGGTGAGCTGATGGGAACTCCAGAAAATGCAGGAAAGTTCTAGAAAATGGTTGTTACCTGGTTAAATCATTCACGAGAAATTCAGTTCTTCTGAAGTATTTTGCAGAAGACTTCTGAGAAATAATGTAGATGCCATCACCTCAGCTGGGGAAAGAGTACTGCAAATTTTGATGTAGGTACTGGAAATTGGGAACTGGAGTTTAAGGTGGAATGCATTCCCAGGTTTAAGGAATTAAAACAAAGTTAGCTTTTTTCATCATTTGGAATATGTGTTTTCAATAAAGAGTATATCTTTCATCTTATTGCAAATAATTAATATGAGGGAATGAGGCCCTTAGATATGACAAGAAGGATTTGGAGATAGAAGTCCAAGGGCTATCTTATCTGCTGTACAATCAAGAAAAGATTTAATTCCTTGATTGTTGTTCAGGTTGTAAATTGGGATGTCTTTAGTGTCTCTCCCTCCATCCGTGAGTGCCTCCATAACCCTCGGCTGACCCTCCGTGGCACTGCAAGCCACAGGCACAGTGGGAAGGCATTTTGGAAGGACGAGGGAAGGCACACGGCTGGCTGCGGACTGCTGCTTAGCCCCTGGCATCGACCTCTCATGGGCAACCCCGCCGGATGGGCTCTCTGCAACTTCTTCTGCGGAATGGGGAAACGTGACAGGGATGCGGTGGCTCCCAAAAGCCATCTGGGCTCACGAAGTTTAATGTCTACCAGAAGTTTTCTAGACAGAGTTATTTCAGAGCTGATCAACACCATAAGTATGATCGTATCATTTTGTCCTCAAGTGAAAGTATGTCTTTAAAAAAGCTGTTACTGATTTAATAAATTATTGCAACTGTTTTCTATAACAGAGAATTTGAAAAATTTTTACATATAATTTTATTTCCATACGATTTATCTTTCCTCATCAAGAGGAACTAAGTATGGCTGTTTTCTCCACTGCTCTTTCTAGCAGTTCTGATAATTAAATTATGTTACCAAACTTAGCAGCACACAAATTACTGTTGAAATGGAAAATTTCATACCAATATTAAGGAATCTCTTAAAAACATCATCAAAGGTAACATAAAAAGGATTATGATTTTTTTAAAGTTTTTCAAGCACAGACTCTGCCCTGGCCCTTCTCATCTCCAGGAAAAATTGGGAAAGACCAACTTCAGAACTCCTGGATTACGTCATGTGTGTAACATCCATTAGAAGATATGTACTTGTTTATATAAAAAGGCACATATATATATGTACAATGTATGCAATATTCTACAATGCAGTAGAATATGAATTTGAAACTCTATTTATATATATATGTTTTATATATATATGTTACGTTTACACACGTGTATTTGCATACACAAATGTGTCTGCATACCAATACATATACACATACTTGTAAACTTATAACCTGAAACATATAGAAAGGGTGGAAACCACTAGACTGAACTTAGGGAGGTGATATCAGGAAGATATTTTCCTCTCTGTTTTTTTTTTTCAAATGGTCGGCTGCAAGCACATAGTCTGATATGCAAAAGGAGAAAGTAAATTATCAGAAAGGACGACTCGACTGGTGGAAAACAACCTCTGCTTTAAAACCAAATATGTGTGAAAAGTCAGGCTATGTAACTTTTTTTTTTTAAAAAAGAAGCATTCTAGTGCTACTTTTTTTAAACAAAAATCTTATCCGTGACCCCATTTACCTAAATTAAGTACCAGTTTCATTTTGTGAAACTCTTAAAACAGGAGATTTACAAGGACAAGATAAGAGGACTGGCAGATGTTCTTTGATTCATTCATTTGAAGGGAAGGGCATTTGAAAATGGCACTGGCACAGAATGACATTTGGAATAATGGCCTGTGATTCTGTTGGCACTTTTAGTGTTAAGCAAGTGATCTGCAAGGTAAAGTGGATTCACAGTTAGAGTCAGCACCAGTGCACAGGTCGCCCGTAAAAATAGAAGATTCCATTATTCTTCAGGCTCCCTAGAGGGAGCAAGGTCTCCAGCATCATTACCAGGACTAAATCTGACTTTTCTACCTCCCCTAATTTCCTCCTAGTAATTATAGGTCAAGCACTCTTTTGTAAATTATAAAACCTTTGTTCTTATCAAAAATGAATAGCTGAGGAAAAAAATTATAAAGAGAGTCCTAGGAAAAAAATTTCAATTAGAAAACCAAGCTAATTTGGTATGACCAAAGACTGTCAGGCATACTGACAGTGCTCTATTATGCAGTCATTTGGGCTCTTTCAAATTAGTTATGTTAATGTCCTGTGAGTGAATGTAACACTTGGATGGGACAAGATTTCTGCAATTAATTTCTGCAGTCAGTGGAGAGACAAGCAAATTTATTTTCCCCCTCTCTGGGAATTGGTAGTAGAGGGTGTGAGGTAGAGAAAGTGCATTTAGGAACAGAGTACAAGCTAAACACAAGCCCTAAATAAAGCAGAAACAATGGGAGCCAATGCCTCCTCATTCATTCAATTGACAATGTTTTGCAGCTTAAACCTGTTTTATTAATTATGTTTGACATTTCCTTAATTAGTTTCATTTACACCAAATCAATCCCTACTGCTGTATGGCATCATTTATCATTTTGAAAAATTTGCATACTGAGTGCTGACTTTTTCTACTTAATTATACATTAAAAGTGTCAAGCGTGCTTGCTGCCTGGCATTATCTGCGCCAGAAAGGTTTGTGGCTGGACTGTGATGGTATTAATCATTAAGAGCCCCCAAGTGCTGCTGGGTAATATCTGGGGAGTAGAGTGGCTCTCATTTTAACGCTAGAGAGCAGAAGTGCTGCTGTAAAATGACCCAAAGCAAAAACAAAATAAATGACCTAAAACATCCGGTCTACTGTAGTGCTTCTCTCTTTTGGAGGAAATACGCTCTGGGAAAAAAAAAAAAAAATGTTTACTGTTAACTATTAGATTCCTGCATGTTGAAACTGCAGAGACAGCTCTTCAGGATAGCTGGTGTTTTGTCTGAATGTGAAATTTGACATTTCAGTTAAATGTATATTGATGGCTGTGTAACAGGGCAACCAAAGCATGTCTGTATCAGGTTTTCCTGATTTTTACTGTTTGGGTTTTTTTTTTCCCCACGATAAAGGATTTAAGATAAAACACAACCAGGAATTAACATCTCCTTTCACAAAACCCGTAACTTACATGAAACCTCTTAGGAAATAATCAACCATTTTTTAAATCAGGGGTTATGCCACATTTTCCAGGTAGTCAGGAAAGAATGTGGCTCCAGCCGCAAGTCATTCCCAAACAGAGAAGTAGAAGGATGGAGTGCATACAGCACCACATTGCTAATCTATCTGTAAGTACCTATAATCCAGTGCAGGTATTTCAGCGGCAAATTAGCTGTGAGTCTGACAACTCACAGGTGTGCTTCCACATTCAGAGCAGCAGCTGCTTTTGAACAGCTTTAACTACTTATCAGCAGTAGCTTTCAGAAATGCTCCTTCTCTCCCAACAGTTGTGCTCATCATTTAACTCCTTCTGAGACCCTGTGAAGACCCTTAGCCAGGCTGACCATTGATTTCAGGAAAAATTGAATCCATTACATTTATCACATGTTCACTCTCCTTCCATATGTCTAGTTAGGACCTAGGCCAAAATTGACATTTTTGGCTGGCGCAATGTTATCGACAGCCAGTTTAGTTCCTGCCTTTGACAACCAGTTGCAAGAACAGTTTTGATGCCCCACCAAAGCAAATGCAAAAACCTCAGAGTTGGAGTAATCGTTACTAAACCTCTCCAAAGACATGTTAGATATCTTGATTTAGTAAGTTCTTAGCTATGTTAGAGTTTCTAGCAGTGTCACACAAAATAGCATGTTTTGCAAAATGACCAAAAGTGCATTTTGGCAGCTGGATCCTCCTGCTCACCCTTCCTAAATCCCACTCCAGCTGAAACAGCACTTAGTGAGCTGCTAAATGTATTCATAAAAACACACGTCTGTACACTCTTTGATCTTGCTTGCTCAGAAGGCCACCAACTCTGCCGAGCAGGAAAGCAAAGTCACCACACAAAGATGGAAGGAGCTAGTGTGCACAAACATGCCATTTTCAGTGGGAAAGCTCAGAAACACACAAACATACCTTCCTTCAGCTGGCAAAATACAGGTTCAACAGCACCCTATCACTGCCTGTCATAGGATTCATTGTTCCCTTCTGCCCTCCTCTCCTTCCCATCACCCTTGAGCAGAATCAAACCCTAGTGGAGAGCCAAGCTGGAGGTTTGTGTTGGCAAGAGGCAAGAAGGCTAACCGGTACGGGACATCACCACCAAGTGAACCTGCTTTGGACATCTAACCATTCTCAGTTTTCCATTGCTGTAGTTAAACAGATTGCTTGCAGAGGCTGTGACACTGACGAGGAGACTGCCATTATCCTGCGCAGCAACAAACCATATGTCATGCATGTCCATTACTAGCCCAAATAGCCAGAATTTTACTTCTGTCTTATCTCTGATTTTTTTTTCTCTCTAGCACACACACACATGCACATATGTCAGTAGCAGCATTTGTAGACACTCCCAGACACATCTGCTTTCCCCACGCTGCTATTCGGGGATGCCAAGGGTATGAAAGACCATGAAAAAAATTCTAATTTTAAACAGAATGCTTCTGTTTCGTATGGGAAGAGCTAAAGGTAAGGGAAAGGCTCAATCATGCACTTATATTTCAAGTAAACCCAACAAATTTCTGCAGAGAAGCACAGAAGTTCCTAGTGGCCTATGAACCAGTGTCTCATAGCCCAGTACCTGCTCAGAGAATTAAGGAGGACAGAGATATTTTGTTCAGAGGACTAGAGGGACAAGTACACAGGTATCAGTGTCTCGGACCCACATGAGGGGATCACCTTAATTCTTGGGGTTGTCTCCGATGATCCACTCCCATGCAACTGAATTCCATTGCATGTGGGGCTGTGGGAGGACAATGAGGCATGTGATGTGTGCTTTACATGAAAGGTTTGGTGATAGTTCACTATCACTCTACAGGAAAAAATGGGAAACAAAGTGCTGTGTAAGGTAACATGGTCCCTGTCACTTCCGCGCTCTGCACATGGTGGTTCCTAAAGGCACAAATATGGACACACCGAGTGGTGCTCACAGTCATGGAAGCAAGTAGTAATTTCATTTTCAAGGGGTCCCTGGAGGTCATCTGGTCTAATTCCCGCTCAAATCAGGGCCAGCTCCAAAGACTCATGGGGTTGGCCACTCAGGGACCCATCCAGTCTAGTTTGGAGTACCTCCAAGGATGGGGAGAATGGTGCTCTCCTTGTGCAACATCCAGTGTGACATCTCAGGGTGACCTCCTCAGCCCTTGAGGAAGACTACAGTCCTATTTACTTCATGTAATTATAATCACTTTTGGCTGAAGCCAAATAAAATGGCTAAGCTTGCGTCTACCTCTATTATACAGTTCAGAAACTGCTTAAAAACTGGCCAAAAGCCGATGACACATCTGACGTACTGAAGATGAGGGTACATAATGTGCTTGTTATTCTTTCACATCTCAGTCTACGACTACAGCTGTGATAGATGCCTCCACCACAAAGTGAGCAATCACCAGTGAACCATAAGCGACTCGTGTGGCCAATTTCCAGGGAGCGGTGCTCACCATTTCTGCACCCTTCCTGAAGGATGTGAGGGGCTGCCGTGAAGGCAGCAGCAGCTCATCTCGTAGGACTATTAGCAGTAAAGTCTGCTGCACTTGGGCTTATTTTAGCCAACGAAGCACAACACAACTGACTTAGAAATGCACTGATATGGAGGATGAGCTGTGGGATTTGGTGTGACAGGGACTAGACTGTAATAGCAATACAGATGGTCGTCTGATATTTCACTTATAATTATGTGTATTTTGACATAGACAATATCTTACTCTGTGAGAGACCTGAAAGGGTTAAAAAAGAATCTATTTTCTATGCTGTACACCAACTACACCTGCATTCATGTCAGAACCCAAACTTACTGCGTTTAATATTCAAGTTCATTTTCAAATTCTTGCCCATTAACATAATATATGCCATTTTGCAAGCCTGGTCAGAGAAATCTGTAACTAAATAATTTTCAAGTTTCCTTCATATCCAATGCATTATATGCAGTGTGAAATTATTTCCCCACTCTGTCCTTCATAGAAGAGCAGAAGAGCAGTACACAATATACATGATATTGTTGTAAAATATATTACAGACTTCAAAAGGTACTATATTTGTGTGCACAATCATAATAGCTAATCCTAAATGACCATTTAATTGTCTATTTTAAGTTATACTTGATATGCCATTACAAGATAAGCATTCAAAACTTGCAAGACAAGAAATATATGAATGTTAAAATTATTTTTATAAAAACCTTCTATTTCCTTCTTATGGTACTGCAGTATAACGCTTCTTAGTCCAAATCCTCTTGTGAGTATACCCACTGTATGTCAAAATTGTGAGAAGCATAAACATAAAAGAGGCTAAGAATTTAGGCCATGCCTAATTCATAAGTATTTTTTGTTTACACAAAAATTTCTAATAAAAATTTAATGAGAAAATCAAAGATGGAGAGTCTGAGAAATTCGTGCAACAAAACTGGGAGTCACCCAATCATGTATGTGGTGGATTAGGAACTCTAAAGTCAGATGGGCTTATCAAAGGGTTCACCAGTTTCAAAGAACCCTTTTCAGCATAACCAGCCACTGCTCCGAGCAGATCTGCCTCTTTGTGGAAAGCAAGCAAGAAAGCTCCTGGTTTTACTGAATTAGCTTTGACATCTCAAGAGATTCTAAACTAAAAATTCAAGGTAGATAAGTGGTGATGCTATGGTATGCAAGCACATAAAACCAAACTGATCTCATGCTCCAAACATGCCTCTAGACTTTAAATTTGCACCTGTTTATAGCAAGACTGATTTTGAATCTCTGTTGAACTTCTGAGATAGGAAACAGAATTCCACATACAAAAAATCTAGATTCCACTACAGAAAATACTGTAATAAAGTATTACTTACTAAAGACAGTAAGAATTCGCACTCAGACCAACAGAGATTAAGATTTCAAATAAATACTTCGTTTTCAAAAATGGTTAAGTGTATTTGTTTATCAGTTCATCAGAATTTTTTTTTTTTTATAATGAGATTCAAATGAACTCAAGATACTACAGTAAGTTTAGAATAGATGTATTGCAGGTATTTTTTGATCACACTGGCATAGGGATAACCACAGCAGACTTACATTCTGTGTAAGTTATTTCAGGTATGCATGTTACTGAGCTCAGACACAGCATACAGCCAAATATCACAAAGTTCTATTCATAATAATATACACATGCAGTGATTTTCAAACTAAAATATAGTCCCAGATCCGGATGCTGCTGAGAACTTAAGCTCTAGATTAATTTAAACAACTTCAGTAATTCCACTGTACTGTTACACAGGTCTTTAAGTATAAAACTATATAGCACAATTTACTTCAGTAGATCTACTCACCATGGTAAGCCTTCACAAGATCAGTCTCTAAAATTCTTTAAATACATTAAATGATTTGTCCCCACTGAGTATTAAATCTCTTGTCAGTTGAGTATTTTTTAATGAATATACTTTTGAGTTTTGTCATCATTTGAATGACTCAATTAACAGAAAGTCATCTCCCCCACCTTTACATACCAGTAAATTCCAAAGATGTCCAGAGAAATAATCTTGCCAGACCTTTCTAAAAAGTCCTCAAGACTACAATAAGCACAAGAATTTTGACAGAAATTTATTTTCTTCAGAAATACATGTGAGTGTACTTCATTATTTTCTACAAACAACTGTTTCAAAGAAGTTAGTCCTCATTGTACTTGAAATAATTTTTGCTCCATAGTTTATCAAAAAGTTTATTCCCAAATTTAAATTAAGATATACGTCAATTAGTTGCACAATAGTTTGTATTTTCTTTTGAACAAAATTTGTCTCTAAAAATCAATGCTATCTAAAATAAAAATCAATTTACATATATTTTGAGACATGTTTTACAAGCATGCCTCCCAGTTCTCCTCTTGCATCAGTCCTATATTTCAATAACTGAATTATTTCCAATTTGTCCTAAAAATTTAAATTACAAGAAAGACAAGCTGATACTTTTCAACATCTATGTGAAATGTTCAGTGCCTATGATTTTTTCTTTTCATAGATTTTTTGCCTTAAAACTGTATTCAAAAGTGAGTTATTTCATAAATTTCTCCTGTTTTAATTTCTAGCAGTATTCATTCATCTCTGGATGCATTTCTCAAGCATAAGTGCTACAGATATTTCTCACCTAACGCAATCAAGTGATATATGGAACCATATTCTTAGAGTCCTTATATCACCTCTACAGTTGTACCATAGACACCTTCATTCTGCATTTTAATAGCAAAACTTTGCATTTCCACTTGCCTTATATGATGTCCGTCCACATAATGACAACCTCATAGGTACCCTATATAAAAGGCTATTATGTAAAAGCGTTGAGAGGATAGCTGTGACAAAGACAGGAATTCTTCTGAAAAACAAGTGCAGGCAGCTGTCTTTCTTTGCAATGCTGTAGGTACTCTACAAGTAAGTGGTCCTCTAAAGTCTTGGGCAAAACATTTTGGAGAAGCTGAACGTCCTTTACAACTCCAGGCAATGCTTTTACCAGTGGGACATCATGAGAGAGGGAGATGGTGGTGGTGCATGGTCAGGGAATTCAAGAGGCATCTTCACAGAAGATCTACCTGTGCTGGCTGGCAGGTGAGTGACACCTGACAAACCATGAGGGGCACAGATGTAAGCTAGATACTGTCAAGGATATCTGTTAAGCATCAGGATGAACTATCATACCTTTTAGATACTACAAGCTAAAGTATATTGTGGTCTTATGACGCAGATAAAAAATAAGAAAATATGAAGGACAGGGCTGTAATAGAAACATAGAATGGTTTGGGCTGAAAGGGACCATAAGACCACCCAGTTCCAACCCCCCTGCCCTGGGCAGGGACCCCTCCCACCAGACCAGGTTGCTCCAAGCCCCATCCAACCTGGCCTTGAACACCTCCAGGGATGGTGCAGCCACAGCTTCTCTGGGCAACCTGAGCCAGGGGGTCACCACCCTCACAGCAAAGAATTTCTTCCTAACATCTAATCTAAATCTCCCTCTTTCTGTTTAAAATGATTATGCCTCCTCCTATTTCTCCCCTCCCTGATCAAGAGTCCCTCCCCAGCTTTCCTGTAGCCCCTTTAGGGACTGGAAGGGGCTCTAAGGTCTCCCTTCTCTTCTCCAGGCTGAACACCCCCAGCTCTCTCAGTCTGTCCTAGCAGCAGAGGGGCTCCAGCCCTCGGATCATCCTCGTGGCTCTTCTCTGGACTCGCTCCAATAGGTCCATGTCCCTCTTATGTTGGGGACTCCAGAGCTTGAAGCAGTACTGCAGGTGGGGTCTCACCAGAGCGGAGTAAAGGGATAGAATCACCCCCCTTGACCAGTCTCAATACAATAGTTATTTTCAGAGAGTTAAGAAGAATACCGAAATCCCAGGTCTGCAAAACACAGAGAGCAGTGCTTTCTAAAAGTATATAATGATCTCCGTGTTTCAAGAGGCACGATTGACCTGAGGATGGCTACTGTCGTTTGCTCTGCTCTAGGAGAAGGATCCCTTATCTGACTTTCCTATGACAATCCTGCCAAAAAAACCCTGGTAATACAAAATGCAGAAAGACAACCATTTTACCAAAGTAATTTTTGCCTAACTTGTTGGTTTAAAATAAATAAATATATCTAATACAAAGATTATAAATACTCTGTTGAATAAGATTTTTCTCTATTGCAGAGAGGGGAGAAATGAAGTGAATATTAAGTCGTGCTTAAGAATAAGAATTCCCAGAAATAAAAGAGCCAAATCCTGTTTGCTTTGCTAAAGTGAGTTCTTTCACTGACAACGGAGCTACTTATGGATGAATTTTTTTTAGTGTGCAAGGAAAAGACACAAAGTCTAAGCACCAAATATGCTCCTCTTTAGTCTTCGAAACAGGGGCTAGTGAACCTCCACACAAGGGTAGAATTCAGTCTGCATTAAAGGGAACTGGAAGGTGATGCTGGATCCCCAGCCTCGCAAAGCTCTCCACAACTTATATGGCTCCAGACTGATGAAGGAAGGGGATAAAACTGGAAACACACAAGGAAAAAAAAAAGCTTTGAAGGAATTCTCTTCACCTTTAAAGGGGCACTTGAAGTAATTTTGGTTTAAGTTCCTACCATTAATCAAATTCTGTTAGACCAGTAATATTTTTCTCAAGTACTTGAAATCTTGCTTAAAGGAAAAAAATATCACTTAGAATTTTGAATTTTGAATAAAGCATGATTATGTTTTATTAGATTGTAAGATCACTGGCTCATTTTTAAACTGGATAGTTAAAAGAAGGCTATTAAATCTGTATTTGTGCACTTAAGCATGTGGGCTTGTATTGTAAGGTGCTCTCATTGTTTTGAATTCAGCAGGAAGTTCAACCAGGTCTAGGTAGTTACCTGGCCTAATGACTTCGGTTTTGTGCAAAATATTGGGTGTTTTTCTGCATACACGACAGGGGTATTCACTCAACAATCTTTTAGATTCTCAAAATGTACAAAGATTTGACCCTTAAGAAAGGTCCAGTTGTACCAGCAAAAAACACAACAAAAACAAAATCAAAAAACCCACATTGACTAAGTTGTTTTCCGGTATTGCAATGTTGCCTTCCTGGATGAATTTTAAAAATATAAACCATAATGTTTGGAAATTAAATTCTGTTATGCATGTCTTCATACATGCAAGAAGAGACGCTTTTTCTAGCTTTCATCCATCCTGATCTTTTACGCCGATGCCCAATGGAAACATTATTTAGGGACACCATATTTTTATTGAACCCCTGTCTTTGTAATGCAGCATTTAAAGATTTTCAAGTCTTTGAAAACAAATGTTAAAGAAGAGAATGATCCCTCCACAATGAAATTTCCCACTTTACAGCCTCAGCCATCCCTCGGCAAATTCAAAAATATTGTTTGCTTTTTCCTCGTGATTTCTGTTTGAGGCCACCTGGCTCAGAAGTTCTATTCTTCAGGAATGTCACATCAGGTCTATCTTCAGTCAACCATTCAAGGACATTTTGATACTTTATTAAGGTGCTCCTTCTACTTGAGTTTTTTCAAATTATTTGTCTTTTCCTTACTGTCATTAAAATCTATGAATGTAATT
The DNA here is from genome assembly GCA_017639485.1 of Pluvialis apricaria. Lineage (NCBI taxonomy): Eukaryota > Metazoa > Chordata > Aves > Charadriiformes > Charadriidae > Pluvialis > Pluvialis apricaria. Next base: position 84,414,315 of record CM030044.1, on the reverse strand, counting down.
AGGCTATATTTAATCTCTTGTGGAGGAGTAGGGTTACAAATATACAGTTCATGACAGGGTTGGCATCTATTTCAGCTGTTTTTATGTGCAATGCATGTTTATTGTTTGTTTGTCAAAACTGAACTTCTGGAGTCATAACAATATCGAGTATGCTCATTTTTGACGATTTTCCGTTATGGGAGAAGGTACAAAGAAAGTCCCAAGGACCTAAATCAAAAGCATTTCAGTAGTAACGAAGGTGTAAAATCTTAACTTTCTTCTTTTTTCACTTACATTTACAGAACTATGCGTCATCTGTGGGGAATTTTACATTGAGGTTTTCTGCTTGATATCTAGATGCAGCTAAGTAAATATATATACACCAATATATGAATATGATATGTGGAGAATGTATAACTGCACATATTATAATTGAGTATTATATAGAAATAAGTGGACTTGAATTTTACCGGTACACCAAAAAAAGGGTCCAAGCATAGCAGGTGCTCTCATACTAGCTGTACATACGTAGTCAACAGCAGAGAGGATGGGGTGACACGGATTTCAGAACGGATCAGGAATGCAAGAGCACATCTGAGGTCTGCAGCAGGCTCATGCAGCCCATGGTGAAGTATGTGCTGCCACATTTTCCCCTGCTACTAATTAATATATTAAGTATATTAACAGAACATGGTTGTGTCTACTTGCAATGCAGTCCTTTTATTTGACTTTATGGGTACAGACAAAGAGACAATAAGCAGTTGATATGATTATTATGGAGGACTTCTGGAGTTTAACATATTTGCTGTATTCTATTAAAAGATAACAATAAATTTAGAATAGGAAGAAATAAATTATGCAATCTTAATAATAAATATTGAACTTTATTTATTTTATTTGATTTTGGATTTCACAACACTTTGCAAATTATACTCACATTCTCCAAAGATACGCTAAGCCTTCCTGTCAGCCAAAGCCCAGCTTAGACAAACAGACATGGTTTGATTTCATTCGTTTGTGGCATATTTTTATGTAATATCAACATTTAATATGCTTCAGCACTTTCAGCTCCATTCAGAGATACTGTACAAACTCAGATTCCAAAGAGAAATTAAGGTCTGCAAGTGCACTTTAACTGAGGCCAAAAAATGATGTTCTCAGGAACCCCCGTTAACCAAAACTGCTACGTTTCAGAGCGCTCTGGAATTAACACAATTCATGTTCAGGCAGCCTTTACAAATGTCTTCTCCAGATAATTCAACTAAACTGTCATATTTTTTAAAAGTATTTCAGAGTTGGTACAGAATGAGATCATTGTTAGAAGCCTCTCTAATATACATGTGCATTCATATGCATTTTTCCCCAAGGTGATTCACACAGCTGGCTATGGAATACATTTTGTAGGCTCTTATACATAGGGCTGTCTTTCTGTCATAATCTTTCTTTTCATAGGACAATTTGTGGGACTCCATGATATGCAGCTAGCAGTGCCTGTACTCAAATGAAGTGATACTGAATTTCTATTATGCATGTGCCTTGGAAACCTAGCAGCTCGCCATAAAGATTTTATTCACACAGCAGATTTGTTGTTACTTAGATAGTTTCAGACAATTTTAGATTTGAATGGACATGGCGGGGTCTGACAGCATAAAAAAAAATACCAAGAGAAAGAGGCATGTAGAACCAAATGATATATGATGCAACCTAGAGAGCAACAAAGAAAGCAGGATGTCGAGGTACCCTTGTAAACAACTATCTTTCAAGGAATTCAGGTTTCTTTTTCATAACACTTTTAAAATATTCAGTATGCATTACATAAGGAATAGATAGATGCATAGACGGATACATACACACACGCTTGTACACAGATGCCTTGCTTGTCAAAATTCTTTCTTGTCTCGTAATCTTTCTGGGATCACTTTTAAAAATTTGTGTCTAAGCTGCAAACATAGAATATGCAAATCTATATATCAACCAAAAGCGCATACACAGTTTACACTTCTCCCAAAGTTTCCTTTTGCAGTTGCACCTGCAACTGGATGCACAGTTTTGTACATCTATTGCAGGAGGAAATAGTATACTATTTTTAATGTAGACATAGACTCTTTATTTCTCACCACATTTAATTTTTCATTTTCCAGCACCAAGGGAGGAAACGTTTATATATATATGAAGCTGAAATCCTGCTCATTGATGCAAATGATGAGAGAGAGAGAAGAGTATGTCAAAGAAGCTGTCTCCGTCTAAGTAAAGAAAAGGGGCAGAACAGCAGTGGCTGAAAATTTGCTGCATTTGAGAAGGAAAAAAAGATTCTTTGTTTAGGGGAAATTGTACTTACTTATGTCTATGGATGGAAGCAGCAGTGTTAGGATTTCCCCATACAGTCAATCTTTCATTCTGGAGACAGGAGGAAATAAGAACAGGATATAATGTATGTGGCTTAATCAAACCACAATTTTATTAATTCAAATCATCTGGGAACAATCCATCAGTAACTAGTACATAACTTTTTTGGTATTCATCCACACATAATGTTCTGCCTCAGGTTCACCACATCTTCATCACTTTAAAACTCATGTCATCCCTCCTATGGTGATTAAGCAGTGAGGGAAAGGGTTTTGTCTCCTCACTTGCACCAGGCAGCAGGACCTCCAGCTACTTCTCTTATCCTCCTTTGATGACATCTTTTCTTAACTCTTTTTTCAACTCTGATTTAGCAAGAAATTGGAAATTTTATGCATTAAATATACTAATTATTAGTGGGAATCAGTAATTAACTTGTTTATAACCTCCCACACCTGCCTCTTCCCGCTAGGATGAGAGGCTAAGAAGTCACTTCACAGGAGAAGATGTTGTCCCACTTTTCCACTCAGGAATGCTTCTTGGGTTTGTGTGTGGAGAGAAAAAAACACGAATCTCAGATACCGTAAAAAAGTAAACCATTGTGTGCAACATTATGCAAATATGTTCTAGGTCAAACACTAAATATTTATGCGAGAACAAATAACCGTAAAAAGGAATCCAATCAGAAAATGAGAATTTAGATCCCACGAGAAATTGGAATTGTGGAGGAAAGACCAAGAGCAAATGAAAGGAAATGAAAAAGAAAGAAAAGGTAAACAGAACGCATGGGAAAACACCTCTTTTTTTGATTCCTCCCCAACCCCCCTGAACTCCACAGGAAGGTGTATCTGGTCTCCATGAGCTCATATCACTGTGTAGGGGAAGACATCACTAGCAACTGGACCATTTTCTACACCTTCTTGTAAGTCTGAAGAAGAAGACCATTCCCTGCAGATCTTCCTCCCAAATACTTCAGAAGAGCATGAGTCAAATTAGAGTACATAAACGTTAATACACATATGCTGGGGTTTGATTAAAGTGAGTCTTATGAAGCGGTTACCTGCAGTATCAGGGCAATGGAAATGGCAACATAAAATGACCTTTCTAGTGCTTTTTCTCTTTGCTTGGATAGGATTTGATGCTTTGGATAAAATTAAACACAGTGAAGAAACGCTTTCTTATATCTGTTTGCTTGTTTACATGCAGAAATATGTTATATAATTCATGGACAACCATGAACATAAGGACAAGGCTGCAGCTTTAAGTATGTATCTGGGACATTACCCTAAAATAAATGTAATTAGCCTTTATTTGTGTTAGTCATGGACGTTACTGTGAGTGCATTTTTGAATGAGTAACCTCAAGTTATCTCTTTATAGGTCATGATGCAGAATGCTTAACTATATTTATAAAAGCTTTGTGCTTCTTTCTGATTTAAACACAGGATCTTCAAGAGTGCAGAGAGGGCCCTTTGGTAGGGGTTGCTAAGATATCTATACCTATGAAATCGGCATTTTTCCCATTCTGCCTTCTCTCTCCAGGTTTATAATCTATCTCTCAAATGAGCAAAAATATTCTTTGATATTTCATTGTCTGGAAAATGTGTTGACTTGATAGTGGGAGTACTCCTGCACTGAAGAAATCTGGGGAATACTTTGACAGCAGGTAATCAAAATCATCCTCCAATTGTTTCATCCTGATTATTAAAGGGAATCCAACCTCCAAAGTCAGGCCTCCAAGCCCTTGCCCTTCTAGTTGTGCATCTGAGAAGAAATTATGGTAATCTTAAAATCCTATTGATGCTGAAAGGCATTTCATCAGCTGCAAAAATTAAGAGTGAGATGCAGAGGATGTTTTTCTATTTAGAGGAACCCCTGCTTATATGAATAGGCTTCATGTGGTGACTCTTTTGAAGCTGAGGACTTCAAAGCAGATCACTGACTTCCAGTGGGATAATCACTTAATGCAAGAGTGGGTAGATGGAATTATTACCATGCAGTCAAGCTAGATTTATCCCTCCTCCCCTCCTTTAAAAAAAAAAAAGAAAAAAAAAAGGAACAAGTGAAGCTTTGGCTTCTCTGTCCCCACAGTTCAAAAGTGATGATGGTATGTTAAGGGTACATCAGTCTTCAGCTGAAAATTAGAGTGGACAAACAAAAAAAGTAATCAAGGATATAGAAGAAATGTTAGTAGCTTCAATTAATTTATAAGAACAACAATTTTTGATTTTTCACTCCAAAAAGCTTTACATTGTAAATACTGCTTGTATTTGTAAGTATAACCAGTGCACCAATATACTTTTCTAATCGACAAATAAAATGTCTTTTGGAAAGGTCATTTACAGACATTTATGCATGTAGGTGGAGTTACGGCCAAGAGGGAAATTCGGTGGATAGGTGACAAGCTTCCTTGGTTCTTAGGAGTAACTCGTTAGAAGTCTGGTTTTAGACATTTTCATGCAATATTGGGTGGGGTTTCTTGTTGTTTCTGGCCCTGCTGACTTGAGTTAGAAGCAGTAGCATCTTTGTCTCTCAGCTCTTAGAAGAAAAGTACACAAGTTAAGTGGGAGGATTTGGGACCCTTACTCTTGTAAGTGAGGTTATTCACATTAGAGAGAATCAGGCTGTTGCCACACTCGCTAATGTATAGTACCTCTGTATCTGTTACGTAACATTTCCATTGATGGAAAAAAGAAACTAAAATCAATTTTGGTTTTTTTTCTGTTGTTTTTTTTTTTCAAAAAGGGGAGGAAGCATGAAAGCCCAGCGATCTGACCTCACCTCAGTGTGAGATTCCATTTACTGAATACTACTGAAATTAACAATGTATCTGATATTATATGTCTGATTGTTAAAACAGTGGTGTGTGCCTGAAAAATCTTGGTTGAGATGCATCGAGAAGCCAAAAAAACATGTGTATGCGTGTTTGTGGCTAGACTGACATCAGGACTCCAATCCAAATGTCACTGACACACATATATATAAATATACGCTTCCCTACAGGCTAAGCATGTCAAGGGTAAGGTTTCCAAGCATAAACATCATGTATAGACTAAACGTGTATATTATGAGTCTACTGACTGCATAGGTAAAATTCTACAACCATCCCCTCAAGGGATGGCTCACAAAGTTTGTACGTCGTTGCACAGAAGGGCAAACTTATTTTTGAAATTGCTGGAAATAAAAGAGGAAAATGAGTCACTTAGCTGTGTTCTCACATAGTTGTATGCCTCTATTCTTCATCTTATGTACACATTGGATGCTAATAAAGCACCCCAAACTGGGAGTTAACGTAGACTCAATATTTCAGAAAATTGGTCACATTCTAGGTGCTCTGCTGTGTATTTAAGGGGCATAACACTTTTGCAAATTTGAGCCTAAGAGCCCAGAACCTACAGAAATTCCTTTCTTAATGTTCTCCATACTGGCAAATGGGAACCAAATTATATAAATTATTAGTCAATTAATATCAATAAAGTATTATTTAACATCTTCTCAATTTTCTCAAATAGCTATATTACAGTCAGAAAGATTTTAGAACATTATTTCACAAATTGTCTCACTCTCCCAACAAACATTCCCAAACTATAATGTCCACGTTCTTTTATGCCACATATGGCACAGTATGTTGCAAACGACATATATTATCCTCTTTTCACGCTGTCTTTTCCCATCAAAACACATTTGCAACCCCTTTTTCTAGCGGCTGTGTCCCAGATGCAGGTAATTCCTTTTCACCTCGCTATTCCCTATACATTCTTTTCAGGTAAAAGTGTTTGCATTCCTATAACAAAACCTAGGAACTTACACCATTAGCTGTATGCCAAAAGGTATAGACTGGTGATCACAAAATTTCAAATGAAAAACAATTAATACTTTGTTCTGCTAACTACTGCAGGGTTTTGTTTTTCTTTTTCTGTGTTTATCAAGATATCCCCTGTTGCATTTAGCATCCTGCATATTATAAAGTAACAATAAAAGGTGGCTTTTCTAAGAAGCATGGTGAGTAAAAATAATTACACAGCAGAAAATACTGGAGAATACATATAGAAGCATCATTCATTGCTAATGAGTTAAAAGGATATCACAGTGCATTTATAAATCACTACACAGTGTTGCACAGTTTATTTAAATTCATTGTGCCTCATTATAATTGAGCTATGCACCTTTAGGTCTGAGTTGATTAGGAATGCTATAGCTCAGAATAGCTTTTAATTCAGCGAAACATGGTCTGACCTTTACCATAATCCTGTGTGAAACACACTATAGTTTAGACATTAATAATGATACTACCTCTTTTTTCTACTGGTAAGATGCTACTTAAAAAAATTGTATTATTAGTTAACAGGCTCAGGACAATTTATCAAACCCAAATTATCCTTCTGTGTATAACTGCAGTACTTAATTCCAAGTTCCTCATCTCTCATAACTATTACCTACTCTTTAAAAATGCTAAAAACTAAAACATAATAGTGTCATGTCAGAGTAATAAGTCACATACACATACTTACTGACTCCCCGCAGACTCACACTGTACCCAGCTTAGGGATCTGAGCAACATGACGTATATTATACAGGATAAGGCATCTCTTTTGTTTAACCTTTGTCTTCATATTTAAGTGTAACATTTCCTTAAACCACTTTCTGGTAACTCTGCAGTTTCCACTAACGGCACTTTACTGTTCTTCCATCATTATTGCTCAGTTTCAGAATTAAATTCTGAGGATGACCAAAAAAAGCTGTGTACAGCCTGCAGCCGGCAATCGGTCCCATAGCAGGTGAAGGTCCAGGCTAGTCTGAGAGAACTCACATCTCACCCAGGAAGCCTGCTTCACCATCCACGACCCCAGGGACCAGAGCGACCTCTTGGTCCCCCTGGCCACCCTCTACAACTCAGTGCCTTTGCTGGCCATGGCTGCTCCTTGGGTTGCATTTTGTGATTTGCAGTCTACAGCCTTCCGAAGTCTTTGGGGCTTGGTTGGGGCTTGCATGAATTGTCTTCTCGAGGCAAGTCGTTTCTTTCCTGTATTGTCACTGGTCTATTTTTAATGGCTGTAAGGGCTTCAATAACATTCTTATTACAGCTACATAAGATTCATAAAGATTAATTCTGGGGGGAAAAGACATGGTTTTGCATCTGTTACACAAGTGCGTTTCTGATCCTGAGGTCAATGAGAATATTCTCTAAGAGAGCATGAAATTCAGAATAAAAGGCATCAATGAATTGGTTTTAATGTTCCTAATAAGAGTGATTAGGATTATATGTCATCAGTCTACTTCAACTTACTTGTGAAACAAAAGACATTGAATAACTTTATTTGTTCACAATTTATCTGTATAAGAGGAAACCACAATCAAACTGACATTAGCTATGATGTTAAGTAATATAATCCTTTCCCCTAGCTGTAGCTGTAGGTTAATGTCCCAGTTTAGCAGACTGAGATCAACACAACTGGGTCAATTTCAATTCCCTAAACAGCTGTGGGAAACGTAGCTTATGTCAAAACAAAAAAATACGGTTTTTAAGTTCTAATTCAGTAATTGCTGACCCAGTCTTAACGTTCCTGTTTGTAAAGTTTCTCTCCTCAAGGGACCAGTGCTTCCTGAATACTTAATAGAAAGCCAGAAAAAAGTACTTTTTTCTCTCCAAAACTAAAGCAGAAAGTTTCCATTGTTTTCATGGTTTGTGATGAGTGCTGCTTGGTTGTGAGGAAGGGGACAGCATAAGCAGTGGTGTGAGCCAGGAAAGCAAAATCAGTTTAGTACGGTGTTTACTCCTGAAGGGCGTATCCAAGAATAAACTGCATTTCCAACCTGAGCAACTAATTAGGGGACTTATCCCTCCTCCAGCATGGTCTGCCTCACCACTCAGAGCATCCAAGGAAGGAAAAGTTAGCATCGTGTCAGCTCTAAAGCACAGACTGAATAAAGAGAAGAAAATTACAAAGAAGTTTGACCTGATAATTATCCACATAGATTCAAATAACAAATACCTATTAAAACACTTTCTGAAAGCCTGGAGCTTTCAGAAGAAAATATAAAGGCATCTCTCCCTGGAAAACATTGTCTTTCATCTTTGCATTCTTTAGAAAACCAGGTCTTTTCAAGTTTCCTGGCTAAGATGTTACTTTGTGATGTATCATGTGTTATATCTAAATGCATCTGTCATGAAGCTTTGAGTTGACACATGTTCCTATTTATACCTGTTCACTCAAGCAGTATTCACTTCCACACAAGATAGTTAATAGAGTATCATCTTCTAATGCAGATATTCTAAACGTAAATCTTTATTATAATAGCCATATCCAAGACAAAGCTTCCCAGGTGAATACAGGCCACAAAAATAGGTCAGAATATGTCAAGCTATGTATTACAGATAATGCATGCTATATACATTAAAATTCTGCAAATATAAATGAATTCATTTTTTTCCAATAGAATGTTCATTTTTAGCAGTCTGCAAAATAAAGTCTGCAGAAATAAATAAGCAAAGATATCTTTATTCTCTCTGTTTATTTATAGCCAATAAATAAATATTTGATAAAGAACATTTTTTTTTCCATAGGAGTTGTAGTAATATTTAGCATTGCATAAAAAGTCTACAAAAGATCATTTATAGTGTAATAGACATTGATGAAAGAAAAGAATATTTATCCTCCTGATTAGTGGTAATGTTGATCTGCATTTGCTGGGTAAAATATATTAGAAGGCACAGAGAGGAGTCTATAGAAGGGAGTAGCTCAGGTGCCTTGTGGTATTGCCTGGGAATCCATCTGTGGTTGTTGAGGATTTAGATACATCTGAGCTAACGTATGACTCAGAAGGACACTGCAGGAACACTGACAGACTGCAAAATGAGACCAGTCACCTATACAGAGAGATGACAGCACAGATTTCATGATGTACAAGGCTTTACGGACAATCCACTTTAAAACCTATCTGGTCTTGTATCTTGCTTTGTTCTGTGTTCTACAGATCCTACACAGCCATGGGTTACCAGAACTACATGCGATGTTATTTCACTCTTCCCAAATGGAAACTAAAGATGACAGCTTTGGCTGACAAAAGAATAAAAGTACAACCCAAGAAAGCAGTGTTGGATCCAGTGGGTGAGGGAAAAAAACTACATAAATACACTATCCCTTGTCACCAAACCAATAGGCCCTTGTATTATTAAAAGCTAAATTAATTGGTTAATATATTTTACATGCCTAATTCAAGTAAATAGATACAGAAAAAAAAAATTGGTAATGCACTTACCTGAAAACATTTTAAGTAACCTTTGACAAGCCTTAACCAACCAAGCCAGTCAGTTCCCATAATACCAAAAATCAAAAGCCAACAGAAAAAATTACAGAAGTGAAGGCTGAATTTGACAAATCAATTGTATTTTCCATGAAAGCAACTGCAATCAAACATCACGCACCAGTTTTCCAAACAAATTCTATTTAAAGGAGAAAATCAGATGAAACGAGTCAATTATGATGCGCAAGTTCAAAGGTAATTTCTTTAAACAGACTTCCTTTGTACCATAGAATCATAGAATCATACAATGATTAGAGTTGGAAGGGACCTCAAAGATCCCTCTGTTCCAGCTCCCCTGCCCTGGGCAGCGACACCTCCCACCAGACCAGGTTGCTCAAAGCCCTGTCCAACCTGGCCTTGAACACCTCCAGGGATCACAGAATGGTGGGGGTTGAAAGGGGCCTCTGGAGCTCCTCCAGTCCAACCCCCTGCCAGAGCAGGGTCACCTACAGCAGTTGCACAAGATGGCGTCCAGGCGGGTTTGGAATGTCTCCAGAGTTGGAGATTCCACCACCTCACTGGGCAGCCTGTGCCACTGCTCTGCCACCCTCAAAGGAAAGAAGTTCCTCTTCATGTTTAGATGGAACTTCCTACGGTCAAGTCCGTGCCCATTACCTCTTGTCCTGCTACTGGGCACCACTGAAAACAGACTGTTCCCATCCCCCTGGCACCCTCCCCTTAAGTATTTATAAGCATTGATAAGATCCCTCCTCAGTCTTCTCTTCTCCAGACTAAAAAGACCCAAGTCCCTCAGCCTCTCAGGGTTGGGGTAGTCACAGCTTCTCTGGGCAACCTGGGCCAGTGTCTCACCACCCTCAGAGTGAAAACTTTTTTCCTGATATCTAATTGAAATCTCCCCTCTTCCAGTTTGAAGCCATTCCCCCTCATCTTATCACTGCATGCCCTTGCAAAAAGTCCCTTGTAGTCCCCCCTCAGATACTGGAAGGCCACTATAAGGTCTCTCCAGAGCCTTTTCTTGTCCAGGCTGAACAACCCCAACTCGCTCATCCTGTTCTCATAGCAGAGGGGCTCCAGCCTGCAGAGCATCTTTGTGGCCTCCACTGGACTCCCTTCAACAGGTCTATGTCCTTCTTGTGCCAAGGACTCCAAATCTGGATAAGCTGCTCCAGGTGGGGTCTCACCAGAGTTGAGTAGAAGGTCAGAATTCCCTCCCTCGTCCTGCTGGCCACGCTTCTTCTGATGCAGTCCAGGATACAGGTGGCTTTCTGGGTTGCAATTGCACATTGCCGTCTCATGTTGAGCTTCTCATCCACCAACACCCCCAAGTCATTCTCCTGAGGGCTGCGATCAATCCACTTTCAATCCAGCCTGTATTTGTACGTGGGATAGCCCTGACCTACATGCAGGACGTTGCACTTGGCCTGGTTGAACCTCATGACATTCACATGGGCCCACCTCTTCAGCCTGTTCAGGTCCCTCTGGATGACATCCCTCCCCTCCAGTGTGTCGACCGCTCCACACAGCTTGATGTCATTGATAAATTTGCTGAGGGTGCACTCCACCTCAACATCCATGTCACCAACAAAGATGTCAAACTGCACCGGTCCCCGTACTGATCCCTGAAGAATGCCATTCATCACTGGTCACAACTTTTTATTTAACACTTTACAACAGAAATCATAGCAGGATATTCCCAGCACTGAGAAAATATATATTATATATATCCATTAATACATATTCCGTTCTGTTTTTTTCTCTCTTTTCTGTGAAATTTATAATGCTAAAACATTTATCAATTTCCAAAAGCTATATTTGGAAGTTTCTTTGATTTTTGAATCTATTTCGCTCTTAGAAAACACTGAGAGTTGGCACTGCTGAAGACCACATAATTCTGATGTTTATCCAAAAAAAAAGGAGAGTAAAGCCAGTAGCGCTTCTTTCTTTCACACATGGATTTGAAGGGATTGCCTGCAGAAAAAAAAAATGTACTAACTTCCACGGGACTATAAGAATTTCTTGATACCTGTGCAGAAACTGCCAATAAAAATAAAAATCAATGGTTACTGTAACTCTTGGTATTGTGAAATAAACCAATTGCCTTAATTAAGGGGTCAAACCACCATACCGTTTCACATGACTTAACATGCAGCTTTGATTCTGTATATAATTTTAAAATAGTAATGTGCAGCATGGTGGAGTTAATGATACAAGAGTTGAAAAATTTGTCACCGTGTTACATCTCAAAGATCTCTATAGGAGTTATACATATTTAAACATAAAAGGCTCCTGAAATAAATATTTTACCAAACCTGTGGGAAGTTGATTTATTTTTCTGTTTTTATGCTTAGCAAAATAAGTAGAAATCTGTCATACTGCTGCAAGCCTAGTTTTTAAGCTAGGTTTTATCTTGCGCTAGTATAAACATTGACAAAAACATTTCTCTACTGTCACTATTTCGGAGGCAATTTCAAAAATGCACAATGTTGTTATAACCCTGTCCTACTGAAACCAATACAAATCAGGAAGTGAAGACAGGAGGTCTCACAGGACATTTTTCAGTTGCTGTGGGCAAAAAGTATGTCTGGCATTCTTGAGGAATTTTTTAAAAACAGGGAAGGAGGAGAAGAATTCAAGCAACATGAAGGACTTGGGTGTGGCAGGGGAAAAAAGGGCTGGCTGCAGTCCCAGTGCAATGGTGACAACCTTGCAGCTACCCCTGCTAGACATCATGTCAAGGACAATTAAAAGGATGTGAGAAGCACCCACCACAACCTCATTGTCAAATTTAGCCTCATTCCCCACCCAAATTCCTTTCTGAGCAAACGTATATTGTTGCAGGTGTGTTTTGAGGACGATTTTGTGCATATTCTTGAATGGGTGAAGCCATGCACATCCTCAACACTAAGGGCTGTGCAGTAAAGCTGAGGGATGATCTCAGCTAAGAGGAAAAGTACTTCTAAAACTCAACACAGGACTTCATCAATTCTTCTGATAAGTTGTCCCCAACTAATAACGCAAAGAAGAAAATCTGCACATATTCACACCATTTTATAAAAAACCTATCAAATAACAGAATAAAAAAAATTTGGAAGATGGAAGAGAGCGAGCAAGTTAATAGGATATTTAAAAATTAAAATACAGGAAGAAGAGATGAAATTCTAGAAAGTAAATTGCAATAGTATAACAAAGGCTCAGGAAAGTCAAAGACAATGTCATCCTTGAAAGGCTACAGTGGCCTACTGGCCCACTGCCATTCTGTATTTAATGGGCATGCTGATGCGTGCTTCCTTTCGTATTCATTGTGGTTCTAATCCCACAGGAATGTTCACCTCCTTTTAGGAGAAATGTTCAGAGGATATTAGGAGCTCAGTTCTGAAACAGGTCCTGTCTCCAAATTATTTTCTCAAGTTACATTACAGAATGGATTTGTTTTGTTTTGTTTTGTTGTTTTAAATCCCAAACTTTCATGTTTCTGCACAAGTTTATTTTAGCTTAATTTTTCCTCAGAAATTACAGTATTTTTTAAATGGGTTGGGGTTTTTTTTTGGTGGGAGATGTTTAAGAGCATGATTTGTCCCTTTTGCCCCTGATTGCACATCCAATGGCAAGTCCTGGGAGTTTAGTAACTGAAATCTACAAAAGCATATAATTTCACCTACCAACTATATTTGCTTCTTTCTTGCTAATAATATTGATCATAGGGTTCACTGAAATGAACTGAAATATATTTCAGTTCTCTTCTTAAAACAGCAACATCCTCTGCAGGCTTTGCAGAATAACTAAAATATTGTTCTTATTCCCATTACTTCCTACATGTCCCAATCTTTTGTTTGTTTAGTTTCTAAATTGCGCATTAAGGCTATTTCAGTAAAAAGATATGTTTCTTCATATTCTGCTTAGATGTTTTTCAGTCTACCGTGATGCTGAAGAGGGGCACAGTAAAGGTAATAGGCCTGTGTAAAGTGCTGGTAACACAATATGTTCCTGAGAACTGAATTCCAGGAGCTGGGGAGTTCAGGGAACACCCTGGCCTCAGAAAAGAAGAGGTAGCTCAGAATAACAAACACATCTTTGAAAGTAACCAAGACTCACATGGATACAAAGAAAGGTTAACCAATGTAAGACTGGTAAGAAGTGAAATTCAAATAACTAAAAGAGTCATATTAAACATGGTGCACATAGTCCTTATGCAAGAATTTCATATGATAAGAACCATACAACCTTAACTCTGTTCCCCTCCAACATCGGACCTGCACTTTCCATAACCAAAAACATCACAAAGGCAATACATGGCACTGGAAAAAACTGCAAGAACTCCAACAAAATGCATTATAACTTTTCACATTTTTACTAAGTTATGTTATGGACTACATAACATGAATAAAGAGACTGGCAACAGCACACCAGCTTAGAGGAAAGTTTCAACAATCTGGAGAAATTGGCCGACAGGAATTTCATAAAGTTCAACAAAGGCAAATGCCAAGTCACCAGCTGGGGAGGAACAACCCCATGCACCAATACATGTTGGCAGCTGACCAGCTGGAAAGCAGCTTTGCAGAAAAAGACCTGGGGTTCCTGGTGGACACCAAGTTGAACATGAGCCAGCATTGTACCCTCACGGCAAAGGCAGCCAGCAGGATCCTGTGATTGAACGAGGAAACGAGGAACAGTGTCAGCAGCAAGTAGATGGAGGTGATGTTTCTCTTCTACTCAGCACTGAGATGCACAACTGGAGTACTGGGTTCAGTTCTGGGCTCCTTGGTACAAGAGACATGGGTATGTTGTAGAAAGTCCACCAAAGGGCCACACAGATGATGAGGTTGTTGGAGCATCTGACATACAAGAAGAGGCTGAGAGAGCTGGGACTGTTCAGCCTGGAGAAGAGAAATCTCAGGGGGATCTCACCTGTGTGTATAAACACCTGATGGATGAGTAGAGAAGACAGACCCAGACTCTTCCCAGTGGTGCCCAACAAAAGGATAAGAGGCAATAGGCACAACAAGGTAAACTTCATTTCAGCAAAAGAAAAAAGTTATTACCATAAACTTGATCAAATACTGGAACAGATTGCTCAGAGAGGCTCTAAAGTATCCATCTTTGGAGATACTCAAAACTCAGTGGCACACAGCCCTGAGCAAGCTGGTCTATTTGACACTGTCAGACTTTGGAGGGTTGGAGTAGATGATCTCCCAAGGTTCCTTCCAGCCTTGGCTATTCAGTGACTATGAGAATATAAGACTAATCTCAAATCCCAGGTCTCAAACAAAATATTTTTTTGAGCACCAAAAAGCCTGAACAAAAGAGGTAAAATTTGAAAATATTTTTAAAGGATAGAGAAATTCTCATCTGAGCACAAGATATAGACAAAAGATTTTGATTACCCACTAGTTCTTGCCTTTAGAATAATTCCTAGTAGTAGGATGAAGAAGGTAATAGATATCCTAGCCTGGCTTTCCTATTAAAAGCAGAAGGACCATCAGAGGCAGGGTCTATTTTTTTGCATAAAAACCCACTTAACTCTAACTAAAAAGTGGAGAATTTTGATGTGAGAGATATGGGCATATTTTTTACATTTGATGTGTTAGCACAGTTCTCCCGGGTCTTACAAAAATCTAAATACGCATTTTGTGTTCAACTTGTACTCTTCTTGAGAGTCATTCTGGCAATTGTTGTCTGGTTTCTGTTCAACACTGAAGACATTTCACAAGTAAATACAATGAGTTTTGAATAGTCTAAGGGACAAAAAGGTCTAGATGAGATTCTACTATGGAAAAAAAACAGTGTAAGAATATGACAAGAATTTTTGAGCAGCATGGAAGCAGCAGAGTTTCTATCCCAGAGCTAAACAGGCAGTAATGTAAATATTACACAAGAGAAAATACCAAAGCTGAGGGGAATTTACAAATAGATCTCAATAAGTTTGTGGCCATCCTTAATATGTTTGCCTTAGTAAATATAGACAAAGTACAATGTTTCCTTAGGATAATAATTTATGTCAAGTTTATGTCTAAGTGCTTATTCCAGCCACTGGGACTGGTAACGACCCTGCAAGTATGAGCACACTGCCATATTCAAAAACTGTGAGATGCAAATCTTAATGATGAGGGGAAATGGAAGGCACTAAAGATGCCTGAGTATTAGGTACAACGATAATACTCATTTAACTAGATTTCCACAGATGACTCACAAGGAAGGTATACTGTGCAATTATCTCACAGGAATATGAGACTCAGTCTGTATGTGACAAAATCTAACAAAAGTTATATGTTAACCAACTTTAAAAGAAAATAGGCTGGAACCACAGCCCAAAGGAGTAACATGTTTTGCACTATTAGTTATGGCATGCCTATGTTAGCTAAAATGTTCACAAATTAAAGGTTATGATTGCTGAAAGAACCTTAGCAAATAGTTCACACTGAAATACACAAGGGTTTCTTTCATCTTTAAATCTTTCAGCTGGAAACGGGATACAAATCTGAGAGACATATAATATTTATAAATAGACTCCAGAATATTTACTAAAACCATGGTTAATCTCCAGATAATCAGTTTAACAGCTGTGCATGTTAAAATTATTTTTTTTAAAATTGATCAGTTTCAGAAAAAAATGTGAACTGGGATTGCCAAACACACTACTAGTGATGAAACCTTGTAGAAAAGAATTAAAGCTATCAGCAGACAATCGCTAAAACAGTGTGTTTTCTATTTGTTTTGAGAATGCTCAATATGATACAAGGGTCTTGCTTTAAAGCAACTAAAAGGTTCTTCCTAAGGAATGAAAGACAAAGATCATCCTTGAAGTGTTGAAGATCAAAAAAATTGAAAAGATATATGAAAGATACTTACTTTAAAGATCTACAGTTTGAAAATCTGAGAAGGAATGTGCTCATGCTTAGCACATACACTCCAACATTGATCAAGTGAAGAAAGAGAGACTGTCTTTGAAATGCAGGAAGAATGAACTTGTCACAAAGCAGACAATAAACTTTACATTATCAGAGCTAAATTTTAATAGGAAATGAACTTTCATAAAGGTCTAGATCCATACACCACCGTGTGAATGTAAACTTAAATCAAGAACTGTGCTTAGAGAATCAATGGTAGTTAACTGTCGAGAAGGAAGGTTGTTACAAATGTACTACGTAATATTAGGAATATCTATGTAATGAAATAAAAGGCATGTGTAATAAATTTGCAGATTGCACTAGACTGGCAAGGGTTACTGGCACCTTTCAAGATGATTTTACAGTTCAAAATGATCTTGACAAACTGGAGACATAGTCTGAAAAAGTATGTTCTGTTTCAATAGGAGCAAGTGCAAGATGTTACAGCCAGGCAGGAAAAAAAAAATATCAGCTATATAACCTGGGAAGCAGTTGGTAGACAAACTATTCAGCAGAAAAGGATTAGAGCCTTTTTGTGACTCATAATGAATTTTAAAACAACAATGTTTTCCTTTTGCAAAAAGGGTGGTGCTGGCCTGGGGTTTATGAACAGTAGAAAACTCATAGAATATCTGAAATAATCATCTTTTTTTCTGTTCTGCCAGGCAAGTCTTTAGGTCGATTACAGTGTATTTCTAGACAAAATTAATTACTTACATGAATTCAGAAAACATGAATGAAAAATAGCAGGGGTGTAGAAAATATAGCCTGTGAAGAAATATATAATGAATATGAACTGGTTCCTTTTAAGAGGAGGAAAGTGAAAAGCCACGTGACAACTGTTTTCAAATTCATGAACCATTTCTGTGGAGGGAAAAGGAACACTGTTCTCCAAGTAAATAGGATAAGAAGTCACAGGCTTGTACTGCAGGCAGGGTACATTAACCATGGTAAACATCAGAATAAATTAGGAGGTTACAAAGATCTTACAGGAAGTTTAGACAAGGCTGTACCAGAAATTACAAGGGCAGCTGACTCTGGAGACCTGAATTGCCTGGATGATTTCCGAAGGTTCCCCCCAGCCCTATGACCCACTTAGAAGACATGAAAAAAAAAAGGAAAGTGATTGATTATTACTTTGACTTTCATGTGGCAGATTCACTAGAAGATTCTATAGCTAATGAACACATCAAACTTTTCTTAATTGTGGTTTATCTAATAATGTACTGCATTAAGCAGTCTGCAGCGAAGTGCAAGTTACATCATGTTACTTTCCACGATCCCATGGAAACCATAAACCAATGGCTGAATTGAAAACGGCCTATATAAGGATACAAACTCAAACTTCAGCCTATAATTAGTATTATGAAATTCCAGGAAGACATCAGTGAAACATGGGTCACCATCTGCTGACATTTTGGCAAAAAAAGGAATAGAGGAAACTGAATGCCTGCCTAATTAGAAACTGGTATCAGAATCACCAACTCTTGCAGCTAAATACAGGGATAGGAAAGGTAACATAAAAGCCCATACTATGCTGAGTTCACAGAAACTGATATTCACATTTATAGTGGGAAAGAAGTCTTTAAACATGCAACACTATCATAAAAATATGTCTATATTGTGACATAGTGACGAGTGGCATTCCTCAGGGGTCGGTACTGGGGCCTGTACTATTCAACATCTTTGTCAGCAACATGGACAGTGGGGTAGAGTGCACCCTCAGCAAGTTTGCTGATGATACCAAGCTGTTTGGCGAAGCAGACATGCTAGAGGGGAGGGATGCCATCCAGAGGGACCTGGACAGGCTGGAGAGGTGGGCCCATGCCAACTTCATGCAGTCCAACCAGGACAAGTGCAAGGTCCTACATCTGGGTCGGGGCAATCCCAAGCACAAATACAGGCTCAGCGGGGAATGGCTGGAGAGCAGCCCTGAGGAGAGGGGCCTGGGGGTGTTGATTGACGAGAAGCTCGACATGAGCCAGCAATGTGCAATCGCAGCCCAGAAGACCAACCGTATCCTGGGCTGCATCAGAAGAAGTGTGGCCAGCAGGGCAAGGGAGATGATTCTGCCCCTCTACTCCGCTCTCGTAAGACCCCACCTGGAGTACTGCATCCAGCTCTGGAGTCCCCAACATAAGAAGGACATGGACCTGCTGGAGCGTGTCCAGAGGAGAGCCACGAGGACAATCCGAGGGCTGGAGCACCTCTCCTATGAGGAGAGGCTAAGAGAGTTGGGGCTGTTGAGCCTGGAGAAGAGAAGGCTCCAAGGAGATCTTATTGGGACTTTCCAGTACGTAAAGGGGGCCTACAGGAGAGCTGGGGAAGGACTTTTTACAAGGGCATGTAGTGATAGGACGAGGGAGAATGGCTTTAAGCTGGTTTAAATTAAACATTAGGAAGAATTTTTTCACTTTAAGGGTGGGTGGTAAGGCACTGGAACAGGTTGCTCAGAGAGGCTGTTGAAGCCCCGTCCCTAGAGGTGTTCAAGGCCAGGCTGGACGTGGCCTTGGGCAACCTGGTCTAGTGGGAGGTGTCCCTGCCTATGGCAGGGGGGTTGGAACTCAATGATCTTCAAGGTCCCTTCCAACCTAAACGATTCTATGATTCTATGGTTCTATAATCTCTCGAGATCATGATTTCAGACTGATTCAAACCATAATACCTTTTTCATTGTTCTAGATGGGAAAGAGTCTCTGTCCAGAGTCAGTTGAGGAAGAGGTCATATAAAAGAAAAATTCTGATGCGAGTATTTGAAAATCAAAATATAATTGCAAAAGGACAAGAAAAAGTACATGGAACAAACACCCTACAGCCTCTGATACACAAGCATATAGATGTCTATACTAAGGGACTTTATTACTGAAGTATACTATGTCTATAACTAAAAGGTATTATGAAAATGGAAATATTCCCCAACAACCATCAGGCTCAAGGAACCATTTTCCCATAATCATAGAATCATAGAATCATAGAATGATTTGGGTTGGAAGGGACCTTGAAGATCATTGAATTCCAACCCCCCTGCACAAAAAGCACCATGGAGCCTTACAACCTCCATGACATGAATGTTCCTGTATGTAGTTAACAAGCAAGATAACCTGTTCTGCTCAGAGGCAGAACATCAACTGTTAGATCACAAAACATCTCCAGCTGAACACCATTGCATTGGCACTTGCCCATCTCTAGCCTATCCAGACTTCCCAAACAGGAGCTAAACACTCAGAGCTCATTGTGCTCCTCCTCTTCTCCAGAAAGCTCCAACTTCATGCTTCTGACCAACCTTGTGAAACACTGTTCTACAGCTTAGGTTGGGTATGAAGTTGGCTTTGGCTAAACTATATCCTGAAAAAATGTTAAGTACTTTGGTTTACAAATAACCCTTTTAATACTGGTTTCATAGAATCATAGAATTATAGAATGGTTTAGGTTGGAAGGGACATTAAAGATCACCTAGTTCCAACCCCCCTGCCATGGGCAGGGACACCTCCCACCAGACCAGGTTGCTCCAAGCCCCCTCCAACCTGGCCTTGAACACCTCCAGGGATGGGGCATCCACAGCTGCTTTGGGCAACCTGGTCTCACCACCCTCACAGTCAAGAGTTTCTCCTAACATATGATCTAAATCTCCCCTCTTTCAGTTTGAAGGCCTTACCTCTTCTCCCATCACTCCCCTCCCTGATCAAGAGTCCCTCCCCAGCTTTCCTGGAGCCCCTTTAAGCACTGAAAGGGGCTCTAAGGTCTCCCCGGAGACCTCTTCTCCAGGCTAAACAACCCCAACTCTCTCCACCTGTCCTCATAGCAGAGGGGCTCCAGCCCTCTGATCATCTTCCTGGCCCTCATCTGGACTCAGGTCCTGCTTGACCAACCTGATCTCCTTCTACAACTTGGTCACCAGCTTAGTGGATGAGGGACAGGCTGTGGATGTTGTCTATCTGGACTTTAGTAAAGCCTTTGACACCATTTCCCACAGCATTCTCCTGGAGATACTGGCTGCTCATGGCTTGGATGGGCGTACACTTTGCTGGGTACAAAACTGCCTGGAAGGCTGTGCCCGGAGAGTGGTGGTGAATGGAGTTAATTCCAGTTGGTGGATGGTCACGAGTGTTGTCCCCTAGGGCTCGGTACTGGGGCAAGTCCTGTTTAGTATCTTTACCAATGATCTGGATGAGGGTATCGAGTGCACCCTCAGTAAGTTTGTGAATGACACCAAGCTGGGTGGAAGTGTTGATCTGCCTGAGGGTAGGGAGGCTCTGCAGAGGGATTTAGACAGCCAAGATCAATGGGCCAAGGCAAACTGTATGGGTTTCAGTAAGGCCAAAGGCCGGGTCTTACACTTTGGCCACAACACCCCCTGCCAATGCTACAGGCTTGGGGAGGAGTGGCTGGAAAGCTGCTCAGCAGAGAGAGACCTGGGGGTGTTGATTGATGGCCAGCTGAACATGAGCCAGCAGTGTGCGCAGGTGGCCACGAAGGCCAATGGTGTCCTTGCCTGTATCAGGAATAGCATAGCCAGTAGGACCAGGGAGGTTATTTTACCCCTGTACTCAGCACTGGTGGGGCTGCATCTTGAGTACTGTGTTCAGTCAGGTGGGGCCCTCACCACAAGAAGGACATTGAGGCACTGGAGCATGTCCAGAGAAGGGCAACGGAGCTGGTGAGGGGTCTGGAGCACACGTCTGATAAGGAGTGGCGGAGGGAACTAGGTTTGTCTAGTCTGGAGAAAAGGAGGCTGAGGGGAGACCTCATAGCTCTCTACAACTATCTGAAAGGAGGTTGCAAAGAGGTGGGAGTCGATCTGTTCTGTCAAGTAACAGGTGATAGAACAAGAGGAAATGGCTTCAAGTTGCGCCAGGGGAAGTTTAGATTGGATATTAGGAAGAATTTCTTTACTGAAAGGGTCATCAGGCATTGGAACACGTTACCCAGGGCAGTGGTGGAGTCCCCACGCCTGGAGGTATTTAACGGTCATGCAGATATAGGGACATGGTTTAGTGGTGGGCTTGACAGTGTTAGTTTAACGGTTGGACTAGATGATCTTACTGGTCTTTTCCAATTCAGTAGGTTCTGTGATTCTGTGATTCTGCAGACTCACTCCAACAGGTCCATGTTCTTCTTATGCTGGGGGCTCCAGAGCTGGATGCAGCACTGCAGGGGGGTCTTACCAGAGTTGAGTAGAGGGGCAGAATCCCCTCCCTCGCGCTGCTGGCCTTGCATCTTCTGATGCAGTCCAGGATGCAGGTGGCTTTCTGAGCTGCAATTGTGCACTGCCGTCTCATGTTGAGCTTCTCATCCACCAACACCCCCAAGTCCTTCTACTCAGGGCTGCTCTCAATATACTTTCAATCCAGCCTGTATTTGTACATGGGATAGCCCTGACCTACATGCAGGAGGTTGCACTTGGCCTGGTTGAACCTCATGACATTCACATGGGCCCACCTCTTCAGCCTGTTCAGGTCCCTCTGGATGACATCCCTCCCCTCCAGCGTGTCAACCTCTCCACATAGCTTGGTGTCAGCAAACTTGCTGAGGGTGTCCTCCATCCCAACACCCAACAAAGATGTTAAACAGCACTGGCCCCAGTACCGACCCTTAAGGAATACCACTCATCACTGGTCTCCACTTGGGCATCGAGCCATTGACCACAACTCTTTGAGTGTGACCATCCAGCCAATTCCATATCCATCGAGTGGTCAATCCACCAAATCTATGTCTCTTCAATTTAGGTTTAAAATGCCTAATGAAATGCCATCCAAATCTACGTTCTTTAATATTTAATGAAAATATTAAATACTACATTTGCACATCAGAGAACTCCGCAAGAGTGTATTAAAGCAAAGATGAATCCAGAAGGTTTGCATCCCACATTATGCACTGAAGCTACTAAAGTTTCAGTCATTATTCAGTCAAAAGAGATCTACAATAATTGCTGAGGAAAATTTGAAGTCTTCTAGAATCATCAACTAAATGTTTTCTCCTTATTAAACCAATTCGACTGATCTCAAATGCTAAGATTATAGGTTAACCTCAAAACTGGAAAAAAAACCTGAAATGCAACAGATGTAACAGACATCTAAATTTCTTGAATTTAAAACTTCAGCATGGGAATCTCTTTATTTTATCGAAAGAGTGAAGACCATAAGCAAGACAGCTAAAATCAAATTTTTGTTAATTTTTGGAAAACTTGCATCTAGGTCTCCTCTACACAGCATCAATCAAACATATTTTTAGCACATTTTGATTGGTTTGGTCACAGCTTCTTAATAGGTGTGAAAAAAGCAAATAAGTTGGTAAAATAGTCTTATCAAAGGGCAAAAAGAAAGCATAGTAGACCCAAGCAGTCAATATATGACAGACTCAGTTACTAGATTTTCTGCTTTATACGTAGCATTGCAAATTTTCTGGGCTTGAGAATATACGTATAGCTTTTTATGCCTAATGAATGAAGACTCTATAAATAGAATTACCAGTTATATGACACCCACAATATTACGTATACCTTAGGAAGGTATAATATAATGCATTCTAGTAGATTTGCATCATTATGGAAAAAAAAAAAGTAATCTGGCAATTGTTTGTCTCAAGAATCCATCTCTCAAATATTAGGAATTTTTCAAATAGAGTATTTTCAGACTAGCATTACAGGAAAACCTGAATTAAACTGGATGCCAGTCCTATATAATTTAGGATTCTGTTTAGCATTTACACGTAGATCTTTACAGTATCGTCGTCAGGGTTGGAAGGGACCTCTGGAGATCATCTAAGTCCAACCTCCCTGCCACAGCAGGGACACCTACAGCACATTGCACAGGACGGCATCCAGGCGGGTTTTGAATGTCTCCAGTGTGGGAGACTCCACAACCTCTCTGGGCAGCCTGTTCCAGTGCTCTGCCACCCTCAGAGTAAAGAAGTTCCTCCTCATGTTAAGATGGAACTTCCGGTGCTCCAGTTTGTGCCCGTTACCTCTAGTCCTATCACTGGGCACAACTGAAAAAAGACTATTCTCATCTACCTGGCACCCTCCCCTTAAGTACTTATAAGTATTGCTAAGATCCCCCCTGAGTCTTCTTTTTTCTAGACTAAAAAGACCCAAGTCCCTGAGCCTTTCCTCATAAGAAAGATGCTCCAGTCCCCTAATCATCTTTGTAGCTCTTTGCTGGACCCTCTCCAGCAGTTCCCTGTACTTCATGAACCGGGGAGCCCAGAACTGGACACAGTACTCCAGATGCAGCCTCACCAGGGCAGAGTAGAAGGGGACGATGACCTCCCTCGACCTGCTGGCCACACGCTTCTTGATACACACCAGGATGCCATTGGCCTTCTTAGCCACCAGGGCACATTGCTGGCTCATGGTCATCCTGTTGTCCACCAGGACTCCCAGGTCCCTTTCCACAGAGCTGCTCTCCAGCAGGTCAGCCCCCAACCTGTACTGATGCATGGGGTTATTCCTCCCCAGGTGCAGTACCCTACACTTGCCCTTGTTGAATTTAATCAGGTTTTTTTCTGCCCAACTCTCCAGCCTGTCCAGGTCACGCTGTATGGCAGCACAGCCTTCCGGCGTGTCAGCCACCCCTCCCAGTTTTGTGTCATCAGCAAACTTGCTGATGGTACACTCTATCCCTTCATCCAGGTCATTGATGAATATATTGAACAGGACTGGACCCAGTACTGACCCCTGAGGGACACCACTAGTTACTGGCCTCCAACTGGACTCTGCAACACTAACCACAACCCTCTGAGCTCTATCTGTCAACCACTGTTCAATCCACCCCACTGTCCATTCATCTAACCCATACTTCCTAAGCTCGTCTGTGAGGATGATGTGGGAGACAGTGTCGAAAGCCTTGCTGAAGTCAAGGTAGACAACATCCACTGCCCTCCCTTCATCCACCCATCCAGTCACGCCATCATAGAAGGCTATCAGATTAGTCAGACATGACTACCCTTTGGTGAATCCATGTTGACTACTTCTGAGAACCTTCTTTTCCTCCAGATGTTTGGAGATGACTCCCAGAACGAGCTGTTCCATCTATCTTCTAAAAAGTTAAATTCTGTGAAAATATTAATGGAAGAAAATATCAAAACCATTGCAGAGGATTTACTTAGAAACCTTATTTTTTAGTTATTCCTTTTAATTAGTTATTATTTGTACAGTCTTGCATCTTTTGCTCCATTTCTAAACAAAAATTACGTTTGAAATGTCAGTCTGAAAACAGAAAATCCTAGCTCTCTTTAAAGATTAAAAAATGTTGGTGCATTCAGCAAATAGTCGTAACATTTACTAAGTAATTGTGATAATACATTTACAGTTTCACAAGGAAAACAAATGGGATGAAATTTACCTATTTCTGTTACTCAAGGTAGAACTCCAATTTAAGATCTCTGCTGAAGAAAGGTCTCCTCTCATGAGACATCCCCCTGCAGTACTGCATCCAGCTCTGGAGTCCTCAGCACAAGAAGGACATGGACCTGTCGGAGTAAGTCCAGATGAGGCCCACAAAGATGCTGCAAGGGCTGGAGCCCCTCTGCTATGAGGACAGGCTGAGAGAGTTGGGTTTGTTCAGCCTGGAGAAGAGAGGTCTCCAGGGAGACCTTATAGTGGCCTTCCAGTACCTGAAAGGGCTACAGGAAAGCTGTGGAGGGAGTTTTTGCAAGGGCGTGTAGTGATAGGATGAGGGGTAATGCCTTCAAACTGAAAGAGGGGAGATTTAGATGAGATATTAGGAAGAAATTTCCTGTGCAGGCGGTGAGCCCCTGGCCCAGGTTGCCCAGAGAAGCTATGGCTGCCCCATCCCTGGAGGTGTTCAAGGCCAGGTTGGAAGGGGCTGTGAGCAACCTGGTCTGGTGGGAGGTGTTCCTGCCCAGGGCAGGGGGGTTGGAACTAGGTGATCTTGAATGTCCTTCCAACCCAAACTATTCTAGGATTCTAGGATTTAAAAGATACTGTACAATGGTTGCTGCAGTCAATAAAAACTACACTTTCTGCAACTACTCTGGCATGTTCTTTTTACCTACATGTTGAACAAAGAGCTGGTTGTAATGAAATTCTCAGACTTCTTATAAAATAGACTACATGTGAGAGTAAAACAAAGGTGGATTACTGAATGGATGTAGTGTTTACTTTGTAAGACTCTGTCAATTGCAAGAAACAATCTCCAGGTTAGATACATCAGATATTAAGTGAACAGCTGACTGAAGGTTGGCAAATGTGACACCCATCCATAAGAAGGGCCGGAAGGAGGATCCGGGGAACTACAGGCCAGTCAGTCTGACATCGGTGCCTGGGAAGGTCATGGAACAGATCATCCTCACTGCCATCACACGGCACATGCAGGAGAACAAGGTGATCAGGCCCAGTCAGCATGGGTTTGTGAAAGGCAGGTCATGCCTGTCAAACCTGATCTCCTTCTATGATGAGGTGACCCGCTTAGTGGATGAAGGAAAAGCTGTGGATGTTGTCTACCTGGACTTTTGCAAGGCTTTTGACACCGTTTCCCATAGCATTCTACTGGAAAAACTGGCTGCTCGTGGCCTGGACAGGTGTACCCTTCGCTGGGTAAAAAACTGGTTGGATGGCCGTACCCAGAGAGTGGTGATAAATGGAGTTAAATCCAGTTGGTGTCCAGTGACAAGTGGTGTCCCCCAGGGATCGGTGCTGGGACCGGTTCTCTTTAATATCTTTATTAATGATCTGGATGAGGGGATTGAGTGCACCCTCAGTAAGTTCGCAGACGACACTAAACTGGGGGGGCGTGTTGATCTGCTTGAGGGTAGATTGGCTCTGCAGAGAGATCTGGACAGGCTGGACAGATGGGCTGAGGCCAATGGTATGAGGTTCAACAAGGCCAAGTGTCGGGTCCTGCACTTGGGTCACAACAACCCCATGCAGTGCTACAGACTGGGGGCGGAGTGGCTCGAAAGCTGCCTGGCAGAGAAGGATCTGGGGGTGTTGGTGGACAACCGGCTGAGTATGAGCCAGCAGTGTGCCCAGGCAGCCAAGAAGGCCAACACCATCCTGGCCTGCATCAGGAATAGTGTAGTGAGCCGGAGTAGGGAAGTAATCATCCCCCTGTACTCGGCACTGGTGAGGCCTCACCTCGAGTACTGTGTTCAGTTTTGGGCCCCTCACTACAAGAAGGACATTGAGGTGCTGGAGCGTGTCCAGAGAAGGGCTACCAGGCTGGTGAGGGGTCTGGAGGACAAGCCTTATGAGGAACGACTGAGGGAGCTGGGGTTGTTTAGCCTGGGGAGGAGGAGGCTGAGGGGTGACCTTATCACCCTCTACAACTACCTGAAGGGAGGTTTTAGAGAGATGGGGGCTGACCTCTTCTCCCACGTGGCAAGTGATAGGACAAGAGGAAACGGGTTCAAGTTATGTCAGGGCAGGTTTAGATTGGATATTAGGAAGCATTTTTTCACTCAAAGGGTTATTAAACATTGGAATGGGCTGCCCAGAGAGGTGGTGGATTCACCATCCCTGGAGGTGTTTAAAAAAAGGGTAGATGAGGTGCTTAGGGACATGGTTTAGAAGAGGGTGTTTTTAAATCAGGGTAGGTTAACGGTTGGACTTGATGATCTTAATGGTCCCTTCCAACCTCACTTATTCTATGATTCTATGATTCTATGACATATGGATTTTTAATTGCTGTATTATTCTACTTTATTATTTTTAACAATATTATTCTACTTTTATTATTTTTAACAATATAATTTCATGTTTTAATAATTAAAAACATAGCATGGATATTTGCATATCCCAATTTTAACTAAAAATAAAGGTGATTCTAATTTCATTCAATTACATACTGATAGCACACCACTTGAAAGTGGCAAAATACAGTAAAAAACATATTCCCAAGTTTAAAGCACTGTTAAAAAAAAAAAATTTACATGATTACATTACTGCATTTGCACCACAGGAACATTTGCTAAATAGTACTATCATTCTCAGTAGAATTTTATGTTCAAAACAAAGAATAATGAAAATTTTGAGGAAAAAAGTGGCAAATTGCAAATAGAACCAGAAGCTCTGTTTCACAGGCTGTTGATGATCACTTTTCTATTTTATGTGTCAGGTTTAAATTTCCCTGTGGCAGCAATTTAAATCTTTTTTTTTTTCCTGAGGCTGCTTAAAAATTTAATTTAGCTGAGGCACTGTGTCTATGTTTTATAATAGGAATATAGAAAATTCTTCTAATTTGGGGGCTGACCCTTTTAACAGATTATAGAAATTTAAACATAATTAATCAGCTTTATTCATAGAGTTACATGGGCTTTCCACAATTTACTCATGTAAATTTCTTTGCTTGAGTTACAGTAGACTACATTAGAGAAGGGTATTTGAAGGCAGATATTCACAAGTCACACATTCATGTAGTGCATATACAGAGGAAGAGTCATTTGCATGCACATCCACACACACACAGATACACATACATAAATCCAATAAATCTACATCTCTTCAGAAGTTTCACCAGTCATCCTCAACTCACATTAACTCCTTCACATTCAATTTCCTGTATCATTTTTTCTGTATTTTGAGCTAAGGTTTGGAAGTGGTTTCTCACTTCAGAAAGCACCACGTGGTACCGTCCTTTCTTCCTTTCCTGGGTTAGAATATCGCAGTCCTCGATATGAAATGATACTAAAGTCAGATATTGGGATCACAGCTGTTTGCTAAGGTCACTGAGTGTTAAGGGCAAATACCAAATTTTAAAATAACAATGTCACTGCAAAATCCTTAATTACATGCTTTGCTGTTTTAATTTGTAGTGCATAGCTGAAGAATGTTCTAAATGGCTGTAACTAGTAGGAAGGATAGCAGCATTTTTTTGTAAATGATAGAGTTCAACACAGTAGACTTAAAGACTGCATTTCTCAGAACTTGTATCATACAAGCGGCTGAACTTTTAAAACGAAAAAAAGGGACACTTGATCCACTTCTCGCATATGCACAAATCTATAGCTGCACAGAATTCAGGCAATGTCAACAGCAGTGACATTCCCTTTAGCTTTTATCATACCTTTGTATACTTATTTAATTCTTTTTGTGATGAATCGTTCTCTTGATTCTGAGAAAGAGAGTGGATAATTATCCATTTATATTATTATGTTCTTGACTCACCCCATCCTCAAAATAAACCCAAACCAACCAACAAACCCAAAATATGTGGACTTCATGTTATATTCCAGACCTACCAAACAAGGTTATGGAGAATGGCAGCTCAGTGCAGGCTTCCAATTCTGCATTTTTCACAGTTGTCCAGCAGCTGGAGAGGGGTGGTTATCAGGATTTCTGTGATCAGCTCCCATCTCTTTCTCACTCTGGTTCCAAGAGCAGATTTTGTTTTCAATTCTGTGATCTTCCCCTTGCCCAGCTGTGAAAGAGCACACTTCTTTCTCATACAGGTGTTTTTGAACACATAAATAAGTGGTATTTAAAGGAAGATTAAAGAGGCTAAAGAAGAGAAGAGCTTTATTAAAATAGAGAAGAGTGTGAGAAGAGATTTTGGCTGCTGCTCATTGTACTTTTTGAGGTCACTGAAGAGAAATCAGCTGAAATTATCTGAATAAAAAAGTACCCTGGAAATATTTTTCAAAGGTTATGGGTGAATAAAAGATCACAGTAAAATTAGAAATTACTGCTAAGAGAAATAAGAGAAGTCGAGGGGGTAATTAACAAAGAATGATTTCAGAGTAAAAGGACATTGCTCAGTTAGCTTAACTTCCATTTATTATTAAAGAACACAGCTAAATCTGTGTAATAGTATCGGAGTTGTTATGTTTATGAGTTGATTGCAAACTTCTTTGATGGCAAAGAGTAAAAAGTGTGTCATATACAGCAACAACTAAAACTTTTTCTGTTGTTCCTGCCACTCTCACCACTATTCCTTGAACAGAGCAAAAGGAGAGCAAGATAGTGAGAAAAATCAGTGAACAGGTAAGGAGAGGAAAAGAGTGTTTTCATGATATCATCCCTACAGACACCATAATCCATCTATTTGCATGAAAACCTCTTGTTCTGGTGGGAGGGGAAAAGACCAACAGGACTGAAGCTACCTGTGGCATGATCCATCTCCACAAAACCACAGGGAACACAAGCATCTGAATTCAAATCCAGCCCATATAAGCATGCATTAATTACCTTGTCCTGCTCTATCTCTCCCTGCTGAAGGTCAGAAAAAATGTCAGCTGAGCAAAAATCCTAGGTCAACATGGACAGTCATGATATCTTGCACATATCATGGATGGCCATGGCATCTCAAGACCTGTCATCAAGACTCCTGCATTCACAACAGAATCACATAATCACAGAATGGTGAGGGTTGGAAGGGACCTCTGGAGATCATCTAGTCCAACTACCCCTGCCAGAGCAGGGTCATCTACAGCAGGTTGCATAGGACTGTGTCTAGGCAGGTTTTGAATGTCTCCAGTGTGGGAGACTCCACAACCTCTCTGGGCAGCCTGTTTCTGTGTTCTGCCCCCGTCAAAGGAAAGAAGTTCCTTCTCTTGTCCTGTTACCGGACACCACTGAAAATAGACTGTTCCCATCCACCCAGCACCCTCCCTTTAGGTATTTATCAGCATTCATAAGATCCCCGTTCAGTCTTCTCTTCTCCAAACTAAAAAGCCCCAAGTCCCTGAGCCTTTCCTCATAAGAAAGATGCTCCAATCCCCTAATAATCTTTGTAGCCCTCTGCTGGACCCTCTCCAGCAGTTCCCTGTCCTTCGTGAACCGGGGAGCCCAGAACTGGACACAGTACTCCAGATGCAGCCTCACCAGGGCAGAGTAGAGGGGGACGATGACCTCCCTCGACCTGCTGGCCACACTCTTGATACACCCCAGGATGCCATTGGCCTTCTTGGCCACCAGGGCACATTGCTGGCTCATGGTCATCCTGTTGTCCACCAGGACTCCCAGGTCCCTTTCCACAGAGCTGCTCTCCAGCAGGTCAGCCCCCAACCTGTACTGATGCATGGGGTTATTCCTCCCCAGGTGCAGTACCCTACACTTGCCCTTGTTGAATTTAATCAAGTTTTTTTCTGCCCAACTCTCCAGCCTGTCCAGGTCATGCTGTATGGCGGCACAGCCTTCTGGCGTGTCAGCCACCCCTCCCAGTTCTGTGTCATCAGCAAACTTGCTGATGGTACACTCTATCCCTTCATCCAGGTCATTGATGAATATATTGAACAGGACTGGACCCAGTACTGACCCCTGGGGAACACCACTTGTTGCCTACAACACCTGTCAGCTTAGAAGACAGACACCACTTTCTTACACATTTTGCTTTTAGAAGAACTGTTCAGTGATGTGAATACCTTCCTGTAACGAGAAATACAAAACAAACTTGATAAATGACTGCTTTCAGTTCCTTAAGAAAGTATGTCCAAGGGAGGCATGTAGGGTCTAATAATCTTAGCAAAAGTAAATACGCTAAAATAAAATAAGATAAGAGAAAATAAAATAAAAGCAGGACATACATACATACATACATACATACATACATACAGTCTGATATCATAAACTCTCTGGAAAAGGGAATTTGAACATTTCCTACAATCTGGTACTAAGCGTAGTTCATCTCTGTCAATGTCTACAGAAATAAAACGTGATAAATAAACATTTCAGTACATGCTGATTAGTTTTCAGCTTCACTCATGCTACTCTTAATCACTTAACATTGCTACCATCTTTTATCTAACTCTTGTCTTCATGCTTTAAGGAAGATATTTAGAAAGCCTTTTTCATTTTTTTTTCAATTCAGTGAAGCATTAGTAGGAAAGAGAAGCTTTATAAAACCAGCACCAAAACAGAGCACCTTGTAAGAGGTCATGGGTCACAGGACCACTAAGATATGTTCAGCTAGATCCAATTGTTATAATCATGAAAATAGCAAATGGATTGGGAACTAGTTAGTGCTTTAATTATTTAACTAAAATATAAACTCAGTTGTCACATACTCTTCTTTAACCATGCTATAAGTTTCTTTCAGCCTCAAAACTAATTCAGACATTGTGCTTCTAAAGGACATTTTTTTGTTCTGAAAATAAAAAATGTTAGAGACACATTCATTCATTATCATGCTGATCTGTTAACTACATTTTGTCTACTTCATGTTGTATTGACAACATAATAAAGTATTTGTTTTTTCTAAAATGTTTTTCAAGGTTATGTATCCAGTAGAATTCCAAAGCAGTCAAAAATACTAACCTTTTTTTTTGTCCTCACTTGTCAGATCTCCAGTTGCAACAATCCTAAATGTTTACTACAATATAGCATTGGAGATGATAAGATGAGCTTTATTTCAAACACTGCACAATAAAAACCCCTGACTTTATTATCTCAGTTTTCAAATAATGCACACAGCAGGATTATGGCTAATCCTTTTATATTGGGATTATGAGATTCTAAAATATTCAGGTGAAAAAAATCTGACACTGGGAAGAGAATATTTGGTGAACATATTTATTGCAATTTCTGTGATATGCGTTGTTTATTTGCAATATTACACAATGATTTCAAGAATTTGAGAGTCAAGTATAAATATTATCCAGCACATTTATGAGCAGAGTTCATCTCAATGGTCTTCAACAATTTTCTTCTTCAGATTTGAGCTGGACCAAGTTTTCCAAAGCTGAGTTCCTATTCCTAGTCTTTTAAATAAAGATCTAGGAGTTCACAGATTTCAGAGTCTGGTAATGCAGTGGTTTTGAATGGGATAGTCAACATCTTAAAAGATCAAGACTGGTGTCTGAAAGCCTTGGATCATGACCAAGAAGAGACTCATAAAAGTATTCAACGATGAGTATTATTATAATGCATAAATTTTAATACACACCATGAAGATACATGCACAGAGGCCAAAATAAAGCTATTTGAAGCCATCAAAAATAATCAAAGCTAGGTTGCAATTTACAAATACTCATTATTCATAAAGTGATCAAGTATGAACATGTTGTTAGAATACATAGGTTAGGTAAATACCTCAATATTTCAGAGATTGGAGAATGGTCCTTATTTACACTAACGTTAATTCCTGATGCTTTAGCAGCAGGAAAGGACCTTTCAAACTGAAAATGGATGCATCTATACATGTCTACTGTGACCAGGGAACTAATAATTAGAAAGGTGTTAAATTGTATTGATGTATATGAGGATAAAGCCTAA
Organism: Pluvialis apricaria; assembly: GCA_017639485.1. Taxonomy (NCBI): domain Eukaryota; kingdom Metazoa; phylum Chordata; class Aves; order Charadriiformes; family Charadriidae; genus Pluvialis; species Pluvialis apricaria. The sequence continues at coordinate 84,381,676 of CM030044.1, read as the reverse complement.
AGTGGTTTTGAGCCCAGATTTACACTACCTGATGCCAAAAGGAATCTTTTCAGTGATGGCATATGATGTTTCATCAGGATACCTATGAGACCTTAATGAAAGAATGAAAAAATAACTGCCTAAAATATGAACATATGCTGCAAGAAGTCCTTGGAACTGCAAAGCAAACTAGACTACCGAAAATATGTCAAGTGGATAAGTTTCCCCCTGTTACAGAAAGTAATATCTTCTACACCATAACCTCAATGCATCTACGCTGATAATTTGATGGTACATTGGACAGATATCCACAAGACGTGCAAGTCTAACAGCATTATAATTCAGCCATGCCAAGGAGGCTCCTGCGTATGGAAGAACAGACTATGTGAAGCGCGTTGCCAAATCGGGCTCTGTATCATTCACACTCACACGGTCTGAGATTCTTGTGAGATCTTTTGCCAGCACCTCTTCATGCACATCAAGTTTCCTCGTAAACTTTTCTTTTCAGCACCTGAGTCACATCTTCCCCTTCTTCAGGTTCGGTTTTGTCATCCCCGTTAGTGATATTGGCCACTGATTTTTCTGTTACAAACTGTATAGCAGCTTTGAGATTATCGTGGTGTAATCCAGCACAAAAAGTGAACAGATTGAAGACAGAATCCCACACATATGTCGCATAGCAGAGTCTTCTGACTCAGCACAGCAGAAGCTATCTGATACCATATAGAAATCACAATTTTCTTACATTGTCTAGATAACTGAGACATGGTAAAATCAAGCCACAGCTCCATACTCCTCCAAATTGTCTGTGCAATAAATTCATACCTACATTGTGAAATGCAGCTCCACTTTCAGAGCCACCATTTCACCAAAAGTGGTGCAGTTTCTAGCGAATTCATGAGAGCAGCCTTCTCTGAACCTCAAAGACTTTTGCTAGCAGAGGACTTTTGAGAAAAGTGTTTTCAAACAGACTAGGCATCTCCATGTTGTATAATTCCTCTAAGTAGTTTAAAAAGTACCCAGAAATTTTATTCCAACAATTGCTAAGTACACTGATATAGCAGATACTTAAAAAAAAATCCGACTAAATACAATCATACTATCATTAGCAGATTTCCAGCTCCAAAGAGGAAATGTATTGTTTCTTCCTCCATTCACCTTTTTCTATGCTGCATAGATTGACCTTTCCCCATCTTTCTCCCTCCCTCCGTCACACAGGATGGAGACTGGCCAGCTCCACTAACAGGAAAGTCCACGTTTACAGAGTCAACCTAGAAACATTTGCATTGCAATGGTTAATTAATTGATTTCTCAGGAACATTGTCCATGTAATATAAACAAATTCTATAAGACAACAAAATAAATTCAGATTTGGTATTATCCACAATGAAATAAAATCCATTCATAATTGTGGAGCAATTTTCTTGCATTGACCATTTTCTACAATACACTAATTGTGTGATTCACCTTCAAACCAAGATTAAGTAATTTATATTGCTTAACTGTAAAATTAATTTCTAAACACTGGTGTGTTGACATTCATTGTGCAACTCATTTTGCAAATGAAAGGGAAAACAAAAAAGTAAAAAGTGCAGAAAAAGAGAAAAAAAAAATTTGCTAGAACATAAATTTAAAATCTCTCCAGACTCCAGGGAATTCTGAATGACCTTCATACAGTAATCCAGCAAGTCTGAAGATGAACTGAAACACAGCTGATGATTGCCATCACCACGCTGTACAAGTTCTCATAAGACCTTCAAGTGAGAAGGTTCCAACAGAGGAGCAATCATGAAACATGCATGAGAGCATAGGTATAGGTATTGACATGCCGTATGTTCTTGGACAAACTCTAACCTTTAATACTGGAATAAGGAAAAGTAAGTTAAGTATAAAAATAAATGTAAAAACCTTTTCCAAAGAAGGGACATTTTTCAAATCCACTTTTACAAAAATCCATCTGAAACCTGTGCATTGTTCATGACTGAAAGGCAAATCTTTGATTCGCTTTGAATGAGCAGGTTTTAGCAATGAAAAACAACTTTATCTTCCTACTGATGTTGCAACTAGGTAAATCATAGAATTATAGAATCACAGAATGGTTTAGGTTGGAAGGGGCCTTGAAGATCATCAAGTTCCAACCCCCCTGCCATAGGCAGGGACCCCTCTCACTAGACCAGGTTGCCCAAGGACACGTCCAGCCTGGCCTTGAACACCTCCAGGGACAGAGCTTCAACAGCCTCTCTGGGCAACCTATTCCAGTGCCTTACCACCCTTAAACTGAAAAACTTCTTCCTAATGTTTAATCTAAACCTGCCCTCTTCCAGCTTAAAGCCATGCCCCCTCGTCCTATACTAGGGCATGTAGCCCTAGTAAAAAGTCCTTCCCCAGCTCTCCTGTAGGCCCCCTTTAGGTGCTGGAAGGCCGCAATAAGATCTCCCCGGAGCCTTCTCTTCTCCAGGCTCAACAGCCCCAACTCTCTCAGCCTCCCCTCATAGGAGAGGTGCTCCATCCCTCTGATCATCCTCGTGGCCCTCCTCTGGACACACTCCAGCAGGTCCATGTCCTTCTTATGTTGGGGACTCCAGAGCTGGATGCAGTACTCCAGGTGGGGTCTCACGAGAGTGGAGTAGAGGGGCAGAATCATCTCCCTTGCCCTGCTGGCCACACTTCTTCTGATGCAGCCCAGGATACGGTTGGTCTTCTGGGCTGCGATCGCACATTGCTGGCTCATGTCGAGCTTCTCATCAATCAGCACCCCCAGGCCCCTCTCCTCAGGGCTGCTCTCCAGCCATTCCCCGCTGAGCCTGTATTTGTGCTTGGGATTGCCCCGACCCAGATGTAGGACCTTGCACTTGGCCTTGTTGAACTCCATGAGGTTGGCTTGGGCCCACCTCTCCAGCCTGTCCAGGTCCCTCTGGATGGCATCCCTCCCCACTCGCATGTCTGCTTCGCCAAACAGCTTGGTATCATCAGCAAACTTGCTGAGGGTGCACTCTACCCCACTGTCCATGTCGCTAACAAAGATGTTGAATAGTACAGGTCCCAGTACCAACCCCTGAGGAACGCCAGTCGTTACTGCTCTCCTCTTGGACACCGAGCCGTTGAACGCAACTCTTTGAGTGCGACCATCCAGCCAGTTCTTTATCCACCGAGTGGTCCATTTATCGAATCCATGTCTCTTCAATTTAGAGACCAGGATATCGTGTGGGATGGTGTCAAACGATTTGCACAAGTCCAGGTAGATGACATCAGTAGATCTCCCCTTGTCCACTGCCCTTGTAACCCCTTCATAGAAGGCCACCAAATTTGTCAGGCATGACTTGCCCTTGGTGAAGCCATGTTGGCTCTCGCCAATCACCTCCTTGTTTTCTATGTGCCTCAGCAGAGTTTCCAGGATGATCTGCTCCATGACCTTGCCAGGCAAAGAGGTGAGACTGATTGGCCTGTAGTTCCCTGGGTCTTCCTTGCAGACTTCTTGTCAGCCAATCCTCTGTTCTTTCATGCACCATCATCAGTGGTATTCATTCACTCTCATATTTCTGTTTAAGATAAATTCTGAGTCAAGTCAAGCCTTGAAATGTCTTAGTAAGTATAAATGCCTTGTATTTAACATTCCAGATTGCAACTTAATAGTTGTCAGATCACTGTTGATGATTGGAACATGGAAATTATTACCTTTATTCTTGACAATATAAAAATGTGTAAGACGGAACTGAACTTAACCTTTGAACTCTTTTATAAGAGTTCATGAAACTACTGTAGAGAATATAACAAACACTTTCCCCAAGAAAAGTTAAGAAATAACAAGTCATATTCATATTTGTGTTTCACGTTACCTCCCTGTGAGGAACCTTTGCTCTCCTTGGTAGTTCAGATTTGCTGCTCCATATAAGCACTCTGTGACTCTCAGAAGAGATTAAGGACGTGTTTCCAGCAGAAATGGACAGGCATCCAGCAAGTTATTTCACAGGAATCACTTGAAAAACTAGGGAGAAGTTATTATTATTGATTAAGCGGGATTTTGAAATTCTATTGGAGAAATGCATTTAGTTTCCTGTGAACACTAAAGCATGCAAACTTAATATTCACTGGGGTTTTTTGCTGATATCCAATGACACATCTACTTTTGGTGTTTAAATGAACAATTATGTTACATGCATTTCCGTGAAAGGTTAACAAAAAACACAAGCCAGTGTCTGAAAAAACTTTTAAAGCTTCAACAAGTATTAATATAGTTCTTCTACCTCCTCCCATGGAAGCATTCCTCTCAGCTCATACATGGCTTCATGATGTTGGAAATCAACAACTGTATAAACAAAAAATCAAGAAGAATTAAAAAAACAAAATCAAAACAAACCAGGAAAAATTGTTAAACATAACGAAGGCATAAAGTAACCTCGGTCTGTTGAAATTGCATGGACATGAAAAAACACTTAGCAATGATACTGAGCCACAATAGAGAATTTCAGAACTTGATTGCTTTTGTTGTGTCATGAAAAGTATCAAGATATCAGGATCTTGTCTTCTTTTTCATATTTCTATAAAATGCTATAGAAATGTCCTAATAATAAATCAGAATACAGAAGATGTTAGAGGAAGAAATTGTCCATTGGATGACACCACACCTTCTACAACCAATACAAGGTTATTTCCCAGCAAGGAAACTTTTCCCTAGACCGGTTTTGAAAGACTTGAACTATGGGGCTCCATCACTTCTCTCTAGAGACTATTCCACAATTCTAATAGGTCTCACTATTAGATACATTTTCCTGGTAATAAGACTAAATTTTTCTTTGCTCAATTTCATCCCTGCAAAATGCATCCCTTGGTTGCAGTATGAAACACTTGCTGGTTCAAAACTAACCATGTGTCTTTTTCCTTCCACATAGCAGCATAACCTGCAAGTGCTCTGATTTTATTCACTTTATTTTAAAAGATTGTATATGCTATAAAATGTACCACTTTCGTATATAAAACACTTTTTTTTACCCCATTCCTACTTTTTTATAAGTGGGAATTCCACTTCCCCCAGTTTCCAAACTCTGAAATTTAGAAAACTTCACCTTTATGCACTGTTAATGACTTGAGCTCTTTCTGCCTGGGTTTTCACAAGCAGTTCACCACTTACAGAAGCGGTTAGAAAAGTTTAGTTCTATGTGAGTGAGTAGTTTAGCTTCTTGAAACACAGTGTTTCATGGCCTACTTTCTTCTACTGAATGGACGCAGACATATCTATTACGTACAGGTGTGTTGAAAAGGATTTTCTTCATTTAAATTTTAAATATTTAAATACTATATTTACCCTGTGTAAATTCATTTCCTTGATAAAAAACAAGGAACAAATGGAAAAAGGAGTTATAATACATTTATTAATACATAACTTATATTTGAAAAAAAATATTTCTCAAATTTTTATGTTGATTTTACTTCTGTATTACTGCATGCTTATCCCTGAAGTGTCACATATACTGTGATCCTGTTCTTCAGAATATAAGTAGGGTTGCACTACATCAACCCAAAGGCACTCATGCAAGCAGGCACTACAAAGACGGATATTTTCCTGGTTTGAGGGCCTTTCTGCACAGCAGTGTGCACACAGCCAGTGTTTCAATGGGAATATTTCAAGGTACTTTGCTAGGGTCCATGCCTATGACAAGTCTTAATCATACGCATCTCCAAACACTGACATAGATGCTCACTGCCTAGTGGTTTAATATTATTCAAACTGCAGCATCTTAGGACCCTCAAATATTCAGAAACCTGGGAATATCAGTGAGAAGAGATGGATTTCATAAAAAATTACTGTGACTTTGGCTCATTAGGTGAAATCCAATGTTCACCACCAAGAAACGCAGCATGAAGGAGTGCAAAATGAAATGCCACATGGGTGGCATGCCCCAGAAGACAAACATATGAGCAAGGCACATAGGCTCCATTTATCAGAGCTACATTTGGCCGAGAGAACAGCTAACCTGCTTTGGCTCAAGTTTGGTTTAAAATCAGTGTCAAGCGAACTTGTTTTACTGAAACAAGAACTGACCTGAACCTTCACCACACATGAACTACTCGGTAAATATTTCAGAGCAGCATGAAATATGTAGAATTCTGCATAAATGCTTAAGCATGTAATGTTTGATTCTGCCAGCCTTACTCACATCAAGTAATCTCTTACTCTTTGAGTAGCCCCACAAAACATATGTATCTACCCAGGGAATAAGATAGTTGCACAATGTAATGGTACAGAAGAGCACTATTTTTGCCTAGTCCTTTCTTCAGTGGTTGGTGAGGAAGACGTCTTGCATACCAGACCTGATAGTAATGCACAATAACATGCCGAGAGAGAGGTAGATACCACTATGCTTAAAGCAATTTCTGAACTAGACCCTTTTCTAATCTCTGCTCTAAGTACAGTACTTAGTAACAATCTGAATACATTTTTTCCATGTTAAAATCTTCTTTTGACACTGCATCTGTCACCCAGCCAATATGTCTGACCCAGATGTACTGAGTAAGCCCCACAGATTATTTGTCAAACAAATTCAGGAACCTAATATTTGGGGCTTTTATTTAATTGGTATGCAAATGAAGAAACAAGACAGCATTTGTGCTCGATACAGTTGTCGCTTCAAATTCTGGTAACATTCATTATCATGCTTACAGATGTTTTTTTTACACCTAACAATTGCCAATACTACCTAAACCGCAGGAAGTTGACAAACCTGTACAAACTTCCTCTCAGTCTCCCTCTCGCTTTCTGTTATCTGTTCCATGCACACTAATTTTGTGCATCTGAGGCCTCTGCTCGCCAGAATTATGCCTGCTTCCTAACACCTCTGCCTCCAGAGCTTTGGATTTGAAACTGAACAGACACAGAGCCAATTTATCATAGGATGACATGTGTCATGTTCATGGTATAACCAGTGGGACCTACTGTATGCACTGTATTTATCCTTTTGTTGTCAACATGGACAAAGACAATACTGGCAATAGGCAGCTATTAAATTTTTAAAATACAATACATACACTTAACTGTTGCACTGTTAGAGTTGGGGTTTTTAAACGTAGTGCTAGCTCATTATGTTTAACACCAGATTTCCTTTGTCAGATAATTATCTGTCATTCAGTCATGCAGCATATTAAAATATGTGAACACCAAATACCAATGCACTAGCAGCAAGTCTTCAAAAAAGCAAGATAAAACCCATTTCATACATACCCTTTCTGCAAGAAAGAAATCATAATCAGATTTAATGACAGCTTACACATATTTTTATATACTAATGTTGTTTGCAGCTATATTTATACTTTATACATAATATGTTTGCAGAATAGACATACAAATATTTGTATATGTGTGTCTATAAATATACGTGTGCGTATGTGTGTGTATGTGTGTTTGCATATATATATGTATATGTAACGTATGGTTTGCTACAGATAAAGATGAAGGCAAAATTAGTAGCCTGACCAGTAACAAATGAATTAAATAAACATCCTGAAATATTGAAAAGAGATTTCTATCAGAAAAGTGTGTCCAGAGATTTCATTCCCAGAGAGCAAGGAAGCAAAAGTTGATGTAATTTGCCTGTCATCTCCTGACTGAGCCACCCCAGAGACAGAGAAATCCCTGGCACCTTTCAGCTGGCTTCCAGGTATGTTCCCTGACACCTCGTTCACCTGCCAGGTGAGGCAGGTGAGAGGAAAATCCCAGAGCAAGCAATGGGTCTACTGCTTCATTGCAGTAATAATCTTGCAACGTGGCTTCATTTTAAATACTATTGTTCCTACAAAATCTTCTTAGTTAATTCTACTGGTTGATCTACACAATAACACTGAGGTGGCTCTCATGAAGGAGTAACACAGGAGATCTATTCAGGGGACAGAAGTTGAGGGTTTTGTTTCAGGAGCAGGTAGGGTTCACGTAGAGATATGACTCAACAACCTCAATGAAAAGGGAGGTGATCCATTTCTACAAATATATTTCTCATTCAGGAAAACTGACTATATTATTTGTTCAAATGTATTCTGTATTATAAGATGCATATGAGCTAGTTATTTTGAATTCACAGATTATCAGAAGTCACCAAGGTCTCATATCCTACTACTTCTCCTCCTATATTAGATGAATGAATCTGTTTAAACAGGGGAGTATCACATAGAATATCGTAATGGCCAGACATATCATATTTCATACAACACTATTTTAGTTATGTAATCATTCTAAATTCACAAAAAAGTGGCTTGGACGTTTTCATAGAGTGCAAACGGGTGCATAATAGAACAAATTCTGCATATGTATTTGCATATGTGATGTAATTTGCACTATTACACCCTTAATACAAATGGAAGATAAGTAAAAAAGGAGGGAATCTTGCTCCACATACATTAAGAGATAATCTACTGCTGCTCTTTTCCAGTTTAGCAGACTGGGGGTTTCCCATTTTTTTATGTGTCAGTATGAGAAGCATCAGATTTTTCTGCCAAATGTGAGGGGCAGAAAACAGTTAGCTAAAGTCTGCAAAAATTCAAGGTATATTCAGATTGCCTTTTAGACGAAGTGAAGGATGAAGGCTTTGATCTTATTTGATATCATTCTGTTCCTCTATTCCTGGTAATGTAAAACCATACTAGAAAAAAGCTAAAGCAGGGAAAGCGGAGGGGGGGGGGGGGGGGGGGGGATGGGGAGCAGGGGGAGAGAAAAAGAATGGCTAAAACCAGAAAAGCATTAACATGAAATAAACTAAGTAATCACCATTCTTCATAATAGTATTTCGTCTGGAGGAATAAAAAGAAATAGAAAGTTAGGCAATACATTTTTGCTGTAAGTTAGCATAAAAGAGAATCAGAACTAGGCATATTATGCATTTTGTTTTGTTTTATTTTTAAACAATTGGAGGGAGAAAAAGCTTGGATTTAGCAGAGAATTTGCAACTGAAAATTTTCTGACAGCACTGCCTCTGCCCATCTGTGCAAAGATTTTTAGTAACGCAAACATAGCAGTGATGAAGAGCATAACATGAAATACCACGTATTTGGCTCATTTCAAGACACCAGCCAAAGACCATGTATCAAAAATCATAAAATGACTATGCAAGTTTTCCGGCATAAATATTCCAGCGGATAGCTGTTAATTGTCAAAATAGTCACAGGTGAATTCTCAAAATCACATGCTTAAATTTTTAAAGAGAATTTCATTTTTATTATAGGGTAGCGACAAGGGCTAACAGTGAATGGGGCGGGAGGTGGGGGCTTTTCTTATTCACCCCATAAAATCTTTCTCCTTATTCTCTTCCCAACTCCGTGAATATACTTCTTCGTATGCAAGAAATAGCTTGGAATAGCTTAATGGTGTTTATATTTTATGAACAAGAAGCTATTGATTTTATGGGATTAACCACTGGAGCAATGGGAATGAGATATAAAAGGCAAACATCATCAGACAGAAATTGGCCAAAATGTTCACAGAGTAGAATATCTTCATCTGACTTGTAAAAACATTATCATTTGGTTTTAGTCTACAATGAATACACAAAAACATAAAAACATGATGGGGGTGAATTTTATGTAAAGGGTTTATAGCTCAAATGATTGTGCCTGCTATAGATATCTCTTATGACATATGATCATGAGTATTTCCTGACCAGCATCTTATGAGTGACTAAAGAACAAGTTTTTTGCTCAGTTTCTGCTGTTCTCAACTATGCATTTGAAAAAAATAGTAAATCACACAGTACTTCAGCTTTTATAAACACTTATAGACAATAGCACACTTGTTTCACTGCTCTTGGATAACGGAAAGTTAATTTCCCATTATACAAGTTATACAGTATACAATTATACAATATTTTTTTCCCTATGAGCAGATATAACAGAGCCAGGAGTACAGTTATGTGAGGACCAAATCTGAAAAAATAACATTTGTGTCTTCTAAATGCTGCTGCTGTGAGTGCCAAGGAAGATGACTGGAGTCCTCACAGCCCTCCAGCCTGGGTAGCAACTATGTGGGGTCTAAATGCCAAAGACAATGAAATGGAAACTAAACACACAGAAAAAATAAATGGAGGAAGAAAATATGTAAACTTTTACATGTAAAATCAACGCCTCATGTACACTGTACTGCTTAAAATTTTCTCAAAAGTGAGTGAATCTGCTACTACCCCTATCTCAGAGAATCCATGTGCTCTCTCTACAGATTTGAAAATTACCATGTTTGTTAAAAAAAAAAAAAGGGCATGAACAAAAGGAGGCAAAACCATGGTAAAGTCATTAAGGGACAAAGTCTCCAGCTTGCCCAAATGCGTAACCCACATTGCTGCTGAATCACAATCACAGTTAGCTGGTAGTTTTTTCTATACAGATAAATAAGAAAGCTATATGCTCAGGAATTCAGACTGGTGAGAAAAGATTGTTTACAGGCAATTTAGGGGTTTTATTTGTCTTTCTTAGAATTTTTTTTTAATAGACAAATCAGGCTAAAAGTATTTTATTGGGATACCTAAACAAACGAGCAGATAAATGAGGCTGATTTAAGCAACAGGCCTCAATATTAACACTAGAAAGAATATTCAACCACACACTTCGAGCTCTATACAATAGTCATTTCATTATGTGCAGTGATGAGAAAAATTCATAGTAACCTTGCCGAGATTTTTCTTAAGATTCATTTTATTTTTGAAATCCATACACTTCATCATCCATTGAGTGAAGAATTCCAATGAGCACAATATTAATCCATAAAGACATAGGCTATTCCCCCTTCCACAAAAGCCCTGGGTCCCATTATTTTCTGGAAGGTGACCTATACCCAAATGCTGCAGAGAGTCCAAAATTCAAAGAGTAAGTACAGACTACCTAGCTCTACGTTATTCAATCTAACTTTACCTCCCAAACACCAAGAGAAAGTGGAAACAATTCATTGACTATTTCCTACAAATAAGGAAAGAAAGTGGGCAGAAGAGGTTCTTGAAAATCTTATGTGCAGTTTAAACAGACCAGCTCTGCCTACCCTACCAGCCTCTTCATTCTACCTGTGAGCTCAAGATAGCAAACTTAGTGGAAGAAGAGGCCTGTTCCTAGCTCCTGGGGACATGCTGCTCTCTGGTTACGTTTCTTGGTATGGAAGAAGAGCATATTACCTATGTTTTCAATGGCTGTGCTTCTGAGGACTTTTACTCCAACGTCTGCTGCAAATTAACATCTGCCCATGTCACTGTCTTGAAGGAGAAAGGAAAAAGAAAGACTGACAGTGAGAACAGACTCTACAGAGTGTTCACTACCTTGCAGAGATTGAATAACACAGCAAAAACAAGCAGTGATGGCTAGAGATACAGGAAAAGGACTACACACTCTTTTGAATACTTTCCACCTCAGTTGGCAATGTAAATTAAGGCAGTACTAAATAAAGAAGAACTGTCTGGATGTGAAGTAGTCCTTTTTCTGAATTTTTACATCTCCCTGCCTTCAGGGTCTGCTCATGAGTCTTCTACCTAACGTGTATCTCTGACACCAGCCTTCCTCAGTGAAGGGCTTGGACCTCACTAAGGAAAGGAGCTCATAGGCTTCCAGGGGCACAGAAAACTTTCTATGCCTTTTGCAGGTCAAATTTATTCAGTAATGGCATATAAGAGTAATCACCCAGTGATAACTACAGGACATTGAAGGAGGCCAAAGGTCCTCACCACTCTGAGGCTGCAGTGCGTTAGTCATCATGACTGCCTGCAGCAAGAGAATCATCCCTGATGACCTAAACACTTTGACAACTTTTGTCCTCAGGGAAGTTTCAGTCCAGAAATGTGGTCCAAAGTTGAGCTGTGAGTATAGTCTAGTAAGGAACGAAAGGCCACTCCATACAACCCCTCCTGTGCCAGTGCCAGACCTGAACACAGCATTTGCATCCATTGTCTACTTGCGGTTGGATGCTAACCCCTGTAAACATGGAAAGTGTTTGCACTACATCACTGCCCTGGCCGAGTCATGTTATGGAAGATGAGTAGCAAGATATGTTTTGCAGTCTTCTGCCACAGGTCCTTGCTAGGTATGGAGCCCTGTTGCTTGTTTCTTTCATTATAATTTATACTTTCGGGGCTAATTCTACAACGAAAGGAAGTTAATAAAAGAGTTAACCTCACTCAGTTTAAAACAGAAAAAAAGAAACAAACAACAAAAATGTTGAAAGTTGTAGTTCTCTTTCTAGGGGGTTAAAGGTTAGGTTTGTTAACAAGGATCTTGTCTGTGACCCTTCCAGCCCTCTCCTGTTCATCAGTGAGAAAAGCATTTTGATTTCTAAGAGGGCCTGAAAGTGCAAATTTTATCAGATAATGTGTCCAGGTAGATTCCATTCTTAGAGGAAATAGAGATGGAGCCCGTGATGAAGATGGCTAATAAGCAAATATTTATCAGTTAATGTTTGAACAAGATATTTGCAATTGTATCTGGTAGTACATATCAGCTACATCTATTTTGTATTGCAATCAAGTTTTCATATTATTTCTTCCGCTAAGAAGAAGATCTATGAATTATTTATCCATTAATGTAGCTGGTCTTTGCTGATAAACTGAGCAAACATGGGATTTCTCTGGTATCACATATCATCCAGCTCACAGAAAATCTGATGCTTTATGTCAACTACCTAATCGCTGAAAGAGAACAAAAAATACGCATAATTAAAAAAAAAAAAAAAAAGGCTGTTGAAGTATTTCAGAAGTAGTTAAGAAAATCACCGGTCCCTGGGATTAAGCATTACCAATTTCAAGGAAAGTTTGGGATAGCTAATAACAGCTAGTAAGGAAAAGAAGATAAAAGTTAGAAACAATTGTGTTCCCTATCACTCTGCACATATTATTAATAGACTACAACAGAAACTGGTAAGTATCTTTTATTTCTGGGAATTAGTCTTAGCCTGATGCGGTTATTCATATGTAGTCTGGCCTCATCTTTGGTTTCCCAAGTCACTGATTCAAGCTATTTTCCTGCTTTCTTTGTTTCACATAAATCATAAAGCAGCTGGGACAGGGTGGACGGTAACAGGTGCTGACCAGGCTTCTTGGTTTAAGCAGGATTGTTTGTGCTCAACAGGGTGCTGAGAAATTGCCCAGAACACTATAGCGTGAGGAAAGTTAACAAAGAAGCATACATGCTACCCACCAGGTAATGAGCAAAACATGACATTTTTGATTTTGATGTATGCCTTTGTCACTTGACAATGTAATTTCTCTGGCCGCTGACAAAGTTACTGTGTTTTTCTCTGCAGTGACAGTCTCATATCATTTCCGTGTCTGTGACTCTACATATATATAGAAGAAAAAAAAGAGGGTAAGAAACTTCATGTTCTCTCTTTGGGATAGGATGAATGACAGTATACAAAGTATGGACTGGATCCCTACTGTGTCAGAGAGAAACCGGCCAGCACAGTAAAGATGGTCAAGTTACCAATGATTTGTCAAGTGTTGACTTTATTTTCTAAGACAGGTTCAGCCCCATTTCAGCTGAAAGTGCACTAAAAAAAACACAGGATTGTCCTACCTCCTGCCATAGATCAGGAATGGGACCTCTTATCCCTGTGCCTGGATCATAAACCAGCTACTTTTCAGAGCTGCTCAGTGTAGCCATTTATATACATACATATATATATATATAAATATATATATATAAAAGTCCAGTGTCATCCACGGACTAATTTTAGGCAGATATTGACAGGCAGAAGACAAAAACCCAGAGGTTTCAGACTCAGGTGTGAACTAGCTGATGACTACAGAAAGAGTTTGTGCCTTGGAAGCCTACACTACACGTGCAATGGTATCAAAGATTAATCCCTATCTCTGAAGAAAATGAATAAGGAAACAGGTATAAAGATGACATCCTATCTATCCTCAGATAAAGTACAAGCAGTGTTTTTGCATCTACTAGGTCTAACCTTTCTGCTACAATTTTGTCCCATTTTTTGTCACTGTCTGTTCTTCTCTTCCTACAGGCTTTAAAGTTAAGGCCAGGGCAGTCTTTTGCAGTTCTTCAAGATGATCTTCAGCTTTGCTTTCCCACCAGGGAACTGTCAATTTTATTTCAAAGGCCAGTTACATTTCCACATTCATTTTCAATAGGTTTTGCGGCAATACTGCAATTGGATTCTTCCTGCAGCAGCCAGACATGTCAGAAGATCAGGGTCACCTTCCGCTCTGTCTGCTTCTGCTGTGTGCCTCCTTTTCTCTCCTTGACTCCTGCTCCTGACCTTGGATGATCTTTAACCTTTCAAGTAAACTATAACTGTTCCAACATTATACTTTTTCTATGCTGTTCTGGACATTACTAGGTAGGTAGATTGAAAGGCCTAAGGAAGGCCTCATGAATTTTCTGGCTTAATAACACTCTCAATGATAATTTCATTACTTTATGCTCCAGAACACCCTCTTTATCCTTTCTGCCAACAAATATTATCATATTCATCATAAAAATGTTTAACATGAAGCTTATTTCATTTCAGTTGGGCAGAAAAAATAGCTTTTCCTCTGTGATAGTTTGTGTTATAGAGATCGTGTTATTAAACTCTTGTGATAGATTTTGATTTATGCAGCTAAAGGAGGAAAAATCAAGCAAGCCCTTAGTGATTTGAAAAGAACTTCAATTCTTGACTTAAGTACTAACTGGGTTGAGCAGGACACAATCCCTGAATTCAAATAATCTATTACCCTGTATTGTTTCCTGTAAGTGAAGAGACAACATACCTATGCACAGCCAATGTTGAGCCACTACCACATAGATAGCTTCCCAATTGTAGTCAGAGCAACTATTAAGAGGTAGCAACCATTAAGAAAAGGAGGCAAAATGCAGTACACAGCAATCAGGGGTGCAATGACATTGAAATATACTAGGAATAAAATTCCACACTCTCAGACAATACCCAGGTCACCGGTTCTGACTGAAATCAGCTTTCTTTGATGAATAAAGTATACATGCTGTACTATGCATTTAGTTTCCTTTGAGATAATAAGAGACTTCTACCCAGATGTGTTCCGCCATGTCTGGATATGAACTATTTCTTCTGCTAAGTTACTCTGGAAAGAGGGGGGCTCAACTCTTTTCATGTTAATGCAAACTAGTCATTAGACATGAAAGCACAGAGTGAATAAGACTGTAAAGCTAATCAAGGGGTAAATAACACTGAAATGCCTCCTTGCAGTATTTTCCTGAAGGAAATCATCATTCAAATAGTTGAAATTTGGTTCTTCCTGCTCAACTGAGGAAACACAAATTAAATCATCAGTACCTTTATCGTCTCTCATTGCCTCCTCTCATTTCTTCAGGGCCTGTTGTACAAACAGGACTATGTTTTATGCATAGGGTGCTGATAGTCAAGCTTTCCTCCCTCCCACTGGTCATCTAGTCATCATCTTGCCCTTGTTAGTCCCTTTCCTAGTTGACCCTGAACTACAATAAACAGGCTGAATTAACTGCTCCAACAAGAGCTACTTACATTTTCACCTTTTCCAAGAGCCTCCTTTTGCTTCATTTGCCAGGTTTTCACCTAATTATATCATGGGATAAAGATTGCAGAGCACTGAAGTGAATAGAAGTGGGCTGTGAACTATCAGTGCAATTCCTCTGAGCCTGCAGCCCAATTCCCACTTAGCTTTGAGAGACTTTGTCTGCAGAAGCATCAGACCTGTGGCATTTGCACTGGGGTGCAGGCAAGCTTTTGATCCAGCCACATGTTGGGAGCAATTCCACAGTATGGAATCACATCAGAGCACCACTGTGTACCACTATCTTCAGCTTCCTAGACAAAAGAAAAATGGTAGACCAATTGACCCTGTCCTACAGAACTAAAAAAAGAATACACAAAGCCGAAAAATACCCCAAATGCTAACATTTTGTAAGAAAGTAAAATAACTTATAAAACCTAAAAATAATCCCCACCTACCCACAAACATCCAGGAGTCATGGCTGATGAGAGGAAGAAGGTGCAAGGAAAAAAATGACCAATACAGACTTGCCAAAAATTAAAGATAATCCTTGTAGTGTAGTATGAGCTTCAACAAGGCCAAGTGCCTGGTCCTGCACTTGGGTCACATCAACCCCATGTAGCGCTACAGGCTTGGGGAAGAGTGGCTCGAAAGCTGCCCGGCGGAAAAGGCCCTGGGTGTGTCGGTTGACAGCCAGCTGAACATGAGCCAGCAATGTGCCCAAGTGGCCAAGAAGGCCAACAGCATCCTGGCCTGCATCAGGAATAGTGTAGCCAATAGGACCAGAGAAGTGATTGTTCCACTGTACTGGGCACTGCTGAGGCTGCACCTCGAGTACTGTGTTCAATTTTGGGTGCTGGAGTATAAGAAGGACATTGAGGTGCCGGAGAGGGTCCAGAGAAGGGCAACAAATCTGGTGAAGGGTCTTGAAAATAAGTCTTATGAGGAGTGGCTGAGGGAACTGGGGTTGTTTAGTCCGAAGAAAAGGAGGATGAGGGAACACCATATCATTCTCTGCAGTTCCCTGAAAGGAGGTTGTAGAGAGGGGGGTGTTGGTCTCTTCTCACAAGTTACAACTGATAGGGCAAGAGGAAATGGCATCAAGTTGCGCCAGGGGAGGTTTAGGTTAGACGTTAGGAAAAACTTCTACACTGAAAAGGTTATCAAAGACTGGAAGAGGCTGCCCAGGGAAGTGGTTGAATTGTCATCCTTGGATGTATTTAAAAGCCATCTAGATATGGTGCTCAGGGACGTGATTTAGAAGTGGGCCCAGTAGAATTAGATAACAGTTGGACTTGATGATCTTTTCCAGCCATAACAATTCTACGATGATCCTATGATCCTATGATTCTATAATCTAATATGGAACTAGTTATCTATTACCAGAGCCAAGGAGACAGTAAACTGAAAAGAAGAGCCTTGCTGAAATGGCTATCACAATGGAACCACCACAGCATCTCTTCCACTTTAGCACTGACATCCTGAAAACTTACCTATGATAAGTCAGAAAGAAGACTCCAGGTGACCCGTTAATTCCACTAGCCATGACTAATTCCTGAAATTCACCTGGACAGTGAGACTTGCATTTCTGTTGTTATGTTATTTCCCCTTCCCCACATCACTGCTTTTCTTTTTTTTGCTTTGTAATTAGAGTCCACTTGAGCTGTTCTTCTGCAACACTTACAGTGATCCTGAAACTGAAAAGGTAGCAAGAAGCCTGGAACTGGTCCAAATATGCCATATCTCTTGAACACATAATAAAACCCATATACTTCTTTTGTCTTTTCAAAGGAACATGGTTGGAAACAAAAATCAACATGCAAAACCAAAGCTGTATCTTCTGGTTTTGCAGTTTTTATTTCTACATACATGTCATATTTTTTTTCTCAGGGAAGTAGTCAGAGAGCAATAGAAGTATGAGCAACCCCAGCCCTTCTCAACTACTTTTTACGCATTAAGGAAAGCTATTCCCATCTCTTAATATTATCCAAAAGGTTGCCAAATGGGAGGTTTTTCCTCAAAAAGAAACAGCTGAAAAAAAAAAACAAAAACAACAAAAAATCCTGTTCTTAGAAGAGAAAGGTGAAAAAGAAAGGTGATAAAGCCTGTTATCTTTAAATATTTTATTAACGCTTTACATTTTCAATGATCGAAATTATTTTTATGTACCTTTAATAAAGCTTCTAAACCACATTTGTCTTAAGACTTTATCAGCCAAGCCGCACATACTCAAAATCTTTAACTACACTTAGTACATAATGATGCCAAGATTTGTGACATCGAGGGCTACTTGTTCATAATGAAATAATACCACATAACTTTTCTAGTATTGTCCACTAGCACTTCCCTCCCATTCCCATAACTTGTGAATACTCATTTTTCTTTTCCTTGTATACTAATCAAAACTAACAAGCCTTCCTCCTAGTGCTTTCAGACTCTACTTAGCGAGTCATCACCTTATCACCGCTATATCTTCTCCCCTTGTCCTGAAGAGCTGAAGCTCTGAAGATATTTTTGGGTGCACAGAAATAGAGAAGGAGAAAGCAAAGTACTAACAAAATGTAATTGTCAAAGAAAAGCAATTTCTTAACAGTTCAATCTGATTTACTTTGCTTATATTTTAGAGGATTTCTGTGACAGAGCTGAAAGCCCACTTGGGTCCCCTAAGGAAAAGAAAGGGTTTTGGTCAAAAGCAATCAGTTATAAACTTGGTTTGATGAAAAATCAGGAAGGATTCCAGCCAGCAGTGGTCAGCATTAGTATTCTTGAAAAGATCTTACATTGTAGTGTTTCACCGGTCTAGGTTGGTGTATAAAGTTGTTCAACACTTTATACAGCCAGAGTCTAAATGTGTTTGCTTTGCTCGCGTTCATCCACCGATTTTTGAAGACTAAGATTCCAGTGATAACATTTTATTGGAATTTAGCAATAAAAGTATTTGAGATAAGACCAATAAAGGGTCAAAATCTAAAGGCAAATTTTGATGTAGTTGCATATTAAGTGTAAAGAGAAGTTTATGATGGAAGCTGAATAGCAGCTTTAAATATAGACCTTATTACTGCCAATGTGATAATCAAAACTGGAAATTCTGGTTTTAATATGTCCTTCAGAAACTTCACTGCCACATCCACTGAGGAAAAGATTAGGCCTGCAGAAAGTTCATTACTGATGATGACTTGAATCAAGGGCAAGAGGACAGGAAAGGAGAAGAGGAGCTTCAACCACACGATCCACCACAAGCTCTCCCTACCACTCTGAAGAACAAACCATTCAGTTCCCAGGTGAGTGCATTTTATGAGGAAGACATTGATGTTATGCAGTTACGGGTGTTTTAACAGCCATTTTACAGAATGCAGAACATCCCTTCCAGGTTTGGAGTTTTAATTGATGTCATTCTATGAAACAATTGGAAAAGAGAAACAAAGACGAAAGAAAAGTCCACAACAAAACATCAAAGTCTTATCTTATTTCTCCTCTCTGCCCTGTCTCATGTTCAAAACAATGTAGCCAACTCAAAAATTCCAGTCCATTTCTCTTGAACCTGTCTGTATTCAAGCTCTCCACTAGCTATCAGTCACAGGCCTTCAAAAGAAAAGAAAAATACCCAAACCCTTGTGCATAGAAATAGGAGTACAATAGGTACCATATATACAAGCAATATATCACAGAGAAAGAAACAATATCAACAACATTTCTCAAAAAAACCCAAACAACCAGCATTAACAATAGGATTTCAGCTGCCAAGTAAAGAAACACAGTAACTTCATATTAAGGCCAGAATCTTCACAAAAGCAACAAGCCTATTAAGAATATTTGCATAAGAAGTAATTCAATGAAAATTTTCTGATGTTTCCCTGCATTGAAATTACCTCTTTTCTGAAACTAGAGAAAAAGTTGCAAATCATATTTCTTTATGGACGTAACCTGTTTGAAAAAATATTTCTTTTCTTTTTTTTTTTTCCAAAACAGGAAATTATCATCAGGGCCAAACTCCTTCTAATCTTATAAGTCCCTTTTTCTTTTGAACAACCATGTAATCTTCCTCAGGCTGTTGAGTTTTGGGAGGAGGAAAGTGAACATAATCAGAAAGCTTTCAACTTTCCAGAAATGCAAGAAGGGTCATGGAAGTGTATGATCTGTGAGACAAATTTAAGGGAGGTGTTTCATGACTAGACAAGTTAACGGAGAGGTTAGAGTAAGTGCAAGAACGGGAGAGTTGAAAAAAATGATCAGGGAACCATAAGAGGCTCCTTATGCTTATTGACTGTCTATGTGACCTCGGAAAAAAAGTTGAATAACTTCTCCGTAAGCTTTATTTAACTCTGCAAAACAAAACCAATAAAATTCTATAATACATAAAAAGAACATAAACCACTTTGTGATTAATGAATGCCACTGCACAAAAGGAGAGAATAGTAGTTTTTTGTGTTTATAACTGAGACTCTTAAAAGTGCTGACTGATCAGAGTTTCCTGTATATTTAGCATGAAACTGAAGGATGACTTGTGAAAGCAAGCTGTATTTTTCCTTCCCTGTGATGTTGACCTCACTATGAAAATTTGGATTTTTTCCACAGTGATTGATCAGTGTAAATACTAGCATTTGAAGGGCTCTGCAGTTCCAACTCAACCTGTTGAAAATTTAAGGATATTTAATCACTAAATCTCTTCCAGCTACTACTCTACACATTGAAATTAGCTGCTTGCTCAAATTCTGCTATTTGAATTAAGTTAAACCTGCTTATCATTTTAAGTGCCTCGTTTATTGACCTACACAAACAAAGTGGGGAGATACAACTACAAATCTTTTTCTCATCTTCTTAATGCTCCCCTGAATCAGGTAGTTTTTTTTGACAGCCCATTTTTATAAAGGGTAAGTGCTCATTGCAACTTTGAAATTGGCAAGTTACAAACCAGTTAGTTCTTTTGGTTCAAGTGCACATATCTTCATTGACTCCTTTTTTCCTATCAATTTAAGAGCTGGCGTAATTGAGTAACAATTGATATTGTTACATATTACACATATATTACACATTGCAATGTGGGATAACTCCAGAAATATCAGTAAAGTAAATTTACATCACTGCAGATACGATTAATATCTAGTTTTCACTTTTGCAGTTGGACTAGATGATCATTGTACGTCCCTTCCAACTGACATGGTCTATCCAATTATGTTCTATCCTATTCTACCCTACCCTGTCTTCATGAAAATCTTGTGTACTATGTGACAATCTCACCTTCTGAAGTGAAGACACTTATGTCCTGGGGTTATTTAGTTCTGAATTCTGCAGTAATTGCAAACAGCATAATAACAGTCAATACAAAGTTATGCTTTTCACTGGAATAAATTTTAAATTTCGTAATACATTAAGTATTTCAGATATTGTATCTGTAAACCCCAGTAATCTACAGTTAGATTCTTAGTTTTAAATTTAAGCCCAATGTGTTTTTGGACACCTAAATATCACCCTCTCTTTAGTACATCAAAGCTTTTTATAATGGCAATCAGAAGCTAGCATGCCAGAGATACATATTGGTGCAAGAACACATAAGTGTCATTTGCAGGTTTTGTCCTTTCATAGGCATGAAACTAATTTAATTTCAAGACCTGAACGAGAATTCTACATGAGGAAATGATGGGGAAATAATTTGAGGAAAAGGGGAATCATAATGGTGATTTTTAAATCCACATTAGACTAGAGAAAGGGTTCAACTGAAGGGAGAAGGAAGGAGAAGGTTGCAGACATACCTCTATGTCTCTGAACAATCTCTGCCTGTTTAGCATAGAAAGAACTGGTACCTACTCATGGTAGACAATTATAAGCATGCCTTTTTCCTTCCAGCAGGAAAAAAATAGAATAATAATCAATACATTTTTTATTGTTTCATATACCTAAGTAGTTTTGACTTTGTGCATTAATAGATACAAACGAGTTCATTCAGACATAATTAAATGAAGTAAAATTAAGGAGTAATAAGGAACGCAAAAGACAAACAGCATCTCATGCTCTCATGAAAAAATGCTGATTTTGTCTTTGCAAGTGATAATTTAGATAAGTAACAAAACCATGCTTTTCTCTGTTTGAAGTTCAAGTTGCCCTCATTAAGAAAGTCAATTCCAATATGGTCCGACTATTTACCACTCTACCAAGTAATAAATATTTTAGCTGAAATGACCAAATACAAAAACAGTTAAGAATGGTGACATTTGAAGTAATACCAGCTAAGCTTCAAAATTAGTGATTACTGAAATAAGCTCAGACAGTTTGTAGGCTCTCTAGTTTCATACTGTAACGCAAAGCTTCAAATTCAGGTATTGATGGCAGCAAAAGCAAAAATGCCTGGAACTCAGCATAGGCAGGGGACTAGACTTGATAATTCCTGAGGTACTAATCTATATACCTATTTATTCAGCTTCTCAAAAACATTCTGAAGCTTATTCCAAGCTCCACATTTCTGTAGCTACACTGCTATCACTATCAATACGGTATAGCTAAGATGGATAAAAATACAATCAATTCAACGACTGGAGATAATGCAAAACAGACACCTCCTGCCTGTCTCCAGGCCAGAGGAAAAACTACACTGGTAGCTTGCCTTGGTTCATTTTTTTGAAAACTCCTTATTCAATATCTAAGCTTGTGTCATTAGGAAAAAAAAAAAAGTAAAAATAGATTTCAGTAAAGAATGGCATGATGGACAGGAGACCTTCAGACGGGTTCCCTCATTAGAAAACAATGGGTTTCCAGTTATCTTGACAGTAACTTTCATAGATAATTATCTGGAAAGGACAACTGGTGTTAGGAAAATTGAAATAAAAGAACCTAAGATTAAAGGGTACGAGGTCAGGTATGTGCTTGCTTGGATTAAATGGCTGTTCTGGAATGACTATAGTTTCCTGCATGAAAAAGTACACTTTTGTTTGAAAAATGCCTGTTTATATGCACACATAAAGCACTTATCTATACTCATGAATATATACCTTGATGTTGCCTTTAAGGTACAAAGAATCTTTCTTCTCACTGCCATTTTAAGATTTAATTGCACTTTGAACTAAGAAAATCCTGGATTTACACCTGAGTAAATGAACCCAGCAACTGGCTGATAACTTGCAAATAATGTTAATGAAAACTGTTTTGTCCCTAAATAACATTTTATATTTTGGACAATTCATATTTGCACCTGTTTTAATGTCATAAAACATTTACAGATATTGTGTTTTTCACATGTGGAACTTGACTCAATTTACCGAATGTTAAATTCCACTCCTCATTGACCCTCATTTCTATACATGAAAATAATAGTGGACATTTCAAAAGAGCATCTAATTATCTGTGGGTAGACACTATTTCACAAATGCTGCCATCTACATATCTAATAAGTAGGTATTTTATTACAATGTAGTATCACTCAGCAACCTTAAAATAAAAAATGCAGCTAGTTTTCCTGCTGTTACTGACTTACATTTTTTGCAGTTTTACGCACTCTGCCAGTTTTTATTCTATAGACAGCAAGAAAATCAGGACAAAGAATAGAAACCATATTATTGTTCATCGCTTTTTCTTGCTCACATAGCTCACATACCAAAGTTGATTCTATGAAATGGCAAAGCCACCTCATCTTGACCTCAGTTTATAGGCCAAAGCAATACTAACAAATCTGCTAAAATGTATGGGATCAGATAAGCCAACAAGAAAATGTAAGTAAGCATCATGATAAAGAATATTTTCCCATCCATTTAATTTAACATGAAAACCAACAAATATTATTATATGAATACTTAACACATTTTCTTTGTTGTAATAACTATAAGATAATTCAAATCTCAACATACATAAATGGCTTTTGTAACAGTGGGATCTAAATTTCTGCCTTTCCAGGAATATATTTAACTGAAAATATCAAGATCTGTTACAATTAGAATTCAATTCCTTTACACTAGAAATAACCAAAATTAGGTATTAAATAATCAGCATTAGCTGATTTTTACAGATAGTAAGTGAAATGTAAGAATGGAATTTCAATAATAATATAAAAAGACAATGAGAGACAACAGATAATATTTACATAAAATCTATTAATTATTTAACTTTTTGAATTACCATTATATATTTATAATCTTAATTATGCACACAAATGCCCTCAATATTAAATGGGGAAATTATATTATCATCATTATTATTATTATTAAATATGGCACAACAAAAGCAATGGCACACTGACTATTTATAATGGATCACTAGTGCCCCCTTCTGACACGAAGTAGGAAAAAACATCGAAGTTTTATGCGGTATACTTCATGGTTTGTTCTAATATCTAGAGATTTCTTTCAGTTATGTGTTATTTTTAATGTAGAAAACCTGTTAAGAAGCTAGATATAAACTGAACAGCCTTGTATTCACAATCCTAAGCACTTTCAGTTTAGTAAACCATATTGTAAAAGGGAGACAAAAGATAACGTGAAAATATAACACATATATTGCTGAAAATACACAATTAACCTTTTATTTTTGAGTCTATCTTGCAGTATAACTTTTGGAAATAGTCTCAATTTATATTGGGTTGAGTTTTTTTAAAATTATTAATAACTCTGTGTGCATGTACATGGGAAAAAAATAAACTGGAGCTACTACCCGGAATTAATCACGTTAAATGTCATATTGCCAGGTTTCCTACAGAACTGTTGCCGACGAGAATAAAGACATGCTCATCCATTATAGTCCCTTCCTTTTGACTTAATATAAAGGGCAAAAGGCAGCATGATAGATTTAAAAGATATTGTCTACAGCATTGATTGCTCTGTATCGATACTTTTTTGTTCCTGCATCTTGCTGTTTTGTGTGCTTGTGTGCAAGCTGTGTGCTCAGTCATTGCATTATTTGACATAATCGTACTCCTTCATTTGGTTTGCAATTATTTTCTAGGAATTGCTAAACTAAAGATTTGATTCAAGTATTGTGACAGTAAGGAATTTAAGTCCTGAAAGTTTCTTCCTAATTTGAAAAAAACATCTTCTTTTCTCATGAAGACATATGAAAAACTGATACATGGAAATAAAATTTAGGTGTGTTAAACTCATGCTACTCTTTTTAAATTTTCTGTATCTTCATCTGGCATATTCTATTCAATTTTATGTTTTTTCATATTCACTGTATTAAAGTTCTGAAAGATTCTGTAAAAATACCAGAAACAAATAAACATCAGGTTTAAGTGACACAAAAAGGATCCCAGTACTTGTTTGGGAGCTATTTCTGCAAAGCTAGTCTACAGTACTTGAGATCAATACCAGGAACAAATTACTGTTGTAATCAGAAGTGCCAACTAAAAACAGGATGATTAGATGGATCTTAATAATCTTGAAATCTAGTATTTATTGAAGTTAAGCATATGTTTTGGCTGTGAAGTGGCCTCTCTCAAATATTTTCATAATAATTCTTTAGAGAAATAATGCTCTCATTTTAATCTGATGTTTCCACTTTCTGCATCTGGGTAGTCTGAACATATTCCCTCTCACCATAACCACTTCACACACAAAAATCAAGAGATTCAGTTTTCTGACAGAGCACGTTAGCTTCTGCTAACTATTGCACTAAATATATTTGGATCTGTGCTTCGTGTCACAAATTTTAAGAGGCTGATTTCATGAAATATGGCAAAAACAGAAGTTATAGACTTCATTGACAACTGCAGATAATAATCTTTTTTTTTTTGCCAGAAATCAGAAACGTGTTATATATTTAGCAAAATCTTGCCTTCTTCAAACAGAAATCTTAGCACCCCTATATTACAAACCATGTAATTTCTCAGTCAAATTACATTTTTCAGGCAAATCAACAATAAGAAATACATATGTTGCATATATGCTCCTGAAAATTCACCATCTTCATTTATTGGCTGCATCTCCTTACTTCTCATTACATCACAACTTCAGAAAATGCAAAAACCAAAGAAAAGAAGGCATTTTAAATAACAAATTCCAGTTCAAAAATTTCTCTGCGAAAAACAATTGCGCTCAGAGACTGCCTCAGTGCAACTTCTTCGTGAGCATTCCCACTTACATCTCTAAAACAAATCCAATGTTTTTAAGACTACATGACTGGCATGTTTTGGAGCTTGGATGTTTTTGTACTTAGCTAAGTACATCACTTCCATTACTCCAGAAAAGAGGATGCTGGTGGGGAGATTCCATTTGAAGACACAAAATGTCATATTAACAAGCAACAGGTGACCAAGCTGTCTAAGCTTGTCACCTGAGCCTGACCTCTGAATTGCCATGAAGTATAAACACTAAAGGGAATAACTTTTTTTTTTTTTTACAGCCAAAAGAGGCAAAGGGAGTGATGCAGGGAGGACTGAGCCAATACATGGTGAGTTTTCTATTCCAGTAATATACTGTCCTTCACATCTTGCACAAGGCACAAGGCTGTAAATCAGTTATATTGCCTGCTATTTACCAATCAAACCCTTGTACTGCTAAAAATTGTGTCAAAATATTAAAATAGGTACATTTTTTTAAAAGCAAACTGTTTAGGAAGGATTCAAGAAAACAGCTTAGGTGAAATTGTGCTGAAGATGTTCTTCAAAAGCAGGTTTTTAGTAGCTGTATATGATTACAGAGAAATATTCCAGATGTTGCATATTTCTTAACATAATTTATCATCTATTTTTAGAGTAACAAGAATGTTACAAAATATTGCTTTATGTTCTCTCTCTTGGCTGAACTTCCCAATCTGTAGCACTGCAATTTTTAAGGCTAATTTTAAAACTGATTGAAAAAAACCCTGAAATTGTAACAATTTGCCAAGAGTAAGTGAAAATACAGTTGCAGTGGAGAAAAATCAAATGATAACACATTATTGCAAGGAAAAATCATCAATATAAACCATATGGTAACTAATTGATGTATATATTATTTTCAATAAAACAGTAGCATCGCAAACTTACATAACCTAAGTTTCTGAACCTGAATTCCAAGCACATCCCTCCCTTTCTGACAAACTCTAAATTATAACAGCTTAGAAAATCTTTTCATTAAGAAGATTTATTTTACATCTTTCAGAAACGCTGCCTATCAGCTGTTTTTTAAAAATCATCCTTCTCAGCAACATCCTTTTTCTTAGCCATAACCATCATTGCTTCCATTATCCAGCAAGAAAAAAAAAGTCCGAGGAATAACACCTCTGTGCAATAAAAAAAAAAAAAAAAAAGGAAAACAGGCAAAAAACCCCAACAACAACAAAAAAACCTAAATAAATTCAGAAAGAGCTCTTTATGAACTCATCAAAAGGGCTTTGTAGTACAAGACAGCAGATGACTTCTTATGTAGGAATCAGACTGCATTAGGAAAGGATAAAAAAACACGGAGCAGAGTGCCTTAACATATTGGCAGGTGGGTCACAGGCTGGGAGAGCACACCACCCACAAGACATATGATAGAGCTCTGCACTTGCACACAGAGTAAATTTCAGCTTGGTAATGCACAGCTACTTGACTGGCGAAGAGCTTGGGCTCACTTGGGCATGTGTAGGGCTCAGCTCTGGTTTCACCTAGAGATGCCACCATCACTGCTTTGGCTTCCCAGTGTCCACGCTGTGAGGTGACATTAGGATCAGCCTCACCACGCTCTTAAAATCTGAGTTGCAACTCACATTCAGCAAGAACATTTTCAGTGATTTCCCTAGGAAATGTAATCGTCATCTTGCCTGACCCATTTTCTATAGAAAATGCCTCAAAGCAATAGAAGGTATGTCAGTGAGCCACAACGGCAGGACACGGGGAAGAGGAAAAGAATCAAATCTCTCATAGGGTTTCACAAAACCAATAAGCAGAGGAACTTTCCATACCATCTCATCGTGGTCCGGACCCTCCAGTCCTACCTCTTTATCTGCATAAATAGCGCCTGCAGCAGCAGCAGTTCACCTGGGGCAACAGAGCTTTTACCCACCGCTGTGTATACAGCTGGAAGAAGTTGGGCCCACAACGAAGAGCTAAAGCTAAGGCTAAAAGTTCCCCAGAATTTGTAGGCACAGGAAGCTTATGCAAATGAATCCCAGAGTTTCTATGATTCAGTCCTTATTATGCTGTCCCCAGTAAGGCGCACACTGTGGCAATTAGTCCCTGTGCAATGCCTCCAGGTGGGGCTACAGATCTACTCCTGCTGACATCAACTGTGCATTCCCAGGAGCCAGAATTTGGCTGTTTCTGCCTATTAGCCAATGTCTGGCAACGTTCCTCCATGGCTCCACCCTATCTTATCCTACCATTTTTGTTCATTACTGAATCCTTTCTTTTTTACACCATGACCTCAACTTTCTCGTACTTTTCTGTGCGAAGGGTCCTACAGAGAAACTGGGAAAGAATTAAAAGTCTGGCTTAGCAAGCTGGGAAATCAGTGACATAAGGAGAGAGAAGGAGAAACTAATTTGTTAGGGAAAAAAAAAGCCCTTGCCTTGCCTTGGGCAAGATTCAAGCTTAAATTCTTCTAGCTCTCAACCACATATACTGGCTGCAGACATATCTCCTCCACAGAAGATCCCAGATGCCTGGGAGCAGCCAAATACACAACAGTGCTTTGAGACTTTTGTGAATTATAACAGCAATACTTCACATTAAAATGGCCTGGTTTTGGTAGCTGTAATCCAAGCTCTTCAGTTTGCATCGCGCTCCCAAAGTCAGGGGTTATAAACAGGAAGATTCTGCAGCTGGATGTCGGCATTTTCAGGAAGAGTTTGGGGTTTTATAGGGATGTCTATGCCCCAGCTTCCTAGGTAACATTTAAAACATTCAGTGTAGAGAAACTAGAGTTTGTCTCCCTTTGCACAGTCTTCCAGCTTCCTCACCTTTATGGCAGACCATAAGGTTACAGCAGAATCAAAAGCTGAAGTTGGCACACTGTGCCTAGAAAATGGGGAAAATGAACATCGCTCAAATTACTGCAGCGAAGATAATCACTCTTCGTTATTCCCAACAAACATTTTTGAAAGCACTCTAGCAACCCTGTTCTTAAAACAAGAGAAAGGCCTGCCTGAAAAGACATTGGGAACTTAAAGTCTTTTGCTTGAAGGGCTGTTGCAGACTGTGCATTGTTTTGCAGTTGGAAATGTGCAACTGACTGTAGAAATACGTATGCGCCTGTGTATGTCTGCTGTGTGTGAAGTCTAGAGGGATTATTCCATGTTAATGAGAGCCGAGGAATTCCTCTAGCAGCATCTTGCATAAGTGAGAATCACATAATTTAAAGCTGGCCAGGGGCAGCTTTAACTTACATGCCATTTTCAAAATTGCTTTTTTTTTTCTTTTTGAGGAAAGAAAAGCTATAACTACACTCGTTTTTGCTAGCTCCCTTCCATTTTACATGTCCACTAACCCTTCTACAGAATGGATTTGCACCCTTCTAAAAACCTGAAAGTGGAATACGTGTTATTTCCTTAATGTACGAATACTGATTTTGCAGAACGAAAGTGATAATACTACACAATGCTTCCCTCAAGTCCATTAAATGAAACTCCAGGCTATATGGTCTGTAAATCACAGCAGATTATGCTACCAGGGTCCATATTCTTCCTCTCCTCTGACTCCCTTCTTTTTTTCCTATAAAGCAGCATGGAAAGGGATGCCTTTCAATAACAGAATAGTTGTTCTTTTCATTAATTTATTTGTATTAGTGTCCCCAGCAATGGGAAAACATGGTAACTGTCCCAGTTTATTTTCTAAAATCTGTAAAAAAAAATACTTTGAAATATAGGGTCTTTCTATCTGCAGCAACTCAAACATCTGATAATTTCTTTCTCTCACCATGCAGTAAATGAAAGCCACTAGTTCCTAATACTTTATAATAATTCAATACAAAATTCCTCCCATTTAACAGAGCAATAGCTTAACAACAACTCATTGCTTCTCCAAAACTGAGGCATGTAGCTGTACAAGAGCTAGCTTTGATTTGCTGCAGATCTCTGGACAAAGCTCTTGTTTTAAGTGAATTTTCTCAGCTTTAGCACTGCTTTAGAAATCTCCATCTAGGCTAGACACAGATATAATACAAGGTTCCAATCTTCACACGGTCAAATGTGTCACTACCAACATTTATATAAGATAACGCAAATGGCGAGACAAAAATCAGGACCTCTTTTACTACATCTTTAATTAGATTTAAAATATTTTTCGTGACACCAGTACAAATGAATCCAGCCCATAGTTTTGCTGTTAGGGTGGAAATGCGATATTAATAATACAGACTGAATAGTCATGACCTTTCCGTCCCTCTCCCTTTTTCCATCCCAAGATAGCCAATGCAAATCAGCTGAAGAGAGAAGGTATGGAAAACTGCCTGATTTTGTGTCTCTGGTAGGTAATTAAGAGGGAGCTGCAGCCACCACACAATTCCAGGACAGCAACCAAAATAAAAATATGATACTATGCTTATAGGGAGACTTTCTTTTGATTGACCCTTGTTGAAAACCAGTACTAATTCCGTAACTTTTGTGACTTCCTAAAGAACAGAGAAAAGGCAAACCATATTTCCTGCAAAGATTATAAGTGAGTGTGAGGCAAGGCTCATTTTAAAATAATACCATTAGAGGCTGGATGGAGCTTACAGTAGCAGAGACAAAAAAAAAAAAAAAAAACATCCAAGACAGTATTTTGTTTAAAATTACAAAATCTCTATAGAATGATTCAGAAATAGTGGGGGTTTTTAGCTCCTGTACATTAACTTAAATAAAAAGCAACACCTCTACTTTTCATACTAAATACCATTTCTTTTATTCTTGAAGTAATCTTGGTAGGTGGAGGGAGGGAGAGGCAAACCTTTCAAGCATTTCTAGCCTCATGTGGGGGTGGAAAAAGAAGCTTGTAGGCTCTGATAGCGACTGCCCCTTGAAAACAATAATTAGCTGGAGAAAAGCACAGCAGTTTCAGCTGTCAAAAGGCACGAAATCCCAGTGTCACCAGTTTGATCAGCTCATTGATAGGATATGCAAAGACCTGTTCAGAAACGCAGGAGCAGCAGTGATAGGGATCGGCGTGTTTGTACTGTGTCAGTTTCAGGCAGTGAAAAAATAGGATGATTGTCAAATTTGAGAAAGTAAAAATAAATACCAGAACTTAAACAGAGTGAGTTATAGTTCTAAGGATGATGTCTTAGCTAAGCTTTGCTATTCACTTTTCTGAAAGAATAAACAAAATACTGGCTAAAAATAATGCATAAGAAAAAAGAAAAGATAAAAAAGCAGGACAAAAATCTTTCTAAACTGATATTGCTTGCCTTTTGGACATACAAAAAATCAGTAACTATGCAAAACAAATTTTCCTTTGAGTTCTCAATGCATCAAATAAAACAAATATTTTGAGATTCCAACAGTTTTTGTTATTGCTTTTATTTAATGGCAGACATATTTGGAGTTTCACAAATCAAGAAAGTCACAGTTTCTGCCACTGCAAGTTTGTCACCTTTGCCAAACATAGCCTGCAGAGAGAACGTGCATTCACTCAGGTTGAAGGTCAAAACTTCAGGTTTTGTTTGCGTCTTTTGCAGAAAAGCACATTTTTTCCTGGTCAGCCGCTTTCCATTAGAAGCTGTGCATTTGTAAAAAGATTGGCTAAAGACTGGAAGCTCTTTGTGCAGGGCTCATCGTTTGCTGTATTTTTATAGCATGCTCAGCACGCTAGAGACACGGCCTCCCCAGTTGTGGCTGGCCACGGCTGGTGCAATCCAAGAAATATTTGGGAAATAAAAACCGTGTGGGAACAGGGTAAGGAGTATACAGAAAACAACTCCCCTGCCGTCCTCCTGCAGACTCTGTGCACCCACAAACAGACAGGTATATGCAAATAAAAGCTGATGCATAAACCCCTGTATGCCCAGTCTCTGGGAAAACATCATCATCAATATTCTCACTTTGGGAGATGGACCCCTCAACAGCATCCTGCACCAGCAGTACCTACCAGCCTGTCCTCTCTGCCTTCCAGGGGGAAGAAAAAAAAGCTTTATCATCTTTTTGGAGGAAGGACAAGGGTTTCCTAGGATTTTCCTGTGGGTATGAATGAACAAGAACAAACGTAATAGCAATTACCCTCCAACTGTAGCTGATTGTCTTACTCTAATCCGCTTTATCTTTTGATTTTGTTACAGCACTCACAACGAAGTGCAAAATTTAAAAGCCCACGGGCTCAGCTAGGCACAGCAACCCATGCATGCCGGGTGTTGCTCTGATTATATCCAGCCAGAACTTTATGCACGCTTAAAAACTTTAAGCTGTTCCTACCTGGCTAAAACTGGAGGAACTCATTCCTAAGATTCAAACCCATTTGTCATTTCTCTTTCTAGCTAAAAGACCAACTCAGATGCAATTGTGATAAGAAAAAGTTGCTCAAGTGGTATTTTTTTATCAAAAAGAAGCATAAGCTAATTCCAGAAGCACACCACTTAGGAGCTGAAGACCTTTTGCATCAAGTCAGGTTAAGCAGTTAAACTACCAGGGACTTTCCGAACACAAACAAAATTTTAAAATGTTGAGAAAGCATACTGGATAATTTCTAGTGATTTTTCCATGTATGTCTGGGTAACACACCATATATAGTTTTCTTATCACATTTTTAAAATATGTTTTAAACTTTTAATTCCAAATATAAGGATTACAGATAGTGACAGAATTTAAGAGAAAAACATTCATTGAGAGAGATCTAAACATATTTCAGCTTTTATGTGAAAAATAGCCACAATCCTGATCTGTTCTCAGTCAGTTGGACTTTTGCCAATATATAATAAGATTAAAATATAAGATTAAAAGATGTTTCAAGATACTTCTACAATAACTGGCCTAAGGGTGAATTCTCATTTCTGTAGCTAGTACCTAAACACACAATCTATGAACAATTAAATAGGAAAGTAAATTTTTCATTCTTTTTTCCCTTAAAAGAAAAAAAAAGAATACTATTAATTCCGCTATATACTATTTCAATTACAGCACTTCATGCCTTCCAAATCCACTGCATTAAGTGAAACAGAAAGGTTATTCAGTTAAATTAGAGAATCTCTGGAAATGTATGAAATCTTTCCAATGGAAATCTTAATTATTAAGAAAGTCCAGATTGTAATTATTTTTAGCTAATTGGAGAAGAAAATATTTTTAAACCTCCATTTTTGAGAAAGTACAGTTATAGTATTCCTACAATGTCTTTTGGTGTTGAAATGTGGCATATTATTCAGCCCGAGTCCTTTGATGTGTGTTTTTCCCTCAATCCATGCTCCAACAATTCTGTCATACAGAGAACTGAAAATTAAGTTATTCTCACCAGCAATACTCCCCCACAAAGAATCTATCAAACCATAGATATAAACCTCAGAACAATCCCTGCCAGGTTTCTCATGCAAATGCTGCAGAAAAACTTACAAGAGCACTTTAAGATATTGAGAACCCTTCAATACAACCCAGTATAATAACTTTTACTTGCTAATTTCTATGGGTCAGTTGCAAAGGAATAGACCTGTCAATCTTTTTCAGATGTAGCAGAATTTGTCTGTCTACAAACAGGGATGCTTTGTTGTTGCCATAGAGACTAATCCTCCACTTTCCTTCTGTTGACACAGCTAGTCACACTCTAAACTACCTGATCACACTTTTAATAGGCAGCTGACTCCAGTACTATAAAATGCTCAAATCAAGTTCGCAACACTTGACGCATCTACTGTTGCTTTTTAAAATAATAATAATAACAACAACAAAAAATGATAATAAAATGTTGCATAAGGAGAATTCTACTGCTCTTGTCTCAAAAAGTAGATTGTATAGAAATAGTGACTGTCTAACAATTACTTTGATCAAGTTCCAACTTAATTATATTATTCTAAGTGAATAAATTGTTATAATAGAGGAAATGTTATTTTCAACTTGATTTTTGATGTCTTGGATATGAGTTTCCTTTAAGCATCAATTGATTAAACATACAAAGTAGTATAACAATTATCCAGAAAATAATTTCTGACTTCTTTTCACAGAATTCAGTATATTATATCATTTTCTCATTTTCAAATTTTAAAACCTGACAAGAAAGCAAATGTGGAGGCAACTCACACACTGCAATAAAACAATGTTCTGAAAAAGGCAATTTTCATTTGGGTGACTTGAAACTTTGTGATGTTTTAATAAATATTCTATACATAAAGCTGACTCAAAGTCTATTCATACCTTTTTTGTTTGCAAATCAAATAGTCAGAAGTGAGCTTTTTTCTTAAAAAAAAAAAAAAAGTAAAAAAAAAGGAAAGGTTCAAATACGTTTTCTTTTGTCCAGGTTAGAATAATTTTACAAGCATTTTCTGTCATTATACATTGCTTAAATAAAAAGTGAAAGGGACAAAAACAACACAATGGAAGGACACTATTACATTAAATGAACTTTTTGCTTTGAAAATGACAGAAAGTCTTAACTAAATTTTTCATTAAAGCATTATTTTGGTGTTTATTTTGTGTACATTCTTTTGTACATTGGCAGTAAAACGTCTCTACTTCCATTCTTCAAACTGTCTTTAGCTGCCTTCAGTGTTAGATTGCTAATTCTCTTCCCGGTTCCTCCTAATACAAAATGAAATTTCTAAAGGTAATTTTCCAAAGCTATTTTGCCCTCCTTTAACATATATTATAAAAAGTTTGTTGTGACTCCTTCAATTAACACGAAAAATTGATGTGTATCATTAATTACGTCAGTAGAAATCATAAATCATCACTGAGTGCTGCAATTAATTATTTTAAAGTCATGTGAAGACAAATGACAGGCAGACGATAAATCCACAGACCCTTCAGATCAGAGTTAAATGGGAGAGAAAAAATGGAGAAGAAGAAAAGATGCAACAAAATTGGCAACAGTCTATGAATTAAAACACATGAATCATTTTCCCTTGTTTTAACAATGTTAATAAGGAGATTATAGCAGAACTAAAACACTAGTAGAAGTCAATGGTGTTTCCATTACAAGCCTTCATTTTCAAGGGTTGCATATTTTAATTTTCACTATTTATAAACTGACTGAAAAAGATTCTCTTACCAGCTTACCCTTTTTGCTTTCCTTTCTATTTGTCTTTGTTTTGAAGAAGGGTGGCTAAAATGCCAGAATGATCAAGCACCCTTTTTTAATTTATTTTACCATCTTTGCTGCAGTAATGTCAGTGAACAATATGATATTTTAACCAGCTTTTTTTTTTTCTGGTGAAAAAATGGCTAGTATGAATACAAAATAGCAATTTTGTGTGTGTATATTACTTGTAATTGAATGATATGGACTACTAATTTAACTCTCTTCATCTTTTTCTCTAATGTTTACACTAAGAAAGGTGGCTCAGAACATGCAGGAACATGCAGAGGAACATAGTACTGCATACCCTAAAACATGGGCTTTTCCTGAAAACCCTGCCAAATAGGTAGGCTTACAAAGCTCAGGACTTTTAACAAAAGTTGCTATTCTTAAGATCCAAATATAGGAATTTGCACAGTATTGCTACCTGCACAGATGCACAGAGGCGCACAAATATGAGCTAACACAGGCTCGTAAATTCTTGCAGGAAGACAGTGTATTGGTGAAAAAACTGTGAAAAAAACTAAACTTGGAATTTATCTTACAGGGTAAGAAATTTCTGGAAAAACATCAGGATTTAAAATTTTTACCAACTGTCTTCATATGGATATTTGCAAATACAGATGTATATACCAGTTCTGTGTGTACTTATACATACCTACACGTCACCAGCATGCTCACATACTTCTAAGTGCCTTTCTCTGCTGCAGTTGGAGAACTTAGAACAAAGTGCAAATACCCACAGTATTGGAAAGTTTTCAAGTTCAGGATTTAAACACAGTTTTCCAGTTAATTAAGTGAAGACATAGTATAATGGTTTTCAAATCATTTACAAAATAGTGAGGCATTCATACTTCTCATGTGCACAACTGTTTCCCAATATTTTTTCCACTGCAGGGCACGTACACGGAATGCCAGTGTGACCATCAGCGTACACTGATAACACAACTTAGCATCCTCATTGGATCACCAGCTATGAAACTAGGGAAAGCTCAAACAGGATATGAACAGTTGTACAGAGGAGAGGGACACACTGGAGACTCAAAAATCACTGCGCCTTTCACCTTAATGCTTTAAGGGCATGTGAGTTTGCACTTTGCAGCATTGATTTACAACAACGAAGAAGCAATACCCATTTTAAAACATTACACAGGATGCCATGGGAAACATCTGCAAAGTCAGTTCTGGGATCTTAAGTCACCCTCATGTCACAGGCATACGAATTTTACAATCTTTTGCTTTAGGTAGCCCAGATCCTGAAACAAAATTGTAGCTGTTACCACTGCCCATCTGTTATCTGCACAATTAGGGCCAGTGCTTTTAAATCCCATATTTGTTCTAAAATTCAGTTGTGCAACATCCTGTTTAAAATGGCAGCAGCCACTTAAGTTTTACTCAGAAAAATGTTTCTACTTCAGCTACCAGTAACAGAGCTAAGCAGGAGACAAGAAAGTGAACCACTGTCAAAAGGACCCTTACAAAAAACAATGGTTTTTGTTTGAGTCTCTGGCCATTGAGAGCATTTGACAAGTATTCGTGTCAGCATCAACAATATTATGATTTTTGAGGGCAGTATTCCTTATAAAAATAGTATTCATCATAAAAATAGTGCTTTCTCATCTTATTGTTGTGCACAGAAGCACAAAGATGGTACATACAAATGAAGACACAACATCTTGTCATTACTTTTTCCAAAGAAATAGGGAGTCAGAGAATTTCCCCTGACCTTAAAGAAAGCCCTGCATTTAGAGTCCTTCTCTACCTTTTCTTGATAAGTCACCCAACTATAATATCCATGTGACAGCAAGTCCACACTAAACTAAATCATAAACAAGCCCAATAGGATCACTCATCAGTTTTGGGCATCAGCAATAAATGCCTTCTTTTGGCATTCAACTCATCTTGACTACTCCATTCCTTGAATAAATCCAAGCAAATCAATAGGATTACCCAATGAGTAAACTATATGTTTAAATGAAGTTAAACAGTGAGACATTTAGTTCATATTTGTATTGGAAAACATGAATATGTTATATTCTTACCCCATATAACCTTCTCTGTTGTTGTAAACATACTTCACTTCACTGAAGCAGTGCAGGAAAACGTAGATGCAAAGTTCCCCATAAAGTCAGTCTTGCAAATGAAAGTCCAGTGCAATGCCAAAAAAGTCTAACATAGCCGTCACCAGTCTAGTTTGTAAACTTGTATTAGGATATTTATTCCTAAACTACTGAACCAGCAGACTAGTCCAAATGAATTTTCATACTATACTTTAACAAGACAGCTATATCCTACTTGTCAGACGCTTTTGTAGACTGCTACTCTGGGAACCACTGTTTCTTAAAGCAGCGTAGGCAACATTTCACAAACATGCAAAAACATAACTGCAAACTGTCCTTTTACTCAATTCTTTGTGCAAAGATAGTGTTATCTTTTTGGTATAAGGGATTTAAAAGTCAGTCCAAGTGCAAACAACGCAATGATTCTGTTTTCATAAGGAAATTTAGTCAATTAGAAAGGTCTAATTAAATTTTTTTTTAAAATATATAAATACATCAAATGATCAGAATCTTTCTACAATACAGATTGGAAACATTTCCTCAAATGTAACAATGTACTGGAATAGAACTTGTTTTGTTTTTCTTAACTTTTGCTTACATTGGTAAAGATGATCTATCGCAGATCAATTTTCCACTGTTTCCAATCCTTTGTCTTCCTGGTTGCACATTGCATGCTCTCCTTATGCAACTGTCCACTTGCAACAAGAGAAAGGATTTAAAGATCAAAGAATATTGACCTTCATTCCAAAGTCAATGCCACAGATCCTAATGTGGGTATCAAGCAGCACAAGTTCATTTACAGTCATGCACATGAGACAGTTCAGGACAAAACTCCCTCTACAAGACCTGCTGTCCAGAAACAAAAAACTCCAATGGGCCAAAACTACAGATTCTCAACTATATAATGTAGATTTATATACTTCTGCCATGCGGTAAAGAATAATTGTCATCAGTTAAAATTTGTTGCTTCTGTAAAAATGCAGTAGTAGCCAATGATTTTTTTTTTAATATTTTTTTTTCCCACGAAAGTGGAGATACTATTAAAGACAGCTTTTTCCCTCCAGAACTCTGAGTAGGGAAACGGAGACTGAAGGAGGAAGGAGTACATGAGGGGGTTTTTGTTGTTCTTCTTTTGGTTCTTCATACTTTCAAAAGGTAGAGATTTTGTTCGCAAGAAGATTACAGAACTATACCCTGCTGCTTATAAATCTTAAGATGTATTTTGTCTATTCTCCCAAAGAGCTCCCTTTTGTCAGTCTTACTCCTCCTGAGCAATATTTTATATCAGTATTAGAGCAGTATTTTCTCTGTGTTAATAAATGGCAGAACAGAATAGGCTTCTTTTTATTAACTGCCTTTAGAAGTCTGCTCCTCTAAAATGTATTTTAAATGTAGAATTATTCAGCTTTTGTCACAATCCTCTCCCCTTCAAAAATAAATCAAAATGGTTGATATAGAAGAGTTCAAGATAGGTGAGATTTCAAAGGTTAATCCCTGGGAAAAATAAAACAGAATATCAAGAAACCAGTTACCCAATTCTACCAGTTGTTGGACTGGGAAGATTAATACAAATGATGTCTGGAAAGTTACTTAAATGCTTTTCAAACCTACTTTACACCTGGCTATGAACATGCTGTGAATCCATTGTTCAAGAAAGATATTCTTTCTGACAAAATAAGTGAAATCTGTCTTCATTGACAGCTATGATAAAAAGTTCTTGGCATCTCTGGGACCAGCATTTTTCTATAGGGACCTACCCTGCTTCTTATTTGCTATCAGCTCAAGAAACTATTGCCCTTGTAGCTCCATGAAACAGAGTGGTATTTACTCCTGGTGAGTATCTGCAGTAATTACATTTGGTTGGGTATGAAGAAGCCACTCACCTACACTGCAAACACTCTTACGTGAGAAAACCAAGTACTTTTGTCTGTCTGTAACCCGCTTAGATCACTGTATCTCCCTGGTCATGAGAAAACTTGCCAAAATAATTTGGGTGTAATATCATAAGCCTGAATTAATGACATTTCATTAAGGTGGTAAAATGCATTTTTTTCCTATTACATGGCCAGGAATGAAGCTGAAGTTTAAGCTAGTAAACTGACTGAAGATGAAGATTACAGAAGGATAGTATTGATGAGTTAAAGAAATGCTTCAGATACAAGAGGCGTTCTTCCATACTGTGAAAGATTTTGTACAGATTACAGCATAAACTCAAATTATTAAGGCTTTGTGGGCGCATCACTTACTGAAGCTGCCTATTTATGTGGTATGTGTCACAACTGCAGTACACCTGACTTTGTAAAAAGGACATTTTTGGAAGAAGCGTCCCCTTTCTGTGAAAAATGTAGGCTGCCTAAGGACACCTAGACCACAACAGTGTCTGGCTACAAATAATTAATACATTAGTTTGCAGCATGTAAGCATTTGAGGAGGTAAATACTTTTATGGACCTTCCTGTAAGGGAGCTACTCCCTCCCTTTACACCCACTCATTGGGGTTGGCTGATAGTCTCAAAATCATGATCTTATTTCTCTGTGACTAGACCGCATTCCTGATTAACAGTTTAGCATCTGAGGAAACACCAGCATCATCACCCCTTCAGCTGACAGAAATAACAGTTGGACAAGTGAACATGGTTTTATTTTCCAGGAAAAAAGACTGAGTCAGAAATTTTTACAGGGTTATTTTTGCCTCCAGTGAATTAATAAAGTCTTTTACTGCTCTTTTTTTTGTGCTTTATATTAATTTTGATATAAAAAGTAGAGTTCTGATTGGTGTGAAGGCAATCATTAACTGTATTTCTCCTGATTGCAGTAAACCTTCAGATTATTTTATCTGCCCTTACTACTTGTTACTCTGTAGAAATATGTATGTATGTACAAACATTAACAGCTTTACAGCAGAGAAGCAAGGATTAAAGAGGCTTTATCCTTTTATCCTTTCCGTCATTATCAGCCAGCATGGTATGTGCTCCTGTATTACATGAAAAAGAACATCCCCTGCCTCATCCCCGTTTAGAGTATGGTAGGATACTCTTCATTATGTGTGCCTAGACATATATTAAATAAACATATTCCTTCCGTTTATTAGTTCTTTATGTATGATTAATACTGCAACTGAAAAAAAAAAAAAAACTATTGCAGAAAGTTTGGCTGACAGCACATCCGTACAATTATATGCAAAGTATTTGCTGCATAGCTGAAGATCACTTCGGACAAGGAATAACCTTTACACCCAAGCTTAATAAACAGTCAGGTCAAGAAAGGTATGAGAACAATGTCCATTCTGTGAAACTCCCTTTGGGTACATAAAGAACAGCATTATACAGTCTAGAGAGAAGCCACTTTGAGGTAAAGAGTTTAGGTTTTATTAGTTGAGGGACAGTAAGTAGTTTTGGGTGTATCTATTACATTTTTGTCAGCGCTGGAGTAAAGGTAAAATGGCCTATAGTGCAAGGAATGAGTTGGACTCCAGCCTTTTTCTGTTTTTTTTTAATGTGATTTGGGCCAACAAAAGAAATAAATACCTGCAAGACAAAGAGTAAGAGAGACCCAAAACAAAATGAAATGTTTGTGCTGCAATTCCATTGAACAGCTGAAGTCCTTCCTGCTGGTGGGAAAAAACAGTTGCACAGTTTCTCCCCTGCCACGGGTCTCCGTTTTAGCTTTTGAACATAAACCTATACACCAGGATGTTTGCTACTCAGCTGAAAAGCCTCCAACTTAGGAGCAAAGACTGAGAAGCTCAACAAAACTGCAACATACAAATTCACTGTAAAGTCCTCAAGTAGTAGGCTGCTGAATTAAAGGAGTGTTGACAGGTACTCTTCTCCAGAAATTTTCTATCCTTTCTGCTCCTAAGGTTTCTTATATGTTTCCAAAACAAATAGAAGAATTTTTATTATGATTATGATTATGGTGATGATGATGATGATGATGATTATGATTATTATTATTATTATTGTTATTGTTATTATTATTATTATTTAGTCTAATGTTTCTAATTTCTGGTAAATAAATCAGCATTTCTGTATGGGTTGAACCAGACCATGGATTTTCCTTTTTGCTCATTTTTTAATCTTTCGGGGGTTTTATAGCTGCAAATTTTGTTATTTACATGATCTTGTGGACCATTTTCTTCAGTCTTTCAATACTATTTTTTAAAAATCTTATTCACATGCATGGAGCCTTACGTATCTAAACTATACTCCACAGACCAAATGCTGATATCGAGCCAAAAAGCTACATTGGTTACACTCACAACTTACACAGCTAGGAATCTGCAGGCAGAACATAAACCCATCAAGACCCTGGTGATGAAAACAATTGTGAAAAGTGATGCAACACCACTGGCTTTCAATATTACAGGATCTTTTGAACTGGAAAAAACCACAATGCTAGACTTGCTTATGTGGACCATTATTTGTGGTGAGCTTTCCCAAAAGCATTGAACATTGTATAAAGCCTGCTTTTAAAATATTTAATTATTTATGGAGCTAAAGTCAGAACTGCTTTTGTTTTAAAAAAGGAATTAAACTCAGGCAAGTTTTTGGAAGGCAGTTTCAATCAGGAATGGTCATCTGGTTGTAGACAGACAGAGATGCTGCTGCAGCTGCTTCTATTCATTATACTGTATTTCACGTTTTCTTCACTGTCAACCTTTTATATGCATGGAATCAACAACTCCAGGGAAGGACTCGTTCACTAGAGGAGCATGTTTCTGAGCTGCTCTGGGCTTACATCTATGCACGTGAGAGCCGAATCTGCCCTAATTTGAAACAAAGGAGAATTTACTGAAAGAATCCTACTGTTTATCCTTCTCCTGATTTTATTTCTTCCATTTCCTCACTTATCAAATGAAGGAACAACTTTCTTCCACGACATCGGTAGAAAGTTAATTCCCAAGATTCCCACTTTGATACTTCCAAGTTCCCGGGAACTCACATTGCTGCCAAGAGCAAAACCATTTAGTAAATCTCTAAGAGCTTTTGTAAATAGGATGCCATCCAGCAGATTAATCAGACTTTCAAAGCAAATAGCTGAGGGGTTTGGTAAACAAGAGTTATAATAAAGCAGAGTGTTAAAACACGTATATCGATGTATTTATATATATATATATATATATATATATATATGAATGCTTGCATTGCAGGCAGGAAACAATTCATGCCTGGGATGACTGCATTATTAGTCACAGCACTGTGACCTCTCGCCCCAAGTGATAAAGTACACAGGTCAGAATTGACAATACATACTCATGGCTGATCATGGCTGCCAGTTATTGATCTGAGGAGGGGAGAAAAAAAGAAAACTTTGCAGAAAAAACATTGCTCTGAATTACAAACACGCGTTCTCCTGAGACTCAGCAAGTCTCTGGGTTTCTCCCACTGGAGCTGGAAAGCAAGAAGTGAGTTCAGCCAGTATTTAATATCAAGTGAATGTGGTGTTTAATCAATACTATTCTGCTTTTGTTCCACGATGTGGAAAGCAGTGTCTATTCATTCAGTAAAGGTTAATGCCAAGGGTCAAGTGATTTCACACTCTCTGTAGGATCCACAACATTTCAGTAGTTCAGATGCCTTGGACAATGATGACTCAGTTGGACTGATTTATTGCCACTCTAAGGCCCTGCTTAATACTAAAGTGCTATCTTATGATAATACCTCAGAAAATAGCGCTGATAAAAGAGGAGGCAATAATTACCTACATTTTGAAGTAATGTCTTCATTTCTAACATCCTATAAAGATGTAAGGTCCATTTAAAATGATCTGCTCCTTGTATTAGCAAGTCAGTTAAATCAGATATTATCAGTGTTCTCTGGTTTATGAAATGCTATCTATGCAAAAGAAATCTGGCGGATGTATTAAGAAAAATGCAAATTGCAAGCAAATGTAATACAGTACATCATTTAACATACATTTTAAAGAATAACTTATTTCCTTGTCTACTTGCCCAAATAAAGAAATACTGTGCTAAGACAGATTAAGAAAAAAGGGGAGAAAATTGTCAGACAATGTAGAATAAAAATATAACAATCACAGACGGTCTATGTTCTAATCAGGTTTTAATATGTGAGACCACACAACTAACAGCATTTACAATTGCTTCTTTTTTTTTTTTCCTTTAAAATTTCTACCTTAAGGGTAGATATGCAGAAAGGGGAAGGCTATATACTCCCCTTCAATATGATACACTGAAAATGACATTAGGTGAGGTCATTGTCTAAATCAGAATGCATTTGACTTTGTCAGGGGTTCTAATTTTGAACATGTTAGGATCCCTGATTATTATTCAGCAATGTCTTATTCAAGATGTGTTTTATATAATGAAAGAAGTTCAGATGTCACCAGGAAAATAGTGTGAGAAGAATTAATTGGAAGGCTTATCAGAGAAAAGTCATTTAGAATCCAGCTCTACCTAATATATCATTGAATGATGAATATACCAATCAATTAACGAAATAAAATAAATTCTGCAAATTTGACTGAAGACATCCTATTATTATAAGTGGGAGGATATTTGGAACAGTTAATTACTCCTTATTTTATGTTCTAAGTATGCAAAAATCCTTTATGTGAATTTTCAGCATCCTTCTCTCCCCCAATTACAGATATTTAGAAATTTCTTCTGACTTGTTTTAAATGACGATGTCATATTTTGTATAACACTAAGGCAGATATAGAAGAAAGGCATTTTAATGTGATTTAAAGGAAAAAATCCTGTGTTCTTACATCTGGAAGATACTGTGTTGTCTTACAAAAAAGAGGAGTAATCAGTGCAAAAAAAGACACAGTGTTCAGCACTGTATTTATTGAGAGATGGACTAGTTATTATGAAAGAAATCCACAGTGTAAGGCAACAAGTTTACTGTCTTTGATGTGATAAATTGCTACTGATACTGTAAAATGTTTAGTGAGTGAATTTCTCTTTCCACTCTTTGCCTACTCTTTGAATAGTAAATGTCAAAAATATCACTGTGTTATGAATGATGGTGAAACAATACCGTTAGAGACTAAAACCAAAAATTTCAAGACCTTCTGCTTAATTTTAAAGATTTATAAAGCTCTAAATAGTTCACAGTACCAGACAACAGATTCATACTATCTGACATCTGTTGATTTCTTCCTTTCCCAACAAGGTTTCAAAGTCACAGACTGAAATATAAAACCCCACCACCTTTTTAGTTAAAATTTCGTAGAGAAATTCATGTGTCAGTAACTAACGTACTTCAGAGATGTCTAAGAACATCTCCTGAGACATCTTGAATGGAAAACAATAAGTTTGCCTACTTACAACTGATGGAAGTTAAAAAAATAAAATCATTTGCATTAGGAAGGAAAGCGTTCCTTTTTATTTGCACAAGATGCTTCTTTAATTTATTTAAAAACAAAATGCCTTGGATGATCTTAGTTTACAGTAACAAAGACTTTGTCACACTAAATCAGTCCACTGCACCATTAAGTTCAGAATCTTGCCTGCAGCCCCAGCCAGTGCCCAATGTGTCACACAGCAGGGACATCCAAGGAAAAGGACATATTCTTTCTGACCCCACTGGGTGTGAGTATCCACCTTGAAGCAGTAACTTTATTAATCCCATTTTTTTTTCTGCATGAATCTTTATTAGAGATTATTTGCTGGTAGAGCTTCACAAGTTAGCATTCAGCAAACTTATATAGAGGAGTGTAGAAAACACAGTCCATCTTAATGCTAATTAATTTTCTCATGACTACATACAGGCCCAAAGCATATGTAATATGTAGTTTTGCTGCAAACAGGATGAGATATAT
Source organism: Pluvialis apricaria (assembly GCA_017639485.1). Classification (NCBI taxonomy): domain Eukaryota; kingdom Metazoa; phylum Chordata; class Aves; order Charadriiformes; family Charadriidae; genus Pluvialis; species Pluvialis apricaria. The sequence goes on along the minus strand of CM030044.1, from coordinate 84,337,329 downwards.
ATCAGCAATATCCCAAGATCACAATAAAGAACACGAATATTCAGAGTACTTAGTGGAATAAACAGCCAGGAAAGCTGAAAATCACAAAATGGGCCAAAAAGTGTTCCTAGACAATTTAGCATTACTATATGATCTAACAATTCAGTCTAATGGCTGGACTGCATATTACTTCTTTCTGTTCCGCTCAGTGTAGTGGAATCCTGCTACAGTGGGTATTTTGGAAATGGAGTACTGAAAAAAGAATAAGTTTTAAAGAGAAGAGAATGGTTATTCAGATCAACATCACTTTAATACCTAATAGGATACAAAGAATAAAAAAAGAAAAAAAAAAGACATGCCAAAAATTAGGCTTCTGAATCCATACTTAGGCAATTAAATAAAAGGCTTAATTACAAAGACCGCTAAGCAGCCAGGAGCTCCTATTATAGTGAGTGTCATCCTATTGCAGTGAGGGCAGTGAACTAGCTGGCTCCTGAAAAATGTGGCTGAGTATCCAGGCTAATTATGCAAAATACTTGCTTTGTGACAGAGTGCAACATTGGTGAGATTTATACAGGCAGATTTAGCTGCCTTTTATATACTGAGTGGTACAGACTGAATTTAGATCTCCATTCATGTACAAGTTATATGTGATATGAACGGACATGTGAATCAATCATGAATAAAGTGTTTATTACGACTCTGTTACTTAGGTCTGATTTATACTCTTGTCTGCTGTTTTGTCCCATTTTTACCACTTTTTTTTGTTCAATCTCCAGTAGTATGACTTCAGGGTTTGGGAGGCTTGCAGTTGAGTTTTAACTGTGTAACATTGTTAGAGTACAGAAGAAATGAAAATATTACAAATAAAATCTTTTGCAAATATTAAAAAACAATAAAACAAAATTACTTAAGTATTTAATTATTAGAAAACAGATGTACTGATTTCATATTACTAGGCCACCTGCCAAAGGTCAAAATAATGAAAAAGTTAATCTTGCTTAGTTTTATGAAAAATAACACATTATTTGCGATAATTCAGTTCAAGATAAGTCAATTGTAAAACAGCAGTTTGCCTAATGGTACTAAATACATGAATAATCAAAAAAAACCCATGATAATCTGAATTCTACTCCAACAGCTGGTGTTTCTCTGCAGCACACTGGTGGTAGAATGACCCTGACTAGGCTCAGGGTTCTTCTGGGAGAGGACTTCCTGCAGGACTGAAACCCTGATTTGTAGGAAATTTAAACAAAAAAATATCCTTGCTAAAATGAGGATATCACCAAACCTTGAGAAGCAATCTTTCCTTGTAGAATTGTTTCTGCTCCTTCGCCGAGGTGTGCAATGGATTTCATGCACTCAGGTGCAACCTGTTGAGAATGCATATGTGCATCTCAAATCTCTTAAAAATTTCGATCTGAAGTCTCCAACTGTTAAAGGTTGACTTCCACTGACCTAGAAGATTGAACAGCTACTGCCAGCGTGCTGAACAAGGCTGGCATCCTCGCTGAACCCACTGTGTGACTTTGGAAAGACAAGACACTTTATGCTCCCAGCTGCACAAGAGTAGAGTAAATGCAGCTTTTCATATGACTATGAGTTGTGATGGACACCATACCAAACTGAAATAAATAAATAAGCCTTCAGGAATTACTCAGATGATATCACGCTATAGTCAGTTCAGTCAGGAGAATTAAAACCAAAACAGTTCACCAAGCCTAAAAAATTCAGAAGGTTATCAAATAATGCATGTTGCTTACCTTCTCATTTTAATTTTTGTTTCAAGCATTTATTTCAGCAGTTATTTATGCTGGAAGTGCAGGTCACCACGAGGGACACTCTAGGAGAAAAATACTCTCCTTTACTTTCAATTTTAATGAAAAAGCCCATCTTTCCTCAAAACTCTCATACCATTTGTAAAGTGCCATTATTCTCTGCACCGTGTTCGCTATCCACAACGTCTCTAAAACAGGAAATTAAATACATCATTATGGACCCATAAGCCAAATCCCTGCCTTTTCTCATAGTTATAATATGATGTCTCTCTAGAAAATACCCAGGTGTAGCTGCACCCTGCACCTCCAGGCTGCACAGCTCTTGCTGAGCTCCCTCTCATTTCACTTGCTGTCCTCCCTCCATCCTGACAGTTTGGCAAGGCATCCCTCGAGGACGTGACTTCCGCTGCTGTCCCCTCTCTGTTGTACACCTCCATACACAGGGCCCACCTGAGAGCACAGCATCCTGAATCCGGACCCCAGGCATACTCAACAGCCTTGCCAATTTTCCACACCTGTGAAGCAGACAGGGGAGAATATGTCAAAGGCAGCTGTTTCACCATGCAGCATTAGTCTGTTTTTAATCTCTTCGCTTCAGTTGCTGAACTGAAATGTTATATAAATATGTCATTCTTTATGACAAAAGCCAAATAAGTGCTAATACTATCATTAAAAAGAAACTCGTGTCTGGGGTGTAATGGGGAGATCAAGTGACAGAGGCACTAGCTTTTGTGCAAGGAAAGTAAATGTAAGCGTTCTTCATCTTAAAAGAGTGATGCCACTGCAGCACATCAGTTGGGCTACGTTGATCTGGGTGCTGCATAGCAGAAATACTCCAAACCAGGTCTCCATCTGCTGTCCCTAAGCACAAAAACACCAACTGGTGATCCCCAGACTGAAACAATACGCTGGCTGGCTGCCATGATAAACCTGGTGTTATTGTTGGAGACTGGGCTTGACTGACCACATTCTGCAAAGCCTCTAATTGGCCCTCGGAGATGAGATATGTTGTGCAAGCGCATGATCTCTTTGGTACAAAGTGCAGAGTTTTCCAGGAAATACCATTTTTTACCTGTAATATACATACCTTTCCTATGAATGAGGCCTCGCCACTTCATTTCTTGAGTGTGATTATCAAATAACACGTGCTTAAACTAGATGACAAGAGGAACCAGAACTCTATTTGAGTCAGTCAAAGACAGTATGGTTTGTCTAGCTTGGATAAAGAAGTCTTTAATCTTTACATGCACATTATTTGTTCTGCCTTTGCATGGTGCCCACCACAGTGAGACCCTCATCCAGCGCTGGAGCAAACAGACAGTATAAAAGCACAGAATGCTCTTAGTTCCTTTCATAACTGATGACTTATCATCTTCTCAGGCATCTACATACTGTGCTTACACATAATGCTGACTGAAGATCAAACGAGCGTGTAGACAGCATCCCTCCACAACCTCCCATCCCTCTCCACACAGCTGTTCACATCATATTTGAGGTCAGTTCAGTCAGAGCTACCTCAGCTTTGTTAAGTTTTTTGACAATACTGCAGCTTTTGGATGCCAGTGCAAACAAGCTGCCATCACATCCCCAGGATTAGGAAAGATTTTAAATTTCAGTCAACTTGGCCTTGTTTGTTTGCCTTAGCTAAGATGAGGAGTTGTCAAACTACACAATTTCCATAGCTGTCAAGGATGTTTTTGAACATGCAAATCTGCACTACATTTTATCACAAACATTGCAAAAAGCTTTAAAACCGGGACATATGAAATATGTATAGTTTCTTTTTGTTAAAAAAATGAAGTATCTAGCTCAGAATATAGGCCTTCACCCTGTATATCAATGTATTGCTGTCTAGTTTGTTTTGTAGCCAGATGGAAACAATAGAGCATCAACAGCATTGTCAGCTCCTTCGATTCATCTCATTTGAGCCTTCTATTATACACAGGCATGAAGAATGTAATTCTTATTCAGTTTTTGTTCTGCTTGGAAGCATTGAAATTTTCTGAGGATATCCCACATACTGGCTTAATTTACTCCGTAGAATCATAGAATCACAGAATGGTTTGAGTTGGGAGGGACCTTAAAGACCATCTTGTTCCAACCCCACTGCCATGGGCAGGGACACAACTAGACCAGGTTGCTCCAAGCCCTGTCCAACCTGGCCTTGAGCACCTCCAGGGATGGGGCAGCCACAGCTTCTCGGGGCAACCTGGGCCAGGGGCTCAGCACGCTCACTGTCAAGAATTTCTTCCTAATATCTAGCCTAATTCTCACCTCTTCCAGTTTGAAGCCATTACCCCTCATCCTGTTGCTACACTCCATGATAAAAAGTCCCCCTCCACCTTTTCCATAGGCCCTGTTTAGGTACTGAAAGACCACTGTGAGGTCTCCCTGGAGCCATCAAACAGGTATTCAAGAGACACTGGTGTACAAAGGAGCAGCTTGCCTTAATGTGAGAGGGATGATGACCAGCCTGGATCGTATTGGTTCCATTGATCAGTTCTCAGGTATGCACTCCCCTTCCCCACTCGGTGACCACACTGTCAACCCACAGTCCAGCAGACATCTGATTATGGCCTCTGCAGCATTTTAAAAGTGAGGGAGAGATGCCACTTTTACCACTTAATGCATGCAAAACCCACTGTTAAAATGACTAGGAAAGGATATCTAATTATTTCCAACAACCGCCACCACAATTGAAGATAAGTTGCTTTTTCCCAACAAGAACATTTAACATTAATGATATTAACATAAAATATTTTTTAGGAAAAGTGCCCCCCACACCCCCCCCCCCCAGTTCATTTAAGTTTTGGGTTTTTGCAAACTAAAATGCGTAAACATGTAAACTTCAAGTCCATTTCATTTACTTTATGCACACAGTGATCTTTTTTTGGCTCCGTACCTGATGCTGTGCTCTCCTCCCTCTCCACAGACCTCTGTCGCTGTTGACACACATAGGAGCAGACGTGGCGGTGATTCATCACCCTGCTGCTCTGCCGTTGAACTCTGTATGCTTCCAGTGGTGCCTAAAAACACACAGAAGCTGGCTCTTGCACACAGGGTAGAATTCTCTGCTTTTCATGAGAAAAAGTTGCTGAGTTTTACCTGTCTGGAAGTTTTCATCTTGGTTACAATTAGAGATTTCGTGTTAAATGGGCTAACTCTGCTACAGCCGCAAGGGAATGTTTGAAATGCTAATGGAAGACCCAGACAAAACAGACTGAAGGATCTGTTGGAGAAACTGAAGACTCAACTAAGATGCAGAGGAGAGAGACTGTGAAGAGAGTACAGTCTTTACCTCTGCTGTGGCAAGCGCCTTGCCTTCGTCAGGAGGAAATGTTGGAGAGTATTCCCGGGTTTTGAGCCTTCAGTGGAGGTTCATTTCGAGTCATTTACTTCGAATAAGCCAGATCACTGTGTTCTACCTGCCGAACCCCAATACAAAATGCCATGTTTCCCCACTTCCCACATGGAGTAAACATACAGGAACAAAACAGACAAGATTTCATATTATATTTGGCAGTTAGTGTAATGACTCATTGCCAATACACATTTCTTCTAGAAACACATTGCTTATAGTATATACGGAGTGTTAAAACCTTTATGTTTTAGAATATTGTAAGACTAAGCTGAATGCAGCTATTTCCAGTACAGAAATACAGCTGTCAAGAAATAAGGACGACTCAAATACCGCACTTTTACTTTTTCTTAAGGACAGCAATCCTCTGTGTTCCTGCAAACATCTTGAAGGGTTTGTTGCAATGTATTATTCTGCACATTTAATACCGCATAGAACTCTGAAGAGATAAAGTTATACAATGCCTCAGGCAATTATGAACAAGGATTATAGGGAAAAAGAGGGCTGTAATGTGGAGTACAAATGGCATGATATAAGCAGAATATTTAATATTTAGGACAAGAAAACAAATACCACTCTGTCTTGGCTACCACAATAACAGACACCATTTCTCTTCTATGCAGTTCAGGTCCGTTTATCTGAACCAGTAACGCTCAAAGTCATTAATGAAGCCATTATTGATTTGTGGAACACGACTTAAAATCTCAGCAAACAGCGAACAATCTGTGAGGAGCTCTTAAATACTGAACGTATGTAACTAGACATCTCAATTTAACAACCAGACATACATTAAACTGCATTAATAGCTAGGCACTTAATGGATCAATTCCCACTGTTTGTGTAATGTGGAAATAAAAAAGGCTTATTAAATGACAAGCTTTCCTTGGTTTGTGCTAATTAATTATACACTGCATCTGACTGCTAATTTAGTGGGAAAATGCAGCCCAAAACTATGGTTTCTGCTTGAACTTTGCCTCGGCACCACCTAATTCAGCGCAGAGTGCAGCTGCGACCTGCCTCTGAACGACGACAGTATTAGATTAGAGCACAAGGCCATCAATTTAATAAGTACTGTAGCAGGTAATTTGAATAAGGACAGTATTAGTATTCTACCAGTGCACAACTAAAAGCAGCTGACCTTTCAGACCAGAGAAGATCCTTGAACACATCTAGCTGAATCGGAGAACACAGTAATAATCTGACCATGTTAAGAGTGCCAAGAGAGACTTTTACAGCTCTACACCCATTACTATACATCAGCTACTCTACAGTATATAAGAACACTTTATGTACAGGAAAACAAGGTTATAAATAGAACAAAGGCAATGTGAAAGATATATTTGCAGTGGCACATTTGAAAATTCTCCTTATTACCTTGATTTATGGTATAAAGAATATAAAATTAATAAAAGCACATAAAAATGCACTATGAACACCCACATAACAACTCAGTGACTTTTCACCACAAATTTAGTACCAAGAAGATCACAGGTATGTGTTGTGTAGTAAAAGTACAGCATATAAAATTATTTTGCTATCATTTTAAATGCAGCAATATAAGAAGGACATCGCATTCAGGCAGGAGAAAGATAATACATTTCAGCTAATTGGCAAATTTTTTGGAGGTTTATAACTAAAGTAAAAATTCCCTATCAACAGACTGTTGGTGTAACTACAGCGCTATGTGAAATTCCTCTAACTTCAGGGAAGATACTTTTAAAGGAACTAGGAGGTTTTGTGCACCGGTCTGCTTATAAATATCAAAAATCACACATAATGTCAACAGAAGACAAATCACAATCATATTTATGTGATCGAGGGCACAGCTATTTACATGAACAAACAGAAAAAGGATTTTCTGTTTTGTTCGTTTTCTGAGGGATTTGGGGGGCGGTTATTTTTTTACTGGGTGAGGGGAAGGTTTCTAAGGAGTAGGTAATACCGGTCCTCAGGGATTCTTTCCTCATGGATGTCTTCTTGCAGATTTTTTTAAACAGGAGTAGAGTTTTCCATATGGCCCTGGCTACTGTTTATCAAGTTGCCCCTTTCACAGCATGCACAAATAATTCTCAGAACGGAACAGTGGAAAAGTACACTACCCTACCAGAACTGCTCCAAAAGCTAGGATGCAGAGTAAAAACCTGATTGAGAGCCTTGTCTTTTCTTTCCTTCCTAAAAGATACAATTCAGGTCCTCAGGTCCTACCATGTCTACCACGTATTTCAGAAGTGGGTGTGCATTCACACACTGCCAGTGATCACACAAAAACCTGTTTGTTGATGCACAACCAAAATGTTTAGTAATATGTGATGCCTCTCAAAGCAGCAAGCCATTTATTTTCAATAACATAAGCCTGTTTAACGTGATTTTGCTAGATCTGAAAATAGAATTGCGCAAAAAATTGTGGTGCTTAGAATACAGCAGAGTTATATGGACATATGAATTGCTAAATAGCTATGAAAGAATTGATATTTCTTTTGTACGATAGTGCACTCCGTTTCCTGGAGCATTCCTTACAAATATTGAACACAGCCTGAGTTTTTAAACCTCTCATCACAGCAAACAGACATAAGTTCATTTTGGACGTCTACCTTTTATCCTCCTGAGTTGGAGCTAATGAGACCCACCTGGTCTGGTTGCCAGTAAGACTCAGCAGAACATGCAGCCATGCATATTTATGCAGACTCCTGGAAACTGACACAGTTTGTCACATCTCCTCAGAAGCCAGGTTCAGAAATTTCAGACTCTTTTTACTTCGTTAACACTGGCAGGAAAATTCACCAAATTTGGAGGGACAATTGATATTTTGATATTATCGCAATACTGAACACATTTTTTTCATGGCTGTAACCAGGCATACATCATACTGACAGACAATTTACAAAATGGGTATTGTTCAGTTAAAATATGCATAAAGCATTGTGGGCTATATAAAATATTTATGGTCCAGATGCAAATGGCAGGTAGAGGACCCCTCTGGGGCAGAAGGGGTCCAGTCTGGAAGGAACACAAAAGAAAAGCAACATGGAGGATAAAAGAGCTGATATGGAAATGGGGAGGATAAAGCTACATATGGAGGTGACTTGCTGCCTAGAAAATAATGTGATCCTGTGTTGCAGGTTCACAAATTCCTGTAGTGTTCATGCCATGAAAATGTTGTTATTTGGTATGTATTCCAGATAAAACCAATGCATTGTCCCAGATTACAAGTTCAACACATATGAATGCAAACTCTCTGAAAAAAAAAACCAAGCTTAAAATTAGGACCGGATATTAAAAAATGAATATAAAAATTAAATCATAACCAGGAGTCAGACAAAAAGAACTATGCAATTCTAGGTTTGTTTGTTTGCTCATCCCAAATTCTAGTCTACTTCATGCCTTTACCTAGTAACAGGCAAAATACGTTGAATATATTCATATGCAACCCATCCTTAATGAAAAGGGCCATGAAAATAAGGTTTGAAAAAAGCAGAAGAAAAGGTGAAAGATGATGAAAATGAGATACGAAAAAGTATCTAAGGAAAGAGGATCCTTTTCTTCCTCCATCTATTTCAGCCTGTGCAGATCCTGCAGTTGCCCAACATCATGCAAGTTTCTCCTAGCTTCCTGGGCTAAATTAATGCTGGGAATTGAAAATCGTAAAGTAGACTTGTAACTCAGTGATTTTCAGCAAAAAAAGTTTTACAAACTCATTTAAAGTTTTCTCTCTATTTTACTCATGCCTAGCACCTCCTTTCTTTTTCCTTTTTTCTTTTTTTTTTTCTTCTTGGTTTTAAAAAAGCCACAGAGGACTGAGTGCAATGTTGAAACATGTTACACAAAAGACACATGACAAGATATTTCCATTAAACTTTCACTACATAAAAATGGAGGGTAAACGGGACATGATTCATTCATGAATAGAGCCTTTAGTCTGATTTGTGGCAATAAGTATGCTGTCATAGGCTTACTTATTGCTAAGAATGTATCGAATTACCTTTGCTGCAATTATTAAAATTCCTTCTCCACCTTACAAGTGAACTTGATTTCAAGTGCCAAGAATCTCCCCAGTGAGCTTTCCCATCAAATATTTAATAACTAAAACGTTAAATACATCTGCTAAAAGAGGACAAGTAATAGTATAATCCATTTTATTTTAAAAAGGCGTGCAATTTCAGAAAGTACTAAAACTAATAATGTAACCACCTAGTTTAAATGTGATACTGTATAATACCTTACCTGCCAGTCTGCTTATCTAGCATCCACAGTAGCTGTACCTACAGATGGCACTGCTTAACACAAATTGCTTAACTTTAGAACTAAAGTGTTTGAGATCAGTTTTAAAACAACCCAGAAGAAAATGATAATTACTGCAATAAATACTGATTTTCTTCAGGGCATCCATGTCAGACTAGAAAAAAAATCAGTGTCTTAACTCTACTTAATTAGGCAACTAATGTTTTCACTACTGAAATGGGATAAAAGTGGTCTATAAATTTGTTAATTAACTAATCGTGTTCTGGCGTTTCTGACATAGCTATGTTCTGGAGAGAAGGAAGAAAAAGGATGAAATACCGCTGCACAATATAACAAAAATAGAGTGATGAACTCACCTTTCTTGATAAATATATTATTTTTCACTACTACAGCGGAAGTTCTCCCAAAAGAAACAATGCCAACGAGATCTCTCTTCCCCGCTAGCAATATGTATTTTAGAATTATTTTTAATGAATAGACTATTGGCTGTAAGGGTAAAAAATGTTGAAGTGGGTAGAGTGTGCTACTATAAGAAAGTTTCAGCATAAAGCAAGCTTTGCATCTAGTCCTGAATATAGCAGAAATAGCAATTTTGGTGGCTGGCTTTTCAGCTGACTGGTTCTTTTGCTCTCCCTCCCCCGTTATGGGGTTCCAGACAGTTTGCATGTGGCTGCTTTGAATTTTTGGGCACTGGCAGTATTGGGCACTGCCTTATTGTCAGGCAATTTTATTGCTACAATAGAGCACTGCAATAGAAGTCTGTGGTTCGAAAAAGTTCCTGCTGGTGTGAGGACTAGTCCCATACCAGGACTTGTATATCACAAGCTTGAATGGATCTGTGTTCAATGGAAAGCCAATACATAGTATGGCACTTTGATTAGGACGGTACAATTTACTTGCTTTAGTTTCTGCATTTAAACAAATGACAGAATTCCATTCCCTTTACTTCTTCTGATAGTCAATGCTGTCTCCTCTGTTTCTGTTCTAAGGTAATTTAACAAGGTCTATACATTCGTTGTGTGATTAATTTAATCTTCTCTGAATCTAACCTTCATAGTCCCAGTCCTGCTTGCACCTTGGTAAGAGCTCTGTTAGTCTTTAATGACCTTTTCCTGTTCATCCTCATTCCTCTTCATACAATAAATATCTTTAATGCCATCAATGACACAATCCCTTTTGCCCTATAATTTCTGTGACTCATCACATGGGGAAAAAGCTGATCCTCATAAACATCCCTGTTCCTTGGCTCTACATTAGTGCTTCTCAGGAAAGAGGTCTCTAAAATGCTGAGAAGCATAACAAAAGTCAAAACTAATGCTAAAAATTGCAAAGAATGGACTTGAGAATCAAACAGAAAATGTGTCACGTCGCAGAAAACTATTTTAGGAAGTCCTGAATAAGCTCACATTTTGAATATTACTTCAAGTGTAGTCACTCCAACTCAGAAGACCATCATAGAGAAAGACAGGGTTATGTCACATAACTGGACAAAAGAATGACCCAGTGCAGGGACCAGTTTTCTATGAGGAAAGGCATAATAGGTTAGGAATCTATTGAGGGAAAAGAACTTAAACATAGAAAGGAGAGGGATGATACAGCAAAGCTTTGCACAATCATTAAGGGTACAGTGGAGTGTTTAGAGAATAATTACTAGCTATTTCACCTGAGAACTAGCAGGCATTCAGAGAAGCAGGTTTAGCACAAACAAAAGGAACCAAATGCGTCATGCAAATAAACAGATGCAATCTTTGTCTCAGGATACTGTCAAGCACAAATGGATTCATAAAGGATTAAACGAATACAGGTCCAGGTGTAGTCTGCATCCTTCTGGAGCTCCAGTTCCCAGCGTAACGTTAGAATGGCCAAATCTTTCTATCTACGCCATCATTTACCAACACGAGGCCAACACAAACACTCAGTCATTGGAAATTTCTCCAGATCAAAACGCCAGGTTTTCATGGCTATTGTTTATGTTTTCTTGCAAATTCTGAACTAATGGAACTATTTTTCTTCTCAAATACTTGAAGTTTGTAATTTTGATCCCGGCCTCAACCTCAGTTTATTTATTTTAAAAAACCAAACAACAAAAAACAACAACAAGCCACAAACATATATGCCTGCATGCAGACTCTCAAGTTTATCATTCTCTTTTCAGTGGCTGTGGGAACCACCCAAGTCCTGTTACTCACACCGATAATTCGGGCACCATTTTTGACTAGGTGCCCTTCCTAAGGCTTCAAATCTAAGCTTTAGCTAGGTGTGATGATTCTTCCTGCATAAGGAAAAATCTCCAATATAGTGTCTTATCTATTCATCCTCATAGCTAAACCAGCTTACATCCTGATTACTGAGACATCGTCTTCCATGACCCTGTTAAATAAAACCTTGCCCTCCTCATATCCTTCATAATGCTACTGGAAAGATACAATGTATTGCTTTTATGTGTGATCTTTGTCTATTCGTATTACAAACAACCCACATATTACTAATAAAAGTAACAATAATATGATGGTAAATATAATAATAATGTTTAAAAGTAATTACATAGTACACACCAACACACAAATCTCAAAAAAAGATCTATGCTCCTTTCGGTTTTATTAAGGTAGACCCAAAAATGACTTGATTAACTTCTCTGTATTTACAGTGGGTCTGGCAAGAGAAAAAAACCACTATCTTCTAATCTTGACTGGCCCAAAGACCCTAAAACAGGCAATTCAAAAATGTCTAGGGATTTTCCTAAGGACTGTCTTATGCTGTGTTTGTTCTTGTATCTGTCTGAAACTTCCAGACTGACAAAAGACACATCTTTCCTTGAAAAGGGAGTACTGCTTGGTTCAGTATTTCTAACATTTCATCTTGCTTTTAACAATCCCTTTTTAGAATCACAGAATGGTTTGGGTTGGAAAGGATGTTTAAAGATCATCTAATCCAACCCCCCCTGCCATAGGCAGGAATATCTTCCAGTACATCACATTGCTCAAAGCCCCTTCCAACCTAGCCTTGAAGACCTCCAGGGATGGGACATCCAAAATTTCTCTGGCAGGCTATGCCAGAATTTCACACCCGCATTGTAAAAGAGTTCTTCCTTATAGCCATTCTTAACCTACCCTCTTTCAGTTTAAAACTGTTCCCCCTTGTTCTGTCACTACAGGCCTTGGTAAAAAGTCTCTTCTTTCTTATAAGCCCCTTTTAAGTACTGAAAGGCCGCTATAAGGTCTCCCCGGAGCCTTCTCTTCTCGAGGCTGAACAACCCAAACTCTCTCAGCCTGTCTTCATAGGAGAGATGCTCAGGTCCTCTGATCATCTTCATGGCCCTCCTCTGGACTCGCTCCAGCAGGTCCATGTCCTTCTTATGCTGGGGGCCCCAAAGCTGCCACCATTATCCTCAGATCCTTCTCGGCAGGGCTACTCCCAATCCCTTCATCCCCTAGATGGTATTGATATCGGGGGTTGCTCTGGCTCAGGTGCAGGACCCTGCAAGTGACCTTGTTGAACCTCATGAGGTTCACATGGGCCCATTTCTCCAGCCTGTCCAGGTCCCTCTGAATGGCACCCCATCCAGCAGGCTTGTCAGATGCACCACTCAGCTGGGTGTTGTCTGCAAAATTGCTGAGGGTGCACTTGATCCCATTGTCTATGTCATTGATGAAGATTTTAAATAGTATTGGTCCCACTAGAGACCCTTGAGGGACACCACTTGTTACTGGTTTCTGTCTGGACATTGAGCCACTGACTGCAACATTTTGGACATGACCAATTCCTTATCCATCTGGCAATCCATCCATCAAAACCATGTCTCTTATTTAGAGGTAGAGATGTTCCTTGGGACCTTACAGGCCTTATAGAAGTCTAGGTAGATGACATTGTAGCTTTGCGCTTGTCCACTGATGCAGTCACTCCATCATAGAAGGCCACTAGATTAGTGTCCTGGTTTCGGCTGGGATACAGTTAATTTTCTTCATAGTAGCTGGTATATTGCTGTGTTTTGGATTTAGGATGAGAGTAATTTTGATAAGACACTGATGTTGCAGTTGTTGCTAAGTAGTGCTTACACAAAGTCAAGGACTTGTCAGCTTCTCATGCTCTGCCAGCAAGAAGGCTGGAGCTGCACAAGAAGCTGGCAAGGGACACAGCCAGGACAGCTGACACAAACTGGCCAAAGGGATATTCCATACCATATGACATCATGCTCAGCATATAACCCAGGGAAAGTTGGCCTGGGGGCGGGCCACTGCTCAGGAACAGACACGGCATTGGTTGGTCAGTGGTTAGCAATTGTTTTTCATTTACATCACGTGTCTTTTCTTGGGTTTCATTTATCTTTTTTTGTTATTTTCCTTTTCATTACAATTAATTATTGTTGTTGTTTGTTATTGTTATTAAGTATTAACATTATTATAAATACTATTATTATTGTTACTGATATTATTGTTATTATTCTTTTATTTTATTTCAATTATTAAGCTGTTCTTATTTCAACCCATGAGTTTTCTTTTACTCTTCCGATTCTCTCCCCCATCCCTCGGGGGGGGGGAGGGTGAGCAAGTGGCTGTGTGGTGTTGAGTTGCCAGCTGAGGTTAAACCACCACAATTAGTCAGGCACAACTTGCCTTTGGTGAAGCTATTTTGGCTGTGTCTAATCACTTCCCTGTCTTCCATATGTTTTGACGTGTCTTTCAGGAGGATCTCTCCATGGTCTTACTGGGCACAGAGGTGAGGCTGAATAGTCAGCAGTTGCCAGGGTCCTCCTTTTCACTCTTTTTAAGAATGAACATGATGTTTCACTTATTTCAGTCACTGGGAACTTCACTTGACCTCCACAAGTTTGTGAATATGATGAAGTGTGTCTTGGCAACTTCGTCAGCCAATTGCCTTAGGACCCTGGGAGGCATCTCATCAGGTCCCATGGACTTGTGTATGTTCAGGTTCCTCAGGTGGTCTTGAACCTGATCCCACTTATGACAGGAGGGACTTAAATCCCCAGGTCCCTGCCCTGAGGTTCAAAGGTTTGGGAGATGTGGGAAGTGAGATTCCCATTGAACACTGAGGTAAAATATTGTTGAGTTCCTAAGCCTTCTGCATGTCAGTTGTCACTGGTTCTCCTGTCTTGTTTAGCAGGGAGCTACATTTACTTTTACTGTAATTACTGCTTAAAAGGGACAGAAAATTGCATAAACCAGTAAGCAATTGCAATTGCAAGACCTTAAACCAAATACACTGAGAAAGATAAAACCCTAATTTGTACTGAATAAAATTTGCAATTTTGTCTCTAGTAAGCTGGGTTTCTTAAATTGGCCAATGCAGACTCTTACAACTCTAAGCTTACAATGAAATGAGGAGTAAAATTATGTGTAATGAATTGATAACATTGTACATTGTAAGTAATTGAAAACAAGAGTTTTAATGTGTAACTGGTTGAACAACTCTGAGATCATATCACTTTACTTTGCATCATTTTAAAAACTGAAGTAATAAAACCTCTTAGACAATCTGGCAATAATAGTTTTGAGGAAACTTAATGCACTGGCATGAGTCAGTGACTATTATGAAAGAAAGTAAAATTAGCATAGGTAAACCTGCAAAGAGGCAATCTGTCTGCCACATATCAAACATGCCTTTAACAAGGCCATTTTTTTAAATTATTCATCTGTGGTTATTTCTGTTCAGATCTCTGTAAAGGAAAAAAAAAAGCTGAGGGGTTAGATAGGAACAAATACCAAATAATATCAGACAATAAATTGTATATTAAGACTGGAACCAGTTGTTTGATGACCTTCTCTCACACTATGTTGCTAGTTTTGGGAGATGGCATGCAGAGCTTGTGACACCAAGAAGAGATATAATCAGAAAACAAACAGATGAACAAAAAGTTTTGAAAATACCTTAGGGCATTGTGATAACAAAAACCAGCAAGAACAACAGGAAATTATCCTGTCACCTTTGTGTTTATGTTTATTATCACCATAAACTTCTAACATCTCTGAATGAACTCTTTCCATGCTAAATTCATTCCTTAGACAGATCCCACTTTTCCTGGGAACTATCAGAAGATTTACTTTATACAATCGTTCACCGTAGCTATGATTAAAAAAATAAATCTCAGAAGACATAGAAACAAGAGAATTGCCATAACAGGTCAGACTAAAGGTCTGTCTAACACAGTAACCTGTCCCCGGCACCAGCTAGAGGAGGAAGTATTTAAAGCAGGAGATGGGTGAAGAAATCCTGGTACAACACCACATCTTCCAGCAGTTGGAAGTGTAGGGTCTTCCTGGCTACGGTTTGCATTCCAGTCATATTTAGTAGCCACGAGTGGATTTACTATTCCTCAACTTCACCAAATTTAACCTATTCGTCCCCTTTGCCTTGGTGATACCCCATTGCAATGAGTTGCACAACACAGCTGGGAGTTTCATGAAAAAGTACTTCCTTTTTGTTCTTTTTCAGCCTGCTGCCTGATTATTTCTTACAATAAAAGAACCAGCAGGAACACAATAAAACTGCAAATAATTGTTTCTTATACACCTACTTACTGGCTGTGGAGCAGTAATCACCCCTCAGCTGCTAGTACAGCAGCAGACTTGCAATAGATGCCTTGTCTTGTGCTCCCCTTGCCTGGGGACTGTCGGCTTCCAGATTAGTAATAGCACGCCACAACACAACGAGGAGACTTTAAAAACAAACAAACAAAAGGAAGACTAAGCACTTATAAAGCTTTCCAGATGCACAGTGAATTGTTACAGGACTTGAACTCGTCCGCTTCTAGGGGAACAAACTGCTTTCCAGCCTGGGAGTGAATTTTGTGCTCATAAGCATGAAAAAGGAAAGTGTGCCGCACAACACTTGCAGGGAAGTGTCCTCACAAACCCTAGGTACCACATTTCGCTCCTGGCCCCAGGGGGCTGTTATCCCAACCCCTGCACCTCTACCAAGCGCGGACAGACAGCTCTGTCCAGCTGCACGGTGGCTTTCATTTTGTGGACTCTTTTCAGTGGTTCGCAGTGACAGGACAAGGGGCAATGGGCACAAGTTGGAACATAGGAAGTTCCGTTCAAATACACAGAAAAACTTCTTTACGGTTGGGGTTGCAGAGCCATGGCACAGGCTGCCCAGGGAGGCTGTGGAGTCCCCTTTGCTGGAGATGTTCAAGACCTGCCTGGATGCAGTCCTGAGTAATGTGCTCCAGGTAATCCTGCTTTGGCAGGGGAGTTGGACTAGATGATCTCTAGACATCCCTTCCAACTCTGAAAATTCCATGATTCCATGAAACAGGGCAAGAGGGATAGCAAAATTATTTCTGATTGACACCTGTATGTGAAATTGGGTCCTGGAGGTGAAAGGCTAGTCAGGTAATACTCTACTGCAGCCCAGCGCCGGTTACAGTTATTTCTGGACCTAGATGGATAATGACAGAACTACAGGAACGAAAAAGTGGCAAGGTCTTAGCTTTACTGTAGGCACAAGAAAATAATAATCTTCAAACTAATGGGAAAGCCCAAGAAGAAAAACAAGGACAAGAAAAGGGTAGTTACTTTACCTGGTAGTTACATGACGGCATGCACTATTCCAGGTCCAAACTACTTAATCAAAGTACAATTATATACTGTAAAAAAACCCTGTCAAATCCGAAGGACAAAACAAGCAAAAATATCACCCATCCTACTATACTAAAAGCTAAAAAGGTTTACTTGAAATAGACACTATAAAAATAAAATATACTCTATTATGTGAGAAACAAAACTTAAACTGAGTTGAAACTGACCCTGTCAGTCACAGTAGTTATTTCTTCTACATCACATGTTTCTTTACCAAAGAAGCCATTCTGCAGATAGATAAAAGTTAGGTTGTCAAATGGCATTCCTCACAAAGTTATTATATAGTGTAATAGAAAAATAGTGTATAGAAAATAAAGATGAACAACAGCTTCTAAAAAAACCTCTCAGAAAACAGCAGTTGCCCTGCAATAGGCAGCAAATAACCTTCATTTCTCAGAGTATGCACTCTGAAAAAAGAGACTGCAAATAAGGGGGCAGAGGAGAGAGAGGGGGTACCAATAAAGAAAATAAATTAATTTCCAAGTATGAAACTTCAGAATTTGTTTGCTAGCCTCACAAAATTGTTATTTGGTATGTTAGCATAACAGGCCTCTGAATTAGTTTATCATATGCAAAACACTGTGCATGGGGTTTTGCACACTTTGTTATCCACGTCCAGACAAAATTTTGTCAAAGCACGGCCATACACTCTAGTAGCAGAGAGCCAAAATATATTCAGGAAAAGAGGGATTTCTAGGATTTGGAAGAAAATCCATGAGCTGGCAGTGTATGCTGTATTTTGTTCCCTCCCTGAAGAAAAGCAGTTGTCAGGTGTTAGAATAAAAACAGGTCCAAGCTTTGCAACTGTGTGGCCTGAAAAATATCTAAGGGTAAAGCACGCGTAGACCCAACCACTGGCTACAAACAGCATTCACCAGGGGTCAGGTTATGGTCCCTTCTGAAAGGTAGCTGTGGAAGGAGACATTTACCAAGGGGGTGGGAATGGAGGAACAGAGTGAGACCAGGAGACTGTGTCATCCCACAGCTGCTGTACAACACAGCGTGTCATGCCTCACACACCATTTATCACATGGCAGCTGAGCCATCTACCAGTGCTGCACTACACAGCCCCGCATAAAAATGGTCAACAGCAGGTCCATTCTGCCCAGGGTCCTGTCTCTCACGGGGACCAGATGCTTAGGGAAAGGGTAGGAAAAGACAGGGTGGTAACGCGCTCCCTGCTACTGCCAGAGAGCCTTCCAGTTGCTGGCAGCTGGATGCTGCCACATGTCCTCAGGAGGCACTTATATCCACATCTTCATGTGGATACATCCAAGGATGTATCTAACACATTTCAGAAGCTATTTATAACTTCCTTCTCCACTGTATGAGAAAATGAGCTCTACAACTTAATCATGTGAGAAAAAAAATGTGGGTTTTTTTTGGGTTTTTTTTTTTTGGTCTGTTCTAAACCTGTCACCTCCTAACAGCGAAAAGGATAGCTGTCTGCTGTTCTTCACCTCGGCTGCTCTGGGATCATGCTCCACATACCACAAGATCTCACACAGCCTGCTGCATCCATCGTGCACTCTGTTAAATACTGCAGGGGAGAACTTCTGCATGTTCCCCCATTCTTTATCAAATACCTGCCAGATGGTTTCTGGCCAGGGTAAGCTGAAAGCATAGGCACAGCTCTGAACACGCTGTATTTAATGCGCTGTTGACTATGCCAGGGGAGCAGTTGAGTAATTACCACTTTATCGCTCATCCTTCATCCTGGGTTTACACCGGCCTGATCAATCAGAAAATGCTACGTGCATACAACAGCACCGTGCTTTATCACATGTCCCGGGTTTTTTTGGTTGTTTTGTTTTTTGAGGAAACCTGCAAATATTAGAAAATTTTCTCTCTGGCATAGATGAAAAGCTGAATTTTCATTCCAGATGTACAGCATGCATTGCTGTAAACCTCTCCTGGTGAAGATATAATGAGATCTGGAGTTGTTATTGTTTCATATAAATCTCTTTCGTCTGTCAGATCAGGTGGGAAGTGGATATCAACTTCCAATTGTTCTTGTGCATTCCTGCCCAGAAAAGGAATACTGAGGTCGAGAGAGTCTTGGATCCTCTAAAATCTCTTTCCATCTCTCTCTCATGGCAACGAGAGTGTGTTTTCCCTATCTATCTGGTTTAAATAAATCATGCTAAGATCTGGTCTTAGTATTCAGAGTTTATCTATAATTACTTAATAAAAAGTTCTAAATCGATTGTTTATACACCAATTATAGAAATTCTTAGTGGCATGGAAATTTTACAGAGATTCTTGTCCTGGCAGGCTTAATATTAACTAAATATTAATAGCATACTAATTAAACACTAAAATACATTTTAACTTCCTAAATTTCTGTGAGTTATTTCTAGCAGTGCTCTCAAGCATGGACCAGTTCACATACATTTTTAGGTGGTCCTGTTCATATATACTGTTTCTGGGGAATGAACGTAAAAAGTAATGTAGGAGGGTGTGCTTGGATAAACAATTTGTTTTGGAATCAAATATATAACTCTATTGATGAACCAAAACCTGAAAAAACACAAGGCAAATTCTAACAGGATATTCCCAGGATCAGCCAGACTCCTTCCCAGTTTAACCAATCCAAATAAAGCCTAGAACCAACTACATTCATATGCAAAATTTAAAAGAAGTTGACATTTTTATTGACTAAGAAAGTAGTGTATGCCCATATAACACAGTAAAGCTAGGGACTATATTTCTAAACCAGTTCACTTGGTTTCTGCATTAAAAAAAATACAAAAATATCAGCATGTTTCTGTGCAGAAATTAGACTTGCACATAACGTAATCAGATGCTTAGCTAGTTCTATGCCTGTTGGCATTCATTTATTTTAATACATGCATTTAGTTATTTGGTGCATATAAATGTTCATGATCTACCACTTCAGCGACACTTAAAAGCAGTACTATTAACAATGATGAAAACAGTCCTCCGCTTTACCTCATTATTTCATAAATTACCTTTCTCTACTAGTGTAAAGTGAGTTATTTCACAAATAATAACTAACAAATTATTAAGGAACTATATTAGTGGTTTTGCTTTGAAATATCTCTGCTGCACAGGTAAGAATCCACATTCCACAATACTTTCTGGAATATTAGGAGTTCTTTCCTAATCCCTTTATAACACATTTTCTATGTTTTATATCACCTTTTCTAAAAGCACTGAGACATCAAATCTTTCCAGTAAAGCTTCTGCACAGACTGGCTTTTGCCTGAATCTACAGCAATTGAAGATAATGAAAAGAAAATGGAAAAATAAGCAACAGAGATAAAGCCTTTGGTCATATTAGGAGGTTGAGTTGATATACAGACATTCGTTACAATATGTTATCAATAACCACGCAGGCGTAATTTTTGCTGGGCAATGCTAAGTAGGTAAGCTACAGAACATTGACTAAAAAAAAACCCAAAAACCAGAGTTGCAGCCAATAAACAAGAAGAACCAGGAAATTTTTTGATGACACAACATATTAACAGCCAGAATCTAACCATGGGTGTGACATTAATCTACAGTTATCTAGAGCACTTTGAACCTACTAGCCATCCGTATCCGAAGAAGTGAATCTCTTTGGAGGAAGTAGTTTTTACTGGGTAGGGAGATACTCCAGCTTCAACAAATATTTTGCGATGCAAAGCTGGGAAGTTTGCTCTTAAACTACTGGAAGGGTGGCTGTTGTCCATGCTGAAAGGGGAGGTGGCGGCCAGGAGAGCCCTGTGAAGGGGATGTGATGGAGTGCACAACTGCTCCAGAGGCTGTGGCACCTGTGAAGGTCACAGAGGAGCAGACACAGGTCATTAGCAGGCTGTTCCGTGAACACGCTTGCCTCAGGTCATTTCAACCACCATTTTCCTTTCTACCTGTTTACTTGTGTCTATGCGCTGGCCAAATATATCTTATGAGTCATGAAGTGCACATATTTTTAGGCACGTACCTTGGGGTGCAAAGGAGAGCAGAGGGAATAGCAATAACAGTAAAACCTGCAGCAACAAGTATGTGTTAGTCTGACATTAATGGGTACAGTATGGATTTTGTGTCATTTTGCCAGAATGGAGCAGGAGTGTCAAGGCAAATTCAATTTGCCACAATACTCTTGCAAAAATATCTGCATAACAAAAAGGTCAAGTGGTCCAAAAGAATATCTTTTAACGTATTAGAGCCGAATAGCTGTGTGCGGTCTACCTATCAAAACACTCTATTTCCTACCCGGTTTACCCCTGCATTAAATAAGGTGGACTATATTCTGCTGCTCTGATCTTTTAAGTTACTCTTTTTTTCTATTAGGAAATTAGAAGTGAAAATGGGTCTAGAAGAGATGATTTGTGACAGCCATGGCAGATTGTGCATCTGATAAGTATAAGCTCTAAGAATAAAAGAGCTTTTGATAATTTTATTCCAAGTGACATTCGATGGGATTTAGGCTTCTACATTGCTCAAACACTTTTGAAATTTTTCCCCATAAAAGGAAAAAAAATTAATCCATTCATCAGATGAGAAAATTACAATCTTAGCTCCAAGCTGCAAGAGTCTTCTCAAAGCAGCGGTTTCAAGATATAACAGTGGTTTATATCAGAAATGACACAGCAAAAAAGCTTACCAAGCTGAGGCAAAACCTTCCCTACTTCTGCCACTCAGATAAAGGCTCTCCTCCAGATTGGGGGTTGTTTGGGGACTTTACTTGTGATGGCTGATGGCCTTATTCCCTCCCACTGAATGTTGAGGGAGCGTGCACCAGAACCATACTGTTTTCTTTTCAGACTTCAACTGGAGAGATTAAGAAAAAAAGGTGGGGAAAGGAAAAAAAGAAGCACAATGACTATGAAAATGACTGAAAAAAACTTACTAAATGTGCTGCCATTTCTGCATAAGTGGATCACATTTTGTCTTGTGCTTTATTTGTTTTAAAAATATCTAAATAAATTCCTACCTGCTCTGAGCTTCCTTCCATTGTTAAAAATCATGTCAAAAACCCAAGACGTTTATTTCCTGCTAGTAATTTCCAGAATAGAATTGCTATAGAGAAAAGTCAAGCAGTGCAGTCACACGTAGATAAGATGCATAAACTGCCAAAACATCTACTCTACCCATAAAATTCTTAATCTCTTCAGGTCCCTTTGGGTCTGTTTTTTGTTGGTCTTTGCCTTATGGATTTACTTACGCAAGTACGGAGTAGGTGTAAGGTTAGGGCAATGAGAAATTAAGGCTTTTTAACTACAGAGAAAAGTCTGTGCAAGTGGAAAACTGGTTGATATTTTCAAACTAAGGGATTTAGCCATACAGTTCCCATTGAAATTAATTAGAACTGAGCAGATTATTCTCTCAGCTTGCCTTAAGAAGCCTCAAGAACAGAGTATAAATGAGAAAAGGGATGGGAGGAGGGGAAGAAAGTGAAAGCCGCATAAACCTTTTAAACAAAAATAGTCTAAGCAGAATGTGTGTTTCAGTTGTAATAGCCAAAAGATTTGGATGCTGTGTGTAATATAATGCATACCAATACACAAAGCTTATTAAGAGTACTCAAGCCTCTCGGGTTACTTTATAAGTATGAGTTACTTCATAAACCTATCCTTTAGACTACGGGTGTACGCAGGCACACAGAAAAAAAAAAAAAAAGAAGGAAGAAGAAAAAAACAGAAAAAAAATTTTAAATTGGAATTTAAGTTTGTAATCCCCCCTAATTTTTCTCTCAGAAGTTGGAATAAAGCTCAATATCAAATATCATCTTTACTACTTGCAGTGTAAGTTAACTGCAGATATACAATGGCACTGCACATGCCTTAAAATGCTTAAAGCTCCTTTTCCTCGGAAATTCAGCGTCAGTCCATATTGAATGTGTTTGCAGTGGAAAGCTATGAAGAACAGGTTCCCATAAAATGCCCAAATCTTTACGCATCCAGTTGGCCAGCCAAAAGGCTGCCTTTTGGTATTTTTCCATTTCCTTTGGACATACTTGAACATCTTTACTTTTAGTAGATTAAACTATAAATCAAAACAGATTGAATCATATCTCCTCATCTTTAACAATAATACTGTAGTTTCTAAAATGAGTACCATTGTCACTGAACTGATATCTCTGGAAGCATTACCGGAGACATGGCTTTCCACTGAAAGTGGTGACCCCTTTACGACAGCCACCTCAGGTAAGCAGCAAACTGAGTTTTACAGGGCACTTAGTGAAACGTGGTCATGCATGTTGCACACATTTTTCTTGCTAATTTGAAACTTCATCCACATTCCTTTCAAGTCCCAAACCTTTCAATTACCATAGTTTGCTTTGAAATACATAATTTTGAATGGTCAACCATCAGTTGGGCGAAACTTTTGTTTGAGTTTTGTGTAAGAAAAGAAGCAACAACTTAGAGTTCTATTATATTTTGGACTAAATAAGCCTTTTTCAACTTGTTGTTGTTCAAAGCAATGAAACTTTAAGTCTTTATTCCTCTTAAAATGGGTAAATACACCAAACTGAAACAGGAGAAACCTTATTAAGCAATACAGGGTCTGCGAATAACAAAATTGTTATGAAGGAAGACTATAACAGAACATTAATTTAAGATAGTATAATATAATATTTTTTTTCCATAAAAAATTAATGACTCTCTCAAAATCCTGGACGGTGGCCTCAAATTTCCTTCTTCCTCACTTCTCTCCCTTCTTTTCTGGACTGTTGGCAGTAGTTTCTGAAATCCAGTGCCCAAAAATACATATTGAAATGTCCTTTTTGGCTTTCCACATGGATTTCTACTATGACTTGTTTTTCTTTCATTGCCAGAAACAGAAGCCACTTCAGAGCCACCTTCAGAGTCGCAGCACTACCTTTAGTCTGTCTTTAGTAGAGACCATGCTATTGTTTTTACTCACCTTTCACCTCTCACTGAAACATTATCACCATTAAACAATGTCAACAACACCAATGATAACTATTTATGCAAAAGGAAAACACATTTATTCTAAGGAGCCAGATGTTCACTCTGCCACAGTGGATTCCAACAATCACATACAGAATGCCTCAATCTACTTTTTCCTCCAGGTTTCAAATTAAAAAAGTGCCCCTTATCACCATCTGCCTATGGGTCCACACTATCACAGATCAGACCTACATTCTTCGCTATCTTTTGTGCATCCTCGTAGCTAGTTATTCTAGTAAATTCCAAAATAATGTGCAAGAAAAATGAGCATAAGGACAAGTAGGTGGTCCCTTCCAGTTTGTTGTCCCTGTGCTCATGGTAACAGCCTTTTTGAGAATAAATGTCATGGATCAACTGGTGAAAAGTCATTTTTACTTAGTAGAATTTCAGTGGCTTTTTTCTACAACTGAAATTTGTTAAATTGGTTCTGCATTGGGACAAAACTCTGCTAAGATCAATGTAAGTTGATTTCTGAAAAGTCCAAAAGCAATGGCAACTATTAGAACATAAAGACGCTTACAGGTAGCTTTAAAGGTGAGGAAAGCAGATTTGAACAGGTGAGGTTTTACAGCCAGTTTAAAATTAGGAGCTGAAATAAAGCTTTACATTATTCATGACTCTCTTGGAAGTTTCTTTAAAAAAGTACATGTTTTACAATGTGGTTATTTACCTGCTGCGCTAGGTGCATTAAAAAATGAATAAAAGGTGCCATCCCTGCCAGGAAGACTTTATTACCTAATTTTATGCATCACCCAGATGAAAACAATGTGGTAGAAGAGGGCAGGAAGAGAAGACTAAACCAGTAAACTTACACAATTTATTGGAATCGTTCATGTTTCCTGTTAGCTCAGCTACAGGTTATTTGATTTTCTTGCCTGGATTCTTTTCTCATTTCTTGTTTTATGCTATCATGAGGAAAAGAAAAGCATTTGGATTGGAAGGGATGTATGTCTTCTGAAGAAACGAGGAGAAAGGAGGTTTTGGCTTACAGAACCAGGGAATACGTTGTGGGGGAGCCTGGAGAAAACTCAAAGATACAGAAAAATTAAGGGAACCTAGAAATAAAGGCTAAGCAATGTAACACAACAGTGCAGAGACTTTAAAAAAATAAAGTTCAAAGCCAGAGAAATAACTGGAAGATGACGTGATATGGGAAGGTCAGTAAAAGGATAGACTTTTGATGAAGTGGAAGAAAATAGCATTGACAACAGAGATGAAGGGCATGGAGTATCCTGTAGAGAAAAACACTGAACCCAAACATTTTGATCATGATGGCAGTGGCAGGTGGATTTACAAATGGACTCACCAAGGAAAAATCTGAAAAACTTAAACTCTTCTACAACTGCAAAAACAACCACAGCAAATTGCCTTTGATGCCATCATCAGAAATAAAAAGGACTTGGTAATTTTGTCTATGCAGGTACTCAGTTTCAACATACTTAAATTGATCTTGAACCTGTTTGTGAATATATTAAAAAAAAAGGATGAGAGAGAACCAGAAAAATAGGATTGGGCAGAGGGAAACAAGTCTGAGGAACAGAAGTAGTTTTGCAAGTCCTGGACAATAGCCGCAACCAGTAAAGCTGACATGATCCTACAGAGATGCAGGGTAGAAGAAGAATGAAATCAAGAAGTAGCAGGATTCTCTGGGTGGATGTTTCACAGAAAGGTTGTATGAATATGTCCCTTTCTGGAATGCTTATACATCCTGAACATGCAGAGCAGACTGCTCCAGTTTCCACACTTAATGAGCTTGCTTTTTGACCTCTGTATGACCCTGTTTAAATACTTTTTTCTTAAAGCAGAAGTCAGGATGCTTACATCTAGTAAGTTTAGCAGAAAAGAATCATATCATTTCTTGTCTCAGAAGAATTCAGAGCTATAATTTATTTGCAATTCTTTGTCATAGACCTACTGTTTTAACTTTGGGCAACACACAGCTTCCCTTTGCCTCTGATACTCTGTTTCTAAAAAACACTTCTTCCTCTAGTAAGATTGTTGGTGAAACTAAAACCACTTGATTGTCAAATATCTTGAAATACTGGCATTTAAAAATGCTTCAAAAGTGCTTAATTATGGTATAAGTGCAAACTTTTACTTGATGACCTAAGGATAAGATTGAGGGGCAAAAAGCAGAGATGAAAAGAACTTAGTAAAAAAAAAAATAAAAAAATTGCAAACTTCTGTATACATTTTGCGATTTGCATTGGCATATATATTTTCTCAACATCCCATGTACTGAAATCTCTTGCTTGTCCTATGGTCAAACCATTCCTCTGTCTCTATGTGGGTTTTCTCAGTCTTTCTCCTGCTTCCCACCTGCATGTCAATTGCTAGTGACCACATCACAGGCTCTAGAAGACTTCCAGACTCTTCAACAATACCATTACAGTAAGGTTTGCTGATAAGAAACAGAAAATAGTTTGAAGACAGCACAAACAAGAAAAATACAAAAGGAGGGTAGTGAAAGTAGGCACACAGAGGATATGCTGGTGGCTGGATAGGAGCACTGGGTCCAGTTCTGTGCCCCTAGTAGGAAAGAGACATGGACAGCCTGGACAATGTCCAACAAATGGCCACTGAGATGAGTAAGGGACTGGAGCATGTCCGCTGTGAGGAAAGGCCGAGAGAGCTGGGACTGTTCAGAAGGCTCAGGGGGATTTTATCCATGGGTACAAATACCTGAAGGGAGGGCGCAAAGAAGACAGAGCCAGGCTCTGTTCAGCAGTGCCCAGTGACAGGACAAGAGGCCATGGGCACACACTGAAATACAGGAGATTCCCTCAGAGCATCAGGAAAGACTTTTCCATTGCGAGGTTGACCAAGCACTGGCACAGGTTTCCCAGAGATGCTGTGGAGTCTCCATCCTTGGAGATATTAAAAAGCCACCTGGACATGGTCCTGGGCAGTCAGCTCTAGGTGGCCCTGCTTGAGCAGGGCGTTGGACTACATGACCTCCAGTGGTTCCTTCCCACCTCAACCATTCTGTGATTCTGGGACTGAGCCTGGGAGCAGGAAGATAGAGAGGAAACTCGGATATCAAAGGAAACTAAAAAGGACCAACCGAGTGCCTGCAGAGAAGGTGTAGTTTGTGAAGTACATAGTGTGTGCGTACAGAGACAAAGCAAATGTTTGTGCAAAGATTAGATCTCAAAAAGGGCCAGATATTAAAATCTTGTATGCTTCCATCAGTACTTTTAAAAAAAAAAGGAATTTAATTAAAGGAAACACAAAGAAGATAGAAGATTTAGCTGCCAGACTAGCAAACAGTCTCATGCAGTTAAAATTAGTAGGATACCAAATGAAGTGGAAAATTACTGTAGCTAAGTGATATTACTGCTCACAGCAAACAGGATTTAAAATTAATAAACATGAATATATTACTCCACTGTACATTGTGCAATAATGAAGGATGCTGATGTTACACATGCATCAGATGTCAGACCACGGTGGGACAGAACAATTCATATCAATGCAGAGGTATGTGCAGAAGCCTGGAAGAAGACCTCCACTGAAGAACTGTCCCAATGCGAAATCACCCTAACAATCTAATCGAAACTCTTTGTTTTAAAATACATTGTGAAATCTTACAGAAAGAAAAAAGGATCAAAAAAGTGGATATACAATAGATTTTTTTCTTCCTAATATCTGCTTCTTAGAGGGAGAGAGGCAGAGATGCTTTCTGACTCTCAGAGAACTGCACCCCTATGCTCTCAGCAGTGAAGAGGCAAACCCTGTCCACTCACTGCTATCCCAGAGCGTCTCAGAGCGGCGCACATTAGCCGTCCCAGGAAGAGGCAGAAATACTGTTTGCTTTCAAGATGTAAAGAAAAATCTCTGATACTAGTGTTAATGCTAGTATTTTTGAGAATTGGAAGGTCCACCACCCCTCTAGGGCAAAAACCGCACATTTATTGGCCTCTCTGAAACGCCTGTACACTAATGCACGCAGCATGGGGAACAAACGACAGGAGTTAGAGATCTGCATGCAGTCACAGGGCCATGATCTCATTGCAATTACTGAGACATGGTGGGATAGTTCACATGACTGGAACGCTGTCGCGGATGGGTATTCACGGATGGATATTCACAAGTCCATGGGGGCTGATGGGATGCACCCGCGAGTGCTGAGGGAGCTGGCAGAAGTCATTGCTGGGCCGCTTTCCATCATATTTGAAAGGTCCTGGAGAACAGGGGAGGTGCCTGAGGTCTGGAGGAAAGCCAATGTCACTCCAGTCTTCAAAAAGGGCAAGAAGGATGACCCAGGAAACTACAGGCCGGTCAGCCTCACCTCCATCCCTGGAAAAATGATGGAACAGCTCATTCTGGCCGTCATCTCCAAGCATCTGGAGGAAAAGAAGGTTATCAGAAGTAGTCAACATGGATTCACCAAGGGGAAGTCATGTCTGACTAATCTGATAGCCTTCTATGAAGGCGTGACTGGATGGGTGGATGAAGGGAGGGCAGTGGGTGTTGCCTACCTTGACTTCAGCAAGGCTTTCAACACTGTCTCCCACATCATCCTCACAGACAAGCTTAGGACGTGTGGGTTGGATGAATGGACAGTGGGGTGGATTGAACAGTGGCTGAACCATAGAGCTCAGAGGGTTGTGGTTAGTGGTGCAGAGTCCAGTTGGAGGTCTGTAACAAGTGCTGTCCCTCAGGGGTCAGTACTGGGTCCAGTCCTGTTTAATGTATTCATCAATGACCTGGATGAACGGATAGAGTGCACCATCAGCAAGTTTGCTGATGACACAAAACTGGGAGGGGTGACTGACACGCCGGAAGGCTGTGCCGCCATACAGTGTGAACTGGACAGGCTGGAGAGTTGGGCAGAGAAAAGCCTGATGAAATTCAACAAGGGCAAGTGTAAGGTACTGCATCTGGGGAGGAATAACCATGCATCAGTACAGGTTGGGGGCTGACCTGCTGGAGAGCAGCGGTGTGGAAAGGGACCTGGCAGTCCTGGTGGAGTCCACAGATGACCGTGAGGCATCAATGTGTCCTGGTGGTCAAGCCAGGTAGACGAGAAGAGTCTTTCTTCAGTGGTGCCCAGTGATAGGACAAGAGGTAACGGGCACAAACTTGAACATAGGAAGTTCCATCTTAACATGAGGAGGATTTTCTTTCCTTTGAGGGTGGCAGAGCACTGGCACAGGCTGCCTAGAGAGGTTATGGTGTCTCCAACACTGGAGACATTCAAAACCCACCTGGATGCCATCCTGTATAACCTGCTGTAGGTGTCCCTGCTCTGGCAGGGGGGTTGGACTAGATGATCTCCAGAGTGCCCTTCCAACCCTCACCATTCTGTGATTCTGCGGTACCACCCAAGATGTAAACTCTTTAGCAGTTTTCCTTATCTACTGCCACCATTTGTCCCCAATCCTGCAAGTAGACACCTATAGCAAACCTCACAAAAAGGTCTATCTTAATTAGGCCTTAGCACAATGTTAGCCTCCATCTTTTTGGATCTAAAAACAGGACTGGCACCCACTCTTGAGCTTTGATCTTCTTCACATAATTTAGTCTCTTCTAAAATTTCATTTTCAGAAAGTGCAAAAAATTAATACCTAAAATAACATGCAGGGATGCCTCAGTTTTTGTTTGCTCTAGAAAAGACCAATCTAATAACTAAGGTCACCAGTCTTGAGCTTCTACATGACATGTGTTATAACTAAATATATGTACTTATTTGCATCGATTTTTGTTGCAAGCCAATTGAATTTGCAAATCTTTTCCATCTGCATACTTACATAATTTGACAACTTTGCTACAGCAAGTCAGAGATGGTAAATAATTAGTACTTACACTATGTTAGTTTGCAGGGACTACTGCAATCAAGTTTGCAGCCAAGACTGGGCCCCTGTTGGAGACTAGCTATTGTTAGTGTCTTTGCCCAAAAAGACTTTAAACAGGACTTTTAAAGGATGAAGAGAAATGAAATAGGAACACTAAGTAGTGACTTGCCTAATGTCATTCATCAGATTCATGTCCTCTCTGTTAGGCTCATGATGCCTTGCAAGCAATGAATGTTTTTCCCCTTAACTTTTGCATTAAACTTTCCTCAGTTCATTTAGTGCAATTTCTTTTTAACTTTTCAAAATATCATTTGACAAATTTTGAGGATCCAAACGTTTTTCCACAGACACGTTTGTTAAATTAATTTCTAATTCAAAATGTCATGCTTTTGCACTTCATGCATTCAAAATGTCATATACAAGTGCCATGGCAGCAGACTATGGAAATCTTGGCTTGTGGAGGGAAGACGGGAAGGAATACAGTAACAGATGCTCACACATATTTATAGACTATTGTACATAGAGACAGACACACAGCAGGTAAGGCTAGGACAGAAAGGGATGCAGTTCTTCTCTGGAGCCTCTGCGTGTTCATTTAAAACCACTTAAATATTCCAGGTTACAATATGACCTTAAGCTCAATTGCCAGTATGGCTGGAAATTTCTAGTCGGACAGTCAGTGTTTTCACAACTTCCCAATAACAGATCTGCTGTCTGCTCACAGCACAGCGAACCCTCGTGCAAAGCGTAGCCTGCTTCGCTTGGCTCTTGCCACCAGACTTGCTGATCTGCGGCACGTCGTGAAGAGGAGGCCAAGGAAACACAACATAATTTTACTGCTTATTCCTGGTGGAGATCATTGCCATTTCTTTGGTATCTTCCAGCTTCTCCGCATAGCTCAATGGTCCAAAGAAGCCATAAAAATAATCTAATTCCTGAGCACTTAGGAATCCTGGCAGGGTCTCCGCACCTCTCCAGACTGGGAAGCCAATACAGGAGTAGACTTTGGAAGATGCTGACAGGTGGCAAAGACCATAAGGCAGCCATAAGACTGATCTGCACTCTGCTGTACTTTACCTGAAGTTTCTTCAGTCACCAGCATCTTCAGGTATGCATTTAGAGGGTTCAAAGACTGTTTAAACACTTCCTTAGTACTGGTTTTTAACTCAGTCACAGGTATCAATGAAAAAAATGCATTAAGTTTTCATCCAAGGGGTAATCTTTAATAAAAAAAGGTGTATGGCATTAAAATGCCTGGGAAACCATTGTCCTAAGTGGCTTCAGTAACCATCATTAAGATACCTATTTCTAAATACTCTCAGTTTGAAAAAGAAGCTTAAAATATTTCCTTCTCTTAATGCAACTGACAATTTCAGAAGAGTTATTTTGGAGCCCAAAGTACCTGTAAACATATACTTTTGTCAGCTGGCATGACACTGTTAAAAATTTCCTCTTTAGTAACTGGGATTTTTTTAACCAGAAACAAGAAAGTCAACAGTCCAGAAACTGAGGTAGCTTCTCAATCCGTTTCATCACAGCCTTGAGTGAAAATAGGATTTAGCACCCTTCCCCTTAAATGCAACTTCATGGTGGCAGAGAACAATAATGCACACAGACAAAAAGTGACAACCTTCCTCACCTTGGGGCACTGCAAAACTGTATTTCACAAGATACAGAAAGATGAGAGAAAAGGTTATTTTTTGCTGCCTTTTTTTTTTTTCTTTTTTTTTTATATTTTATTTCCAGTCCTGAAATTCATCCGCAAAACAAAAGAGCCTCACAAAAGAAAAAGAGGTCACACACAAGAAGGGGGAAAAGGAAAACACCCTTCTTTTACATGCTACTCCAATTATTTTCATTATATTAGAGTTTAGATGCTAACAAAACCACTACTTTGCAAAATAGATTGATACTGAACCACTTGATACTAAGGGTATAGCTGCTCCTAGTAAATAATAGGGCCATAGTAGCTGTGATTTTTCTCTGTGACTGCTTTTAGCAATTCACAGTATAAGTGGTGATAAGGGTTTACAGAACAAACTCAACACCAACAGCAAGCAGAAAACTCATGTCACAATGATAATATTTCTTCCTGAAATCTTCAAGATGGATGTCTGGTATCTATTGCACATTTTCTATCACACGTTTATGCACTATAACTCCAAATTTCTGTAACATCACAGGTGAAAACTGAACTGTAATGGGGACATAAATATAAATTGGCATAACTTTCCTGGGGTCCTGAACTTTTATGGCTCTCACGTGCTTCTCTCTATGGGTTGTGCCAGATCTTGTCGCAGTCACAAAAAAAGTACCAGTCTAAATTAAAACCAACTGAGGAATCATACTGAAAGAAAGCTCAAGAATGTTTCTAAAAACAAATGGCTATTTAAGTCCATCCATCATCAGGATGCTATACTATATATATACATTACGTATATGTGTACACATATACCTACATACAGGCACTCACCCCTGCCGGCACGCATGCACACTCACACACAATTTATGCATGCTCACGCATACATGCATTCAGCTGAAAATCTCACTATCCAATAGAAGGTGAAGAATAATCTAAGCTAAAATTCAAGAGGAAGAACTGGACCTCTTGGAACGTTGAAATGTTTAGGCTGAAGAAGACTCGTAGACACAAACTCATGTTCTAGCTACTCTCTTGTGAGGCCATGCACAGGACTTTCTTCAGCTTGCCAGTTCACAAAGGATATCAGTCTGCGAATCCCCAGGGTACTACAAAAGTTCTCCAAGTCTTGGCCTGAACTATCATATTTTGGAAGCGACTACTGAGTGTAGAAGGCACATACAGATGTAAGATGCCTACCCAAAAGCAGAATCCAAATTGGCACTTCCATCATGGAAATAAAAGCAAAAGGCTGTGTTTGGGGTTTGATTGTGGCCCAATCACTAGTACAAGGGAATTGAGAGTTTTGTGAGATATTGTCTGGTTCTACTGTCAGATCTGTTCCCGTTTATTCAAATTATTTCAGGAGTTTCCAAGTGTTTAAACATAAATAAGTACTGATACTGAGGAAGGAAAACAGAGAATGAGAATGATCTCTTGCCTTTTCATACCAAATGCTGCAAGAGCAAAGGTACAGGAATAAATGATGAAGAGAGAAAGGGTGAGGGGAGCAAATACAAAATGAAAATGTGAAGCGTACCTTTGCAGTGAGATGTTTCTGAAGTTTACAGCAAAATCTGCTCCTTCAGGTTTACTGAACTCTGATCATTTTTCTTGAAGGATTAGTAGCAATTATCATTAAGGTTCAAGCATTTAACTGTGACTGCTGCAATAAATCTTATTAAAATAACTGAAACATACTTTTTTTGCATGTGGCAACCTGTCTCTGAATCACAACCATCTGTACATAGTTATTGCCTGGTGCACACAGATGGCAGTAAAACAACTATAAAGCTATACCATTCTTTAATCATAACTTCTAACACAACTAAACAAAGTGAAATTTGAGTCAGACCATTAGCATTTGAAAGACTATATGATCACTGTAATTAACAAATACACTTTAGAATCCCGTTATAAAATGTTTTATTGGTTTCTGATTGAAAAAATAATAACAACACTTGCACTGGGCAACAGCTTATTTTAATCTTTGACAGCTCATTTAAAGAAATCATATGTTAACAATAGAATCACAGTCTTAAAGTTTTTATACTGCACAGTGCCTTTACAGATTTAAAATGACAGTGAAAGGTAGTAGAATAATTCATTCCTTCTTGCTTAAGGCACAGAATCATGAATGCTTCAGGTCAGTAACTGCAGGGCTACACTAAACCCCTGTCACTCCAAATCAGTTACAAAGTGAGCATCTGTACTCTCTGCTTAGCCTTCAAACAAAAAAAAAAAAAAAAAAGAAAGAAAGAAAATCCACATTACCTACAAATGCTGGGCCTCTGAACATGAACAGCTCTAAATGAAGCCAAGAGGAAGCTTCAAGAATGTCTTTCTTCTACGTAATACCAGATATTGACTTGCTAGATCCAGCACCATCTTATTCAACAGAAGGCACCTGCATATTCCTATTTCAAATGCCTGATCTCGTACCATCATTTTGTGCTGGAGATGAAACAGGAATTTATACTAATGGCTGTCAACTGAGCCAAGATCTTAAAAGCGCACTCACTGGACAGGTTTTGAGACCTGTAAGACTACTACCAAAATAAGCTCTCCCACAGAGACATATTAATATTTCCACCAGAACATGTCTCTGCTTTACCTAATAAAGCTCACTTTGTAAAGTACTATTTATCCTTCATCTCCTATTGACTTCCCAAGAAGCTATGGATACAAAACATCCCCTGAGCTGATCACCTCACTTTTACCTGAAAGAACATGGAGAAGGACAGGGAACGACAAGCAGCTGCATTGTCATGGCTTAAAAATTTACCACTTATCTTCTGACCTGCATTAACTAATAACGTGGATGCTTTTACCTCATTACAAAAGCAAAAGCAAAGGCAAAGCTCTTTCTACGTGAACAGAGCCAGGAGCATGAGCGTGGTCAGTGGCATGGTCCATTTGAGGAGAGGTAGCTTGTCAAGGTATGGTGGCTTGCTGCAAATCCATTAATGTTTCAGAAAGTATTTTACAACATCCTCTGATTGGCTCAATCTTTGTAAGCAGAGCTCTCAGAGAAATCAAAAAGGAACTGAATAAGGCAGCAGGTCCCCAGATTAAGGCTGCTTGTACTGTGTTGTAAGACTGTCAAAGCACCAGATGAAAATGAACAAATTTAGATTTAAAGTACTTGAATAGGCTGTCTTGGTATTTAAATGGATGATTTGGTCTTTTATAGTTAAAGTATAGTTCAGCTACAGAAACATTTCACGGAATATACAAAAGAAGTTTCATTATGAAATTATTCACCAAGATGCCTACAACGTTTGTCTTTTACAAGCACCTTGTTCTTGCGCAGTATTAGAAAGGCACATGTTTATCTCAGTCTTTTGTCAGTTCTGAGAAAAAATAATAGGAGACAGATGTGGCGAATGTATATGTATCTTGTGAAGCATAATAGCGATTCCTTGATGGGCTTAGGGTAAGCAATTGCCCTCCCTGGGGCATATTTGAACTGTTTGAGATTCTTTGCTGCCAGCTACACAGCTTGCTACCTGTCAGGAACTGGAATTGGCAGAAAACAGCTGGTAGAAATCAATGGATGTGCCAGTTCTGGTTCATCCAGCAGGGATACTGTGGAACAGTGCCGTAACTCTGATAGGAATTAGGCAGCACAAACACGTTTTATTTGCACATAGCTTCAGTGCCTTCTCAGCCAGGGAATATTAAGGTTCAAATGATGTTAAGTGATTATTACATTTTAAAACCTGACATCCACATAACAAGTAATACAAGAAATGAGTTGTAAACAAGCAAAAAGGCAGGTGCTCAATAAGGCATACCACAAATCCCGTCGTGGGTCTGTAACAAGAAATGTCAGCAGTGTTATTGGATGTGTCAGTCCTGGGAACACGGAAGAAGAAGAGCTCAGGGATGCCGCAGGTCTTTCAGGACAGCAGCCTCCAAGTGCATGAATGGTCTAATCCAGCACTCTGGAAAACAAGCAGACAAATCAGGAGCGCGGCCTGGCTTAGTGGGTAACTCATGACAGAGCTCCAGTGCAAAGGTGCAGCGTGCAGAAAGACGAGGCAGGGACTGGCTACGAAGAAGAAATTTGGAAATATTACCCAGGCATGGTGTTAGGATGCTGTTGGGAAAACCCCAGCTTAACCAGAGACTTGCAAGGAGTGTCAAAGGCGAAAAGAAGAGCTTCTACTGGTAAATCAGCAGTAAACAGCTGAATAAGGGAAAAAATGGGGACATCGCTAGAGAGGGTGGGTGATTTCCAAGAGCAGACACAGATGAGGATAAGGTACTCAATCTTTGCCTCAGTTACCACCACCAAGGTCTCCCAGGCCTCCATGCTTAGAGGTAGCATTCAAGGAGAAGAATTAAGAGCAGTGGATAAGGGTCGGGTCAGGGATTACTGGAGAGAACTTCATCCATACAAATCCACAGCTCTAAGGAAGGATGCTTCTAAAAGAAAGTGGAGAAAACTGGCTGATGTCCTTGCAAGGCCACTCTATCATCTTTGAAAGGCGATGGACATCAGGGCAGATCCCTGAAAACTGGAGATGGGCAAACATCACAATCACCTTCAAAAAAGGCCAAAAAAGGGGGCCTTCAGTGTCAGTCAGCCCCAGTCAGTCAGGAAAATCACTGAACAAATTATCTTGACATTTTTGGTCTTGCTACAGAGAATAAGGTGACTGGGAACAACCAGTATGGATTTAACAAGGATAAATCATACCAGACCAACCTGATTGCTTTCTATGACAAAGTGACTGGATACATGGATGACAGGAGAGTGGTAGATGTCATTCACCTCAGCTTTCAAAGGCTTTCAACTCTGGTAGATGGAAAACCAGAAGGTTGTATAGTCAGGTTCAGAGGATGTTCATTAATGGGTTATATTCTACCTGGATGTCAGTAACAAAAGGAGACCTGTCCTGTTCACCGCCTTTACCAATGACTTGGAGGAGACAGTGGAGTGATCGTGCTTTCTTCAAGGCTGCAAGTGGCATCAAATTGGTGGGACCAGAAGGCAAGCTTGGGGACAGGGCCATCATACAGAGACACTTAAGACAGGGTGAAGTTAACAGCATATAGAAACCCTATGAAATTCAGCAAGGACATGCACATGGAAAGGAAGAGTCCCTTACACCAGTACAGGCTGGGGACTGACTGGCTGGCAAGCAGCTCTGCTGAAAAGGATCTGGGGATCCTGGTGAACAACAAGCTGAATGTAAGTCAGCAGTGTGCCCCAGAAACAAAGCAAGCCTACTGATTCCTGGGCAGTATTCACAGCAGTATAGCAAATATATCAAAGAAATTACTGTTTCCATGATACTCGGCACTTAGTAAACCACATCTGGAATATTACACCAGCTTTGCATTCCACAATGAAAGAATAACATTGATTAAAATGGAGTGCATTCAGTGGAGGACTACCAAGACAGTCAGGGGCTGAATGGAGCGCATGCTGTGTGAGCGCAGGCTGAGGCAACTGGGCTTGTCGAGCCTGGAGAAGAGTGTGGGCCTACAGGAGCCTAATAGCAGGCTTCCAGTACCTCTATGGAGGTTATCAGAGGAATCATGGAGGTTATCATGGAATGTTCCATGGTAGGAGGATGAGAAGCAATGGGTATAAATTGAAGAAAAAAAGGTTCCAACTGGATATAAGGAAATATCACGAGGACAGATCAAGCAGTGGAATAGGTGTCCCAGAGAGGTTGCATGGTTTCCATCCTTGGAGGTTTTCAAGACGTGACTAGATAAAGTCCCCCGACAATTTCAACCCTACAGCTGCCTTTTTGAACAGGAGGTCAGACTAGATAAATTCTTAAGATCCCTTCCAACTTGAATTATCCCATAAACTTGTAAGAAAATAACCATCTCATGGTTATGAATGTAAAAAAGGACTAAAACATCTTCACCTCTTATCTATCTAGATAGATTAGCTAGATAGACAGATATTTAATTTATCCATCTATTTAGATATACAATACATTAATATATTACTATATAAAGCCTTCTGCTGTCAGTTTTTGGGCCTACAAATTGGTTTAGCATCACAGAGTAAGTTAGCTTTAACAAGAGAAAGAAGAATACCTGGAGACAGAGGGAAAATCAATTTTAAAATACTTCATTTACATGTAATTCTCTTCCTTATAAAATGTAAACACACTGTATAAGCCCCACACTTGTGTACTCTAGAGCTGAAAATGTCATTATCACACATGATACAATATGAAAAACAACATCTGCATGTTGAAGGAGGAAAAAAAGAAAGCCTACTTTAAAAGAAAAAAAGAAAGAGCAGATTGCACCAGAGGTTTGTGGGTTTTTTTGAGGAAACACCACAACGGAAAATATTTGAAAGTTAAATGTACTTTAATATTTATATCACGGAAGTTACAGGCTTAACCAAACTCAGCAAGGCAAGCCAAAAGCTGGGAAGGAGAAACTAGGCACAAAAAGAGGACCTAGAGACATCCCAGCTGGGTTTGGAAGCTAAGCACACGGCCTTGTTAATAATTTGTAAGTGTGCAACGAAGCGGCTGCCTTTCAAATCTAAACAGACTGAGCTGACCTGATGCTAGTTACACCATCTCTGCCACAGCTTTGGTTGAATGAGTATCACTTCAAATCCTCAAGAGATAGTTCTGATAAAGAACACTAGTGTGAAAAAGGCACCAGACAGCTATTTGGACAGATGTTTTATGGATGCACATGTACAGAAACACAGACGTACATGGACAAGGAAAATAAAATTATGAAGGATATAAGCTTTTGTAAACGCAACAGAAATATTTCCAGCTGTCCAGAAGGAAAATGAAAAATGACATCAGCAATTTACAGTGAAATACTAGTCTTACAGGACCTCCAGAGGTAAAAGCTTGATTGTCTGTGTTTTCAGCAAAGCACTGGTGGTTCTAAGGAGTCAACAGCGACGGGATTCCCCTGGATATACATATAACACACTGCTAAACCTGTAGAGCCTATGCATTTTGTTTCATCTATAAGAATGGAAGTCAGCTGCAGCCTAACTCACCAGCATGAAAATACAGACTAAGTGTCAATAACACACACAAAGATGTCAAAGTCTGCCTAGATAAGACTGAAAGTTTTGTAGCTGAACTTTACTGCAATGATAGTCAGTGGACAGCTGGGAGCCAGATTGCCCACTCACATAAAATGGAGTCCCAAACTTGATTAACGAAGCTGTCCTGATTTGAAAAAAACACAATTTGGTGCAGAGAACACATCACAAACTTTGCCACCCAACCAGGCTTTCAGTAAATTTATAAGGACCATTGAAAACTGATATCAAGCAAGAGAGAAATTTGGTCACTTTGACAATTTTCTTTTTTATGGTTCACAGATGGATGAACAGGTCTCTATTTTATCATGCACATGCTCTGAGAAAACAAAGCTTTCAAAGTAACCAGAGCTATAAACAACTATTTTCAAAATACTCTAGAAACAACTAAAAACATGATGTAAACCATGTGTAGGTAAAGGCAGGTTTTTTATGTAAGTGTTCCCTGGTCTTCAGAGATCACTGAAATACCATCCAATTTGGAGGATGGAGCATGGCATCTTCTAACTAGGCACAGTAATATAATAATAACAACCAGAAGACTATGATGGGTTAAAAGAAAACAGGAATCTACTTTTCAAAAGATGGTAAGTGAAACCAGTGAGAGTAACCTGGTGATAAGTAATGCCCTATGATATTCAGGAGGTAACAGTAGCGGCCACTAGCCTCAAACTCTATAAAATTATCAAAAAGTTATATCTAGTGGAAAATAAAATTTTTATTTAGTACTGCAGAAGACCAAGGTTTTCCTTTATATTTTGGTAATGTGAATCACTGAAAATCTAGCGCTGTTTGTGATCAGTCTGCTATTCTATGTTTTCATCCAAAGTGTACTATATTTAATACTAAAGTGCCTCCCAGTCACCATGCCAACGCTTCTCTGCTTTTGCATCCTTTGATACCTGTTATTCTATCATGACCTCCACAGTCAGTCCAGCTTAATTATGCTTCTGTCCTTCTATGCCTTCTTTTATGAAGATCCTTATCTCCTTCTGATGCCATGTATCACACCTTTTTCCCTGCCTTCATTAGCAAAACTTTGCTGGCAAATAATAGCTCAAATTAAAGTGAAAAGCTCATATTACTCAAAAAATGGTTTTGCAGATGTGACTGACAGCTCCTAAGGTAACCATGCAAACTTACAGGCCTTTCGTTTGTCTCCTCATCAGCACTTTACCTCCTGCATCTTTTATTTTCTTTCAGTATTGTAGAACTGACATGCAACAAATCCAGTTTCTGTTTGTTTTGTAGACTACCACTTACGTGATTTGAAATCATGTTAAGTCACCAGAGCTATGCGGATTTATTCTAGTTGATGATCTGGCCGTACAATACAGCATGGGTGCCTCTGGGTTTTTTTCAGAAAAACAGGGCAATAGGACAAATTAAATCATGTACTCTAGTATTTACTTCTCCCGGTGCGATGAGGAACATCTTTGCTGAGTCCATAGCTTCTGATGTAGGGAAGAGGACATTCATTCACTGAAGAATTGGAAAGAAAAATGCACACCAGCACCCTGCATTTTACTGGTTCTGGAATGAATTAATGGCAAGAACTAGAACACAAAGCGGTAATCTTGTAAGACAAAGTTACTAGCTTATGGTTGAAAAGAAAAGAAAAAAAAAAAGAAGAAAAGAAAAAGCATGTGAGGCACTTAAGCTTGCAGAAAATATCTCTAGACTGCTTTATATATGGGGATTATGTGCATCATTCTCTAATAAATCTAACCACTATAGACTAGGCATGCAGAAAAAAGGGTTTTCTTTCTATTAGCTCATGAAGTCAGCAATGTGCAAAGTGAACTGCTAGGGAAGCCATCTGTGAACTCTCTGCTAATAAATATATAATACAAGCTTTTCAGGAACATTCTTATCTTGGAAACAGAAGGCAAAATTCTTCCATTTTAAGTTTTAAGCTTTTGTGCAGAATTCTCTCTAACATTAAAAAGAACTTCAGATATTTTGTCTGATGGTGAATTATCATAATTCAAACCTTGCAGTAATCAAGTAATCTGTTCTCTGCAAGAAATCAGCTCCTCTGTGTAAGGAAATCTTTTCTTTTGTGTATCCTCTGCCCAGTTTGGGTTATTATCAAAATAATTTGAATGATAGGAATTTGGATTTCATACACTTTCCTTTCCCTCTTCCGCAATATTTTTTACTCCTATTCCTACTAAATCTGACCCTTTCTAGGCTGTCATAGAGAGCAAACCAAAGTCCTGTAGCTTTTGGATCACTAGCGATGTCTGAGCACTCAAGGTACTTACATTTACTTTTGCCATCAGAATAACAACCGTTGCTGAACTAGCTGCTCTAATATTCTCTACTGAATCTATATTGGTACGCGCTTGCTGGCCATTTAGCATGTCCGATGCCAAGTGAACAATTGTGTCATTTTCTGTCAAGAAGAAAAATTTTTGTGATAGCTACTGCACATTAGTAGTGACAACACACGGAAACTGTCCCACATTACACTCCCTGGGCACTCCAGGAACAGCCAGTCAGTCTTCAAATACGAAACTCCTTCACTAGAAGGTCAGACTAACATCAAATACATTCATTAAAATCTTTACATTGTGATTTCTTCGAAGACAGTAAAACAGAACCATTATTTTCAGAAAACACTCATAAAGAGGAAAATAAATTTGAGGTGACCATCCAGCTATATTTTTTTAACTCCTAATCCCACTAAGGTGTGATTACAACTACAAGAGAGCAGAGAAACTCAGGAGCATTTCTGTTGCACATCTGCCCACTTATTATTATCTTTGTGTTGAACCCCCATAATGGATTCCAAGAGTGCGTGGTTTTGGGTAGCCATCCCACCGCAAAACACACGCCTCCATGGTTCACTATCTGTTGTATCTCATGTTCAAAGCCATTAACCTGAAACCTGTAGAATTTACCCTATTTAAACTTTGAAATGATGAGCTCATTCTGGACTGCCTATGAATTAAGACAATCTCAAGGAGCAACAGAGGCGCTCCCTTCCCTGCTCTTCCATCAAGCCCCCTCACACTCCTCACAGGAGGGTTTAATGAGATTACTAAGCAGTCAGGACTTTAAAATTCTTATTTAAATGCTCTGGAGTATAACAGTGCGGCTTGACTAAAGGAAGGTTGATGAAGGATTCGCGGCATTTCTCAGTGAGAAGCAGACTACAGCTTCCAGCTTTTGGGACTCTTGGGGCAGATGCTCATCTCAAAGCCAGCCAGCTCTGAAGACACCCTCCAGGCAGCCTGGGTACCCTTGCAAGGCTGTGCTTCCCATGCTGTCAGTGGACTGGGAACAGCTGCTCCCATTCCTGGTCAGAAAGTCACCTCCTCTGTGAGAATGGAAGAAGAATATATATATATATATATATATGGATCAACAGACACTCTCTCCTTCAAACATCTTCTAGTCACCAGCTGTAATTTCCTTCATCGCTGTAAATAGCTTTAGCAGATATCATAGAGCAAATGTGCTCCAGAAGAACTACCCAACAGGTTTCTGCAACTCAAGGGAGTTGAAAGAGAGCTGAGGTTTCTGTGGATCCCGATTCACTGAAGTCAGGGGTGTTATCGTCAAAGCAGCCAACACACAGGTCTTTGAGTTACCAAAGGAAACTCCTCACCATTTCCCCAGGAAAATGCACATGTGGAGTTCCAGAAATCAATTCCTGTGCTGTAAATTGTTTTGTTTTCTTGTTTTACCTTATTCTACTTGAATAGCCAACCCATCGGCATTATGACATAATGTTTGTGCAAGATCTCCTTGCTTCAGAGATACCTAAAACTAATCAATGAGGCTCCTCTGAAAAAGGCAGTGGGATTTTTCGCGTTTGTTTGCTTGATTAGTTTTTTTGCTGCAGAATAGCCCGGTGCATTTCCAGGTGCAGTGGCAGGAAACAAAGTGACTATATTATGTCTCCAGAAGCATTCTCACATCTTTCTCGACTAGACACTGATGCACAAATGCATACAAAGCCACTCTGGCTTTTGGTAATGAGCCCAGTTCTCCCTCAGTTCTCTGGGTAAGTGCTACTAACTTCACTCTGAAAATATAAAAGGCTGGTAGAAATTACTATTTTGAAATAATTGGCAGGAGTGAGGGGGTGTTGTCTCCCCACCATTCCTCATTTTCCACTCTTAC
Source organism: Pluvialis apricaria (assembly GCA_017639485.1). Classification (NCBI taxonomy): domain Eukaryota; kingdom Metazoa; phylum Chordata; class Aves; order Charadriiformes; family Charadriidae; genus Pluvialis; species Pluvialis apricaria. The sequence goes on along the minus strand of CM030044.1, from coordinate 84,294,829 downwards.
TATTTTTGTTGTCTCTACATTACTTCTTCTCTGTGGTTTCTTTTCAATTCTTTTTCCTCATTTAATTTAGATAAGGCTGATTCTTTACTGTAATTAAAGGAAAATTTTTCAGACACAACTGATTGCAATTCTTTAAAATTTCTGCACTGGTTTGATTCAGAACTTCTTGAAGGATATTCTAGGGAGACAGCAAAGTCACAACCTGCAAACTTACTGCAGATCACCACTGAGTTACATATGCTTAGAAACAAAAGAAATACCTAAATAAGATTATTTGTGTCACTTTGCAATCCTTAGCCAGTAGAGACTATTACTTGCCAAACCACAATAATCAAGCCAAACTATTGCCAATTCTTCTTCACATCAATAAACCTAATCTTATGTAGCACTTGTTACCTATATAAAATAGCGAAGAATTTTGAAAATGTTCAAGGAGCACATCAAAACAGGGACAGTATTAGAATGTGTGTAGATAATATACACATTTTTCTTCAACAGAAAATAAAAGGATTGATTTTCTATTAAGCTCTTCTCTGGAGCTTATTTATATTATAATGCTTTTTACCAAAATAATTTGGAAGACCTTTATTAGCATTAGATTCACACCGAAAAAATGTGGAAGTTGGAGAATGGAAGTAAGTTCACAAAGATATCCAGTTCTCCAGATGGAGCTTAGCTGTTGTATGGTAGTCTAAATCAGCTACACTGAAATCAGTTTAATGGACTATCAAAGGGCTGGACCAGAACCAGTGTTTATTTCCATATATTTCCCCTTCACTCATGGGCTTAATATAACTCGATTCTTGGAAATGTTAGGCACATCATTGCGGTAGAAAGAGAAGGATCAAGCACCCTAGGGATCAGGCATACTGTATATCCAAAGTTCCTTACCTAAGAGCACGGATGGGTAGGAACATAACAAAAAAAGGTGGGCATGAAGATCCTTGCTGAGGGTGGAACATGGATATTCTGCTGGTCTTCACCACCACAATTTACTAGAGCTACAAAAAGGGCAGGAAACCTCTCTCTCATATCAGAACTGAATTCTACAGGATAACAGCGTCAGGGATTTGACATCAACATCCTGGAGAGGATGTAACACCTAGCAACTCCCACATTGCTTCTGATGAGACACCGCATGTACAGGTCCACCATAAATAGATCATGTTTGCCGTTCTTGAGCCTTTGTAACTCCCATTTTGTGGTTTCCAGGACTCTAAGTGAAAGTACATCTTGTTGGAAGAGCTTAATCTAAGGCCCAACAACTGGGGGAATTGGTTTAGCTCCTCTAGCCAGGGAAAGATTTACCCCATGAAAGGGTGGGGCTAAATTTCATTGACATCTCTGTCTCCCATTCATATAATGTATTCATTGTAGTTTACATAAAATTATTCCATTCCATCAGAAGATCATATTCCTACCCAGATGGCAGTACCGATTCAGACTGCGCAGTTTCAAGAAAGCAGATGGGAAGAGAGGCTCTTAAACCTCTGGAATTATCCCAAATATACTGTATGCCACAACTGGCAAAAAAAAAAAAAAAAGAAGAAAAAAAGGGTAAGGCAACAGCCAGATCATGAAGGGCCCAAGAGAAGTGAGTTCAGCCACAGGATGACTGAGCCAATGTAAAATCACCCTAAAGTTTAAAATAAAAAAAAAATTATAAAAGTCATACTTCTCTATTTGTCTTAAAAAAGCAATGTCATGTTCTATAATGTTTAACATTATCAGGAAATGAGAAAGAATAAGGATCTTTAGCTACTTTACAAGACTGTTTACTCACAGATAGCAAAGCATTTCACTAACATAAGCCGTTAGGGGTTTATTTCTGATTTTCTAAAATAGGAATTTATCAAAATCAAGATGTTTGGTGAGAACATGTTGGTTGTTGCTAAATCCCAATAAAACTCAGAAGAATCTGCCTGGCATCCTGCCAGCCCGTCCATCTGGCCTCGTGGCAACCCGTTAGGCAGGCTGCTGCAGCCACCAGGCGTCCAAGCTCTTTGCCCCACAGCACCCCAGGAGCATTGCGTTACGTTAGACCCCCAAATCCTCCTGTTTCTACCTGGTGGGCAATTGGAGATGACCCAAGAAGCCTCAGAAACGCTCTCAGTATTTCACAATGAAATGTCACTCTGACCTTCTCTAAGTAAAATGTCAGAATTTTCATTACATGGAAAATTTCAAAATGTCATTTTTGTTGCAGTTCTGAACGGTACTACTTTTAATTTCCAGAGGATAAGAATTCCAGCGTCTGTTTAGCTCTAGTCAGTACACATTTGCCTTGTCAGAGAAATCTAGGCTCGGTGACTCGTTGTATAATGTTTTAATGACTTTTGTAAAGTAGCGAGAGAGCGAGTGAGTCAGAAGTCAAGCATCTGATTCCCAGTTTTATGCTCTAGAAAGTAGTCCACCACTCGCTTTGCTCAGAAAAATTTTCCAGAGTTTTTGCAACATTGCCTAAGACCAGCGTAACTTTGTCAGTGCCTCTATACTAGTTTTGGAGGAAGTGAATTCTAGTAACAGCTCAAAATTTTAGTAAAATTTTCATCATGGTAGAGGAGTTAAACAGCAATTGTTTCCTCCGCTCGCAGTTGGAAAATGTGTCACATCATTGGCATCGTTCCAGTTTGTAACCAAAATACTATGCTCAAACCATGTTAAAAATCATCTGTTTTAACTGAGTGGATTAACACTAAAATATTCATTTCTGAGATACGAAATTACTTAATTGCCAGGTGCAGGAGAAGAAGCAAGTTGATGAGAAGACACAGAAAGTGATTATTTGACCTCTCTGGCCACATACGTGCTATCTGCTTGATGCAGTCTTGTGTTGGGAGATACGGCATCTTAGCCACCAGACTTGATACACAAGACAAGGACAGGTTAGTGCCTGAAGAATATGAATTCTTGAAGAGCCTGCCACATTATCATGTGTTGGCATTCCTCCAGCAGGACTCAGCTATTTTAGCATTCACAGCTCCTCCAGTTAATATTCTTTGATATCCATCCTGAACAGATGTTATTACTGAGGTTATCTATAGTTCTGTCTCCTCTGCTGATTGAATGGGAAGGTTTGGAAGGATGAGCACTTTCGGCAACAGTGACACTCGTTTTTGCCTACTCAGGCCTTAATCAGTTCTATTCCTCATCACCTCCTCTCTGCATTACCTTTCTAGCTGCTGATGGCTTAAATTTTTCTTCCAAAATATAAAACAGGGGCTATGAACATCACTTTGCCCCTTCCTTTATTTTTCAGTATAAACTTCCAGAGTCTCAAAAAGTGCTGTGGCACTTCATTACTTTTTTTTATCCTCCTCCATTTAAGCTACTCCCACTCATCCCATCCAGCATCATCACTGGTATAGAGATAATAGACAAGGGAGGGACCACATTCTGTTCCAAATAGCTCCAGACAAGGTCAGGTTCATGCAATAGAAGAAATAGTGGAAAAGGAGTTGACAAGCGAAGGATGTGGAAGATTGTTGGGGAGAGACAAAAGAGCACCAGAATGAGACTAACCGTACGAGGAAGTATTTTGTCGCTGCTCTGATATACACTTTCTAAAGCAGAACAAGAGAAAACCTGTCTTTTTGAAGTGTAACTAACAGTAGAGTCAAGCCCTAACTTCCAAACCACAGAACAGGGAGAAACAGAAGACAGCTTTGCAAAAATGTCATTGTACAGTTATGAGCCTGGTTTGCACGTATCAATCATACAACGGCACGAGTAAATAACCAAAAAGACTTCTAAACACAAATCCTTTGCCCATACACCTCCTTGATCTGCAGCAGGTACTTGATCTACTGCAAATGCAATGTGAGTCTTATTTACAGCTTTGCTTACTGCTTCTAAAATTCCTTTAAAAAAAAAAAAAAGATGTCCAAATGTCTAAAATTACAGAAAAGTAGGTTCAGCAGCAACATCACAGCTTGAATGGACTCTCAGAGAAGAATGAAAGCACCAATTTTTACTGCAAACTGTCAAATATGTACTACTGAGGCATATGTGTTTCTCTTCCTTTCTTCCTGTGCTAACAATTCCATCAACAATGAGAAAAGCCAGCAAGCTTTTTCTGCCTAATCCCCCCTCCTCTATCTCCAAGCAGGCCATCATAGGAGGCACTAGAATTTACTGCAATTTCTAGCTTCTTGATATCAGAAAAATAATGATTTTTCCCCTGCTAATTTCCGACAAGATTCACGGGACTTGGAAACCTCCCGTAACCTTCTTTTGGCATGTGCGCTTCCAGATATCCAGTAACTGAATGCTTTCTAATTGAGATTGCCCAGTACTGCTGATGTTCACACTGTTCAGCAAATTTCAGTATTTTGTTTGCCCACCCCTAGAAGCAGAATGTATTTTGATTACATAGTGTTTGAGCCAATGTCTGCTGGGGTTCAGAGGACACTGCCAGGCTTATCTCTCAGAATTTGCCTTTTCCTCACAGGGTCTAGTACAGGGTTGTACTTTTGCTGCCGAATTTAACTTACGTATCATGCGTATTTAGCAGAAAGTGAGGGATTACATTATGTTCATATGAAAGGCAATTACACCTTTCTTTTCTCGTGAACAGATGATGTGCATAGCTGGGACGCTTACGTGATGAAATAAAGCTGCTTCGATAAACAAATATCAAGTTAGGAAAATGAAAGGGAAATATAATAAATTTGTAAAATGTGTGACCATATCTGAGTCATATTCCCAGTTCCATTTTTGAAAGTGAAATATTGGTTCGTATGACAATTAAAAACACATCCAGTAGAAGACTTTCAGAGAGTCTTCTCCCCGATTTTGAGAACTGGTTGCGTTCCTGCCTTTCAGGATATGTGTGCATGCACCGAACACCATATAAATGTTACACTGGTTCTCATGTATTACTCATTAATAAATAACTAATGAGAATTAATTTTCCTTAATAATGTATTAAATATTAAATAAACAGATCTTAAAAAATTGTAGGCAGAGCCAACGAATAAAGCTGGTATTACAAAACCATAAATACGCCTGGCTTATGATTAACCTCACCTCCAAATGAGTGCAAAAATTGACCACTCAACCTGCATGTTAAAACTAACCAGAAAAAGAAAGAAGGAAAAATGCTGTGTTTTGAGTCACCTTTTTTTCCCCTCTGTGCTAGAAATACTGGGAATGCAAAGTGGATTTTTTTTTTTTTTTTTTGCATTTGGCCTCTAAAATGGATTTTTCTTTCATTCTGTCTTAAAGTCTAAGTAATACTCTTTTTTTGAACAAATTCTGTTAGAAAATAGAAAATATTTTCTTAAGCTGAGAAATGGCACCTCAATCCTGCCTTTTCAAACCTAGCCTTTGGCTTATCCCTAATACTGTCTGCTTGTGCTAGCCGCCTGGCAGACTCAGGCACCAGTGATGTAATGCCAGAAATACAACAACATTAGCGTTTTACAATTTTAATTTCTTGCTCCTATTTCCACTTTTGCGAGCAGCAGGATGGTTTTTTGCTACCTGTCAGAACTGCACAGACACCACCATTCAACAGCTCTTTAACACCTGCAGCCTTACCGAGTTGAATTGAGAAATACCGAGCCACGCCGGTGATGTTACGTCTGGTCCATTAACACAAGTGCTTCTTTAAATTGCCCTAATTACTTTTGACCAGGAACATATTATTTTTTATTGCCTGCGCGGCCAGCGGCGCAGGGCCGCGGAAGGGGTTGCCTGCAGCGGCTGGGCTCCCTGCTGCGTGAGAGGGTGGAAGCTCTACCTGTCCCCGGCTTTACCCTGCACATCAAGGGTTGGCAGCAAAACAGTCCTGACACTGACCTCGCTGAGACCCAGCAGCTGAAACAGCCTTAACAAGGTATTAACACAGCAACATGCCCCGTAAACTATTACCAGCTGCAGGATGGGGAGGAGAGCGAGAGAAAGAGGGAGGGAGGGAGGGAGAAGGGGAGAGAGAGAAAGAAAAAGATGGGGGGAGGAAAGTGAGAAAGAGGAAAAGCGGCTGTTTCGCAGCTGGAGGAGTCTTGGCGTCTTCTTTTGACCTCTTTTCCGAGTTTACCTCATATGTGCATGGCAAGGTGTCCTGAGCTAAGGGTAAGCGATGTCTTACACCCTTGTGCCTTTCCGTGCCTGATCCTGCTTCTCTGCCAGTCCCACCCCAACCACACCATGCTGCTTTAGCAACAACAAACACGCTGAAAACCACGCTGGAGAAAGTAGAGTTTATTCTCCTTAATTACGGGTGGCTAGCAGCCTGCTGAGCAAGGAGAGCGAGCAGTGAGCGGGAATATGCCAGCCCCTGTGCACTCCCATTAGCGTTTTACGAGTCTGGTGCATCAAAAAGTACGCTTCCAGCGTAATCCAAATTTACAGTTGGTGTACCTGCAATATATTAATTAAGATAGATTTACTTCTCTGGCGATTCTGCCTTTGGGATTCTTTGGGCTACATCATTGCACTAACCAAAAACAGTTAAAAAACGGAACCTTAATTTCATTTTTCATTCAGCTGAGCGCGTATACTGTTCGCCACATGGCCATGCTCAACACAGGGTTGCTGCTACAGCATCCAAAAACATAGTTCAATGGCAGACTGCTTGTCGCAGCTGTACAGCTGAACCTCAAGGACAACCCACCCAGAAGACAGAGCTGCTCCAGTAGTGTCAGGCAATGTTACCAGGACATGAAAAGTTAATATCTAAATGTTTTATAAAACTATCAAGAGCGAACATAATAAACATAAAGGAAAAGGTTGCTGGACGGAGGAAAAACCTTGGGTTTGGGGATGCAACCTTAACACTAACTATTTAGGCTTGAGAGGGCAATTTATTCCATACTACAGTTCATTCTCTGGTACTGCCAATTCTAGCTTCTGCCTGGCCCAGTATCCCCATCCTAACAAAGGCTCTTCTGATATGCTCTGGCAAATCCAACAAAAACCCTTCTCCTTTGAGCTAAAAACACTTCCACAAATAACAAGAAGCTGAAGAGCCGCAATGCTTTTCACCGAGGGGCATGACAAAGGAAGAGAAGGAGGTGTTCACCCATCAGGTCTTCAACCGGGATGGGAAAGGAGCTGTACCCTTACGTGTCACAACCCGCTCACCCGCTCTACCAGCACAGCTGTATCATTTGTACACATTATCTTTCATTGTCTCATCGGCTGTCTGACGGGCGAGCAAAAACAATGTCATGTGCTAGAGGCTAATCAGCAACCCCGATTAATAATGAACAGATAATTAAAATCAAAAATTCAGTGAAGAGCCAGTAGTCATAGAAGGCTACGTCCAAACTCTTCTATGTGAAGCTATAAATAAGCAAATATTAGTGAAATTGTAGCAATGGTGGTCTAAAGAGACAATAACCAAGGCTGTAGGGGGATTTGGCCTAATGATTCGGTATGTTTGGAAATTCTATGCAAGCTTTCAGGCTTGAACTTTCTCTGTCAGGTTGTAAGAAACAGTAGAATCCATGCTGGGCAGACATCAGAAATAATTTTTATTAGTTTAGGCTAGTGATTATAGCATTGATTAATCAGCTTGAAAGAAAACTAGTTAGCACTTGCAATGCAGAAAGATGTCAGCAAGGGAAGAGGCCACTAGAAGATATGTAAGAGGCTGTAAAGCCAAGTTTTTTGTTTACCCACACACTGTTAGTTTCCATTTGAGTCTGAAATTTCAGCTTCCAGGCCTAGGTCTTTTGGAGATACTTTATACCTCTTAAATGAGGCTCAGAGCTGACCAGTTTTGGGAGACTGTTATGAAACCTTTCGGAAAAGCGTTTTCTCACTCATAACGGGACGTCCCTGCCCTTATCACCTGTCTGTGTGTCATACGTTCATTCTGATGCCTACTGATTATTCAGTTCCAACCACTTGAATTGAATGAAGGCATCTAGTGCCTGTGTGGTGTATGTTCATGTATGGACTCCACAGTTAACAATGAGGAATAATAAAGTCTTTGAGAGAAAAACAGAACCGACTTACAAAGTAAGCAGGTTAGCAAAGAAGGCTGAATTCACTGTCTGGGTTGTAAGACATTATTCTACCGGCTGTACTGGAAGCCACAAGCTACTAACTTTTCAGTAACGAACTGCAGCCAAAGTGGGATCTGACTCCAGTGGCAAAAACTGTTGCCCAGGCAGTGGTCTGTCATTGCATGTCCTTTACCCCTTGTCCCTGAACTGATGAGAAAAATAAGGAGTCCAAAAGTACACATGTACTTTTTCAAAAAGATGTGCAGTAAGGATGGGGAGAGTTCAGCTGACCGAGACAGAAGAATAAAGGGACAAAACAGGTAAGAAAAAATAATGAGAAAAGGTGACATCCAGAGGGAACACAAAACAGGAATAAGACAGGAAAAGAAAAGCAAGGGGGGAGGAAGAGGAAGGGGGATTGTAGTTGGATGAACCATGGAAAAAGGTGGGCAGAGTAAAATGTTTAACACAACAGAGTGAAGAGGAACATGACAGAAAAGAGAATCTGGCTAAAAAAACTCAAAGTCTAAAGGTCATGTTGCATCCAGAAACAGAACATGGGGAAAAAAAGGAAAGAGTGAGAAAGAAAAGTAGAAAAGAGTGAAGAGGGTTTTTAAAATACTAAAAATGTGCATGTGTGAGTGAAAGTGAGTTTTGACAATGGGAAGTATAGGTAGCAAAGATACATGAAGGCATGGGAAGTGAAAAGTGGAGGATATATGAAAAAATAAATGAATAAAAATAAAATAAAATAATAAAAATAAATTAAAATTAAGTAATAAAAATAAAAATTAAAAAATAAAATTTAAAATAAAATAAAATGTTAAAAGCTGAGACCACCTTGGTTTACTTTAGGTAAATAACTGCAGATGAAGTTTAAAACTTAGCGAAGCCTCAAGCCTTGTATTTGGCTGCATTGAACACAACAGTAAATACAGACACTAGTAACCCCTAATTCGTAATTTTGACTTTACCTAAGCAAGTTCTGCAAAAGGCTCGGGGACCTCAAATAGCGATACCTCACACCGCGAACCGAAAAGACCCTTTTTTCTGGGAAAGCTGTTTTGGTTGCCTTTGCCACGTCCGGGAACCGGCCCGTCCGGAGGCAGCGAGACCCGTGGCGGGCGCCACGACGCGCCCGGACCCCTCCGCCCGCCTCCCCTCGCCCGGAGAATGCTCCGTCCCCGGTCCTGCAGCGACATCCAGCGCCGAGCACCGGCGCAGCTCTGCCCCTCCTCGCTGCTCTCCTCACCGAGGGCGGCCGTCAGACACGGCCAGCACCACTTCTCCCCTGGGGAAAAAAAAAACAAAAAAAAAAAAAGGAAGGAGAGGGTGCCAGCGGCTCTCGGGATAAGTCTTTCTAAAAAAGGAAAAAAAAAAATATATGGAAGAACTGCAAAGCGGTGTGGACGGTGCACCCGCGACTGAAAAGAGTTTGTGTAATCTCATGAGAGGAGCAAAGACAGCTTCCTCGGAGTAACTAATCAAAAATGGGCCAAATTTTACAGAGTGTAAATTAATGAGCAAAAGACCCCTCTTTTTCCCCGTTTAAAGTTTTGGAAGAATTGGCTTTGACTGTAGTAACAGCAGTGGATTCATTTTTAAATTTTTTTTTTTCATGTGATTTTGCATAAAATGGTCAAGGATAGAAGAAATATCTTCATAACAGCCTGTTATAGGAAAGACCTTTTTTTTTTTTTTTTTCCTAACTTCAGGAATTTCTTCATTCACGTTGGTGATGGGATGAATGTGCTGTACAAATCCAGAATGTCAGAATCGGCAAAGTATGGGCAGGCCACCAGAATGCTCAAAACCCCTTAAATTTTTACTACAGGGTCACAAAGACCTTGGTTACACCCCTCCAAAGACAGGCCTCTAACAACCTAGGAGAAAGTTTGCGACAAATGAGCTTTTAGAGTAATCAGATTGCATAGGAGGAAAAGAAAACTTCCACGAAACAAGACAGCTTTCCAGCCTCCCATTTTCTGCCACCTACAGAAAAATGCAAACCCTCTAAAACTACTTGCAGAAATGAAAATATCTGGGGGTGCAGCTGCCATTTCAAAACTTTACAGCGCCTACAGGAAACCTGAATATTTATCTGGCACTCTTGTACGTTGCAAAGCTCCGTCGTTTTAATTATGAGGTGCCCTTATTGTTTTCCCTTTCGATGAAGCATTGCATCTGTCTGCGTCCACTGGATGTGTGAGGAAAGAAAAGAAGCTTGTAAGAGAGAAGCTAACTTTTGGGTAGAGTTTCCATGGATTTAAGCTGCCAAGGTACCTTAAGGCAGCTGTAATAATCTGCCCCAATTCACAAACTCTTAGTTTTTTCAGATGATGGCTACCCAGCTCTTCTGTGTTCAGCAGATGCGATTTGCAAGGGCTCTATTCATCCACAACAATCTGCAACCTTTGATGTCAAAGAAGCTGTGGAGTGGCTGACTGCAAGCTGCAGAGGGTCACAGCTCTCTGCTCCGCGCCCAGCCTTATCTATTCATCAGAAATTCAGCCAGGCCAGGGAAACTTTTTCATTTCCACTGCACAGGCCTCAGAAAGCCAAATGGCATGGGAAATTTAATGTAAGTCAGTCTCACATTCCCTGACCATGAATGTGGAAGAAAAAAAAAAGGGGGGGGGGGGGAAATTAATCCTCTGCAGCTAAATACTTTTGTAGTCATTTGGTATAAAAGGCAATGGTCTGTCACTTATATCCTGCGCTAAACCAGTAATGAAATCTTGCAAGGGGGTTGGGTGGGGGGTGGGGGAATGGGATTGCCGCCACAACGAAGCCAAAATTAGTCCACTGCTTTCGTACGTACCACGAACCAGCTTGGGAGTCAGCCTAAATGAATGCACGGCGTTATTGTCAGCGGCGCAGGAGAAGGCAGGTGTGACGGCAAACGTTCTCCGTGACATCGGCAGGGCTTTTGCCCTTGCTTCTTCTTATGCGTTTCCACCATCAACTGGAGGTCCTGCAGTGATTTTCAGCACCCGGGTTGTTTCCACCTTGCCTCACTCTGCAAACTCCACCATAATCATCAAATTATAAAGCAAGCGAAGCCTCCAGGAGCACCATCGGACACACACACAACCCGCACTTGCCTACTACATCTCTTCCTGCTTTGCAGGCTCCTTGGGGCAGGCAGTTCGGTAGAGGACAACAGCCACAGGTGACAAATATGAGTGTTGGAGTAGTCTTTTGGCCACAAATGTCGACAGTAAATACAGTAATAATATGGGAAAAAGTTTACCCTGTCAGCAGGATGAAATAGGTGAACACGAGGAGTGACAAGGCTCCGTGACTGCTACTTTGAAAAGCACACATGAGTTATGACTGTCCTTAGCATTCACGACATCAATTATCTCTGTAAATGGTCATCAAAAGCGAAAGGAACGTGGTCTTGTAAATATTATGCACTTCATATTCCAAGAAATAAATATGCTGAGAACGTGCCTTACGAAAAATAATGTATTTTTGTCCTTTTAATTTAAAAGAGAGCAAAAGATTGTTGCTGTTGTGAAATATGGGAGATCAGCTTCTGATGAAAAATCTAAATGTTAAAAAAAAAATCCACAGCAAAGATCAGAAACATTTATCAGAAGAGTTCATGTTTCTGATAAATATTTAAGTGTGCAAGGCAGAACCACTGAGAACAGTAAATACTTTATAGCTGGCACTTTGTCAAAACTATAAGTGGCTCTGCCTTCGAATTTTACATCATCACTAAATTTACAGTCATTTGATAAGTGGCACAAGACAAGAATTACTTCTTTCTAAATCTAAACCAAGCAATAAATCTAACATCAGGATTCCTCTTATTGTTCATTATTGTCTGATGACAATGCCTTTTACCTTCATTGTCTTGACAGAAATATGATATGTAAAATTGTAATGTCACATCACTCACTGTGATTTAACACTATCCAGCCCATACCATTTTAATCAATCAAAAATGTCGCTTTTTAGTGTAATGATTTTCTGGTGGATTCCCTGTGTTTAATATGATATATATGTCTTATCAGCCGTTGATTTACTATTTCATTTCAAAGTCTAACAGCTCAGAAGGCCATTCTTGCCTCCTTCAGACACAACTGGAATTAGCAAACAAGCGTTGTTTTAGGTACTACCGGAGAACTAATTGTGAAAAGCAACCGGAAGATACAAAAGTATTTCTACCACAAACTAAAGCGCCTGGGAGGAAAGAAAGATGAGTAAATATTGTGAAATAAAGGAATTAGAGGAAAATGCCTTACTAAAGATGATGCAGTGCAAGCAGGAGCAGCTTTTCTGTCGTCAGTACACCGAGATGGACACAGGCCTCCCTAATTGGATAATGCAATTACTGAGCTCCACAATTTGCTTTTAAAACAATCTGAACTGCGCAGAAGGTTTCTCTAAGCAAAGAAGCTCTTTTCATTACGTTTCTCTGCATACTATATAGTCTTTTTATTTATTATTCACAGAAAACTACTACATTTATTTCTTAGACAATTGCAAGAAAAACAATTTGTGCTTGTAAAGCTCTTTCAAACACTTGGCATTAGGCTGCAGCAAAGCACACATGCTTAGAGCTATCAAAGAATACTAAAGCAACAAGTTTTACATGAAAATTTTGCTTTTACATTCTCTTGCAGACTACCAGAAAGACTACACACTCAGACATGGAAAAATGCACATGCTCAGGTAAGGAAGGAATGGGTGGAAATTTTGGGATTTCAAGGCAACAGGTACTTTATAAGTATCCTCGGTCAGTTAATATTTCACAATGCGTAAGATAACAAAATTTTAAGTGGCAAAATTGCCCCAAACTGAGTAAGTATATTGCAAACAAAATTAAAAAAAAAAAAAAAGAGACACAGATTATAAAATTATTCCTTGCTTCAACTAAGGATTTCAGAAGTCTCAGTCTGACAATTTTCATTCCTGTTAACTAGCCTTTACCTGAAAAACTCTGCTGAGGCAAATGGTTCTGCAAGAATAAACACGTACCACTGGGCAGGTCAAAGGCTGATGACCCAGGTTTCCAACACCCTGAACACACGTGGCTTTGGGCAGCAGAAGGATTACGTCTCTACCATGTAGACTGTCAGCCAGAGGAGAAAGGCACACCAGAGCGGTCCTCACCGACTGTCTTCAGAGGACAACCGTGACCTTGTCTCCTGGATTTACTGGCGGCAATTTTAAAATTGGCAATTTTAAAATCAACAATTTTATCTAGTTTGATCCACCAAGCAAGGGGCTGAGGGGCCAACCGCCTCCCTACAAAAGTTAAAAGGGCCCTGCATAAACCAGCTAATATAAGTTATTTTTATTCTTCAAGAACCATTAGCCTGCCCTCAGTGACAGAAAAAAAACAACCAAAGGTAAGACAAATGGTGCGACAAATAGTGCAGGAAAAGTGACACGACACCTTTAAGTTGCACCACAGATTATGTAGTTGACCCAGAAGACAAGAAGGCCCTTTCATCAGTTCAGAAATTGGTACACACTCAATATCCTACTGCAAAGCAGAGAAGTTTTTTCCTGTGAAACAGGAAAAATATTCAGGATTTTTTTTTTTCCCATCAAGCTTATTTTTCACAATAAAAAAACTTGTAAATTGTTTTCCCTTTCCAGTGCACTTTTCCTTGTTTCATAAATTCTTCTTTCTTCTAAACATATGATGTAAGTTACTTAACTTAGAGGACACTGCAACTTTTTAGAACAATAAGTGAAGAAAAATAGTGAGAGCTGCCAGTAAAAAGTTGAGCCCCAGCTGTGTCTTATTGTGCAATGCAGAAATTCAATTTACTTTGACTGTGTTTGGAGACCACAGAATTCCTCCGTAATCCCTACTTCTTTTTTTTTTTATTCTCCCTATAAGGAATCACAACCAAAGTGACAAAAGCTAGCTGCAAATCACCGAAATCATATTTTCCCTAGGGCAGGAAAACTCTACTGAGAAATTTTTGGGTCTTAGTCCACCTCTTTTTCTGGGAAAACAGCATTTGCCTTCCAGCACAAAGGGACATGACATTAAATACCATTATGTTTTGCCTTTTTTTTTTTTTGTTGTCCTCAAAATACTCTGTGCAAATGGTACGTCTAACTGCTTCCTCTGGCCCTCATGAATAACCACCGTGACTCCCTCCTGCATTCTCCAAGTCCCCTGCAACTCTGGCGGTGGAAAGAGACTCATCTGCAGTGTCACAGTGGCCTTGAGGTACCACAGACCTGGTTCTTACGTGTTGGAAGTAAGCAACGTTGAACAAGAAGGGCAAGCACCTTGATTAAACCCTTATAAATAGAAGTTCACCTTTTCCATATGTATTTTACACCTCTTGTGACAAAGTTCTATATGGGGGAGGAAGACATATTCAGCTTCAAAATGGCTCAGATGTGGGAACGTAGAGTAAGAGCAATTCAGGCAGACAATAAGAGGAAATACTAGGAAAATAACGGGAAATTAAAATAAACTGCAAATGTTGAGAAGCCTGAACTATTTTTGCAGTCAAACTTCCAGTTGAGTGATAATTCACAGCTGCTGTAGGCAAGTATAATTCGTACCTGGACACCCCTGAGTGTAGGTATTCCTGTGAAGGACACCCTGCAGCACATCGCTGCCCCACACACTCACCACAACATGCTGTATATGATATTGCTGTTTGGTGCTCAAATAGCTTGGCCAGCAGCCCCTGGAAAAGCAGATTTGGAAAAAAAAGGCAAGCCATAGGCCTGGGGACTATCTTCTTCGTTAATTCTTTGTTTTTCTTGTCCTTTTGGATTAAGAGTATTTCATGGAAGGAACAACTTTTCTCCTGTATCTCCATACACAGCCTATACTTTTAGCTATCCATCATACAGAAATTAAAAAAAATAGTGTCAACTTAAGTTAGGAAGAATCCTTTTACATGATGAAGTTATTCTCTAATTTTCTGTTGTGGACTTCCTTTGTCTTCCTCCAAAGTCTTTAGTACACCTGCAGTCTCAGTCTTGACAGAATTCTGCTCTGGAACAGCAATTTTCACCATAAACCACACATTCCCGTCTCAGACATAATTACTAGATCTGACTAGGGAATGCAGGAGCATCGAGAGCAGCCCTCAGGAGAAGGACTTGGGGGTGTTGGTTGATGAGAAGCTCTACATGAGCCAGTAATGTGCGCTCACAGCCCAGAAGGCCAACCACATCCTGGGCTGCATCCCCAGCAGTGTGGCCAGCAGGGCAAGGGAGGTGATTCTGTCCCTCTGCTCCGCTCTCGTGAGACCCCACCTGGAACTTTGAGTCCAGCTCTGGAGCCCTCAACATAAGAAGGACATGGACCTGTTGGAGCGAGTTCAGAGGAGGTCACAAAGATGATCAGAGGGCTGGAGCACCTCTCCTATAAGGAAAGGCTGAGAGAGTTGGGAGTGTTCAGCCTGGAGAAGAGAAGGCTCCGGGGAGACCTTAGAGCCCCTTCCAGTGCCTAAAGGGGCTACAGGAGAGCTGAGGAAGGACTTTTTACAAAGAACATGTAGTGATAGGATGAGGGGGAATGGCTTCAAGCTAGAAGAGGGGAGATTTAGAATAGATATTAGGAAAAAAATTTTCACTCTGAGGGTGGTGAGCCCCTGGCCCAGGTTGCCCAGAGCAGCTGTGGCTGCCCCATCTCTGGAGGTGTTCAAGGCCAGGTTGGACGGGGCTTTGAGCAACCTGGTCTGATGGGAGGTGTCCCTGCCCATGGCAGGGGGGTTGGAACTCAGTGATCTTTAATGTTGCTTCCAACCTGAACCATTCTTTGATTCTAGGATTCTAAGCCAATCCCCTCTCCCTTGAGCCTCGGGATAAATCTACTGCCTGTATCATTCACCATTTGCTCAAGAAAGGGGTCTACTGCAAATTTTGAGTTAAAACATTTCAGAACTAAAGCAGCTTCTAAAAACACCTACCTTACAGCTCAATACATTGCAATTAGTCTGCAGCGCTCAGAACTAAATACACCTACGATGCAATTCAGCACAATACTATCAGTCTATAGAGGACACACTCCCACGTCACAATTTCCAAAATACCTTCTCCTGTTTAAAGGGGAGAAGATACCATATGTCGTAGCCAAGCTTTCATTAATTTTGTGCAAGGCATGGTTTCAAGTCTGAAATATGTTGTGATGATTTAACTTTCTTCTTCCTTTTTATTATCTCATTGTTATATTCTTCTTCATTTTTTGGGTTATTACTCTTAGTATACTTTCCTCAAGAAATATTTCCTTTGGAAGAGGAGCTTGCCCTAATTTGTAGAGACCTTGGAGAGCCTTGTTCAGCCATAATCCCCTGGAACAAAAAATATACATCAGGAGAAAAATAGCAGATTATTTCCTCAGCAAGTGGATAATATTTTTTATTACATTAAAAAAAAAAAAAAAAAGCAGTAGATTTGAATTTTATTTTAATAAACCTTTGGCTCTTTGCCCTTATGAAGAGCTCAACTAAGCTTAGTCTCTCCACCTTTTTTCTATAATTCTTTGATCCCAGCGTGTTTTTTACATGGTACATAATAAAAGTACTTTAAAAATGGCTAATGTAATTAAAAGTGTTAGGGCTAGATCTAGCTGACAACCTATACACAGGCCCCCATACTCATCTCAGTGGGGAAATAGGATTTTTAAATAATCTGTTAGAGCTATTCTTTATGTCCACAAAAAAACCAAATTGTGTTCCACGTTACCTGTGGCTGGAACAGAGCCTCCCTCTTGCTGTAGTGCAGTCTGAATTGAGCAATACCATCTTAAGTATTAGAAGACATAGTAATTAACCCAAAGCTGCTGTTGCGGTTTTCAAAATACAATTAGGACAGGGGAGGATTCACATAACTTTCTTTCTGGAGTGTCAGTTTGGAGGTGAAGGAGCTCTGTTCCTTGGAAGATTGTTGTTGCAAACCATTTTACTTGATGAGATTTTGCTTAAATAGAGTTTCGAGTTTCTGGCTTTCTCCAGATCCCTGAAGTCAAGATAAATTTCAGATTCCTGCAACTGAACAATCCGAACTGACTACTGGGGGATACTGAAACTTGCAAATATTTTCTTTCCCTGTTTGCCTCAACCTTTAATTGAGAAAGTATTTCCCGAGACCCAGATGGGAACAACTATGTGAGGAAAAGCAAGCTATACCTTTACACGAGAAAGCACCAGAATACATTGCAAGCTGCATTGGTATTTGTGAGGCTGGAAAGCACCTCATTTTTAGAGGACCATAGAGTGCAGTATTGGGGCTAGTTGAAGGTCATTTAATGGTCCAGTGATAACAAAAAAGAAATAAAAGAAAAAGAAAAAGAAAAAGAAAAAGAAAAAGAAAAAGAAAAAGAAAAAGAAAAAGAAAAAGAAAAAGAAAAAGAAAAAGAAAAAGAAAAAGAAAAAGAAAAAGAAAAAGAAAAAGAAAAAGAAAAAGAAAAAGAAAAAGAAAAAAGGAAAAAATAAAATACAATAAAATGAAAGGAAAATGAAAGGAAAATGAAAGGAAAGGGAAAGGGGAAGGGGAAGGGGAAGGGGAAGGGAAGGGAAGGGAAGGGAAGGGAAGGGAAGGGAAGGGAAGGGAAGGGAAGGGAAGGGAAGGGAAGGGAAGGGAGGGAAGGGAAGGGAAGGGAAGGGAAGGGAAGGGAAGGGAAGGGGAAGGGAAGGGAAGGGAAGGGAAGGGAAGGGAAGGGAAGGGAAGGGAAGGGAAGGGAAGGGAAGGGAAGGGAAGGGAAGGGAAGGGAAGGGAAGGGAAGGGAAGGGAAGGGAAGGGAAGGGAAGGGAAGGGAAGGGAAGGAGGAAAGGGAAGGGAAGGGAAGGGAAGGGAAGGGAAGGGAAGGGAAGGGAAGGGAAGGGAAGGGAAGGGAAGGGAAGGGAAGGGAAGGGAAGGGAAGGGAAGGGAAGGGAAGGGAAGAATCCCTTACTCTAAACTCATTGCCCCAGCTGTTGTACAACCTGTGCAGATCAGGTGATTGATATGTAGCTTCAAGATTAACCTGGAAAATTTAGATGAGTATGCAACACTACTTTCTTCAATAACATTGTACAGGGCAGATCAGTCACTGAATGTCTAGGGCTCAGCAGTTCTGCAAGTCAAAATTACCACTAACAGAAAACAATTCTCCATGCAAAGCACTTCAGCTCACACAAATCAAGTGACACAAAGAGGGTTTCATTTACTTAGCCAAGATCAGGTTGATAACCATGACAGATTGATATTGGTTTTCAATGCATCCTTCCCTGATAAAATTGGACTGCTAGAAACTGTATAGAAAACAGTTTGCCGTGTACTGGATTACAGACATCCAGGCTAGTTGCTAAGGTCATATTTCTTTCAGATTCCTTTACAGCCACCAGAAAGTCATCTTTTATGAACGAATAAAGTTTAATCTCTCTCTTCACTGCCACAGACAGGGTTTCAGGCCCGAACAGAAAAAGCAAGTTTGGTTTCATGCCACCAGACTTGGCTTTACAGCTATACCCATACCCAGACTGCAGAAAAAAACCCAGCAGTGGCTCTGTCAGCATCTGGCCAGTGTCCTCTGGACACTGATGTTCAGGAATTGCATCTCCATGCAGACATCACTCTGCTGCCTCAGTGCAGGTTTGGAACTTGTTTGTGATAAACAGACAGTTAAAGCAACAGCCAAAATGCTTTAATCAGATTATTCTAATTCAGAAGCAGTTTGAATGGGCTGAATTTTGTTAGAAATAAAAATATCCCTATTCACACTCATGAAAAGCATAGAAGGTGATCCTGTTCCCTGTGTCTTAGAATAATGCTCTTTCCAAAAAAAAAAAAAAAAAAAAAAAAAAAGACCAAAAAGCTTATAGTTTAAAACTCAGCTTTAAAGCATTCAGAGTATGCAAGTGTATGACCTGTATCCCAACACATGCAACTCTCATTTCTTTAGCGTTGTAATATTGTTTTAGTTAATATGAGACAACATAATGATAATTAATATTTCTTCAAAAGTACAGAAGCTAGAAGACATTTCCAAAAAAGGGGATAGGGTCACAGTCTCCCATGCTACATGACTTGGCCATCTGTATCTGTAAAAAAACACGGATCCCAATGAATTAAATAATAAATAATCTTATCAGTGCAGAAACAGCACTTTCTCATATGCTTTTCACTCTTAAAAAAAGTGAAAATAAATTCTGAATTGACAGCTAGTAAAGAACATAAACTCCGCAAATATCTAAAACAATTGATGTTAGATTATGCAAAAATGGATTACATAGAAGGTTGGTAGATACAGCGCAGGCAGGAAGTGCCTTTCTGTAAACACAATACAGTATCTTACAATACATTACACTTACAATATCTTATATTTTCTCAGCTTACATTGAACAAAACGAAACAGTGGACAATGGCTGCTTGGTACATGCACCCCAGCACCACTTCCGTAGCGTAACATCCAGCAGGCACATCCAAGTATACTCCCTGTCAGTAAATTAGGTTTTTTTATTGAATTATGCTGCAGCTGCTCTTCTGCCCAAAACAGTACAGAGACATAAATGAAACACCAAACTTGGTAACAGACACCGCTCCAGCAGAAAACACCTTCTTGTCATAAAATCATAGAATGGTTCAGGTTGGAAGGGACCTTGAAGATCATCTAGTTCCAACCCCCCTGCCATGGGCAGGGACATTCTTAAGTATTCTTAAGTATAAAATGAAGCTATCCCTAACTTATTATTACTTAATTGATTTTTTTTTTTTTTTTACATTTATAACTCATTCAGAATTTTTCTTACAGAAAAGTGGAGAGGCAGATACATTGTACAAGTATGCAAAGCAAAAGCTTATATAAACTATTTTATTTCCTTGTTACAAAACACTTTCAGAAAAGCACTGCTCCAGCATACAGAAGTAAATGCACAGACTTACAAATAGCCTAAAATATAGTCTGGTCACCCAATAGATAGCAATTTGGTCTCAGGTTTTATTTCAGTGACAGTAGGGAGTGGGGAGGACAAAGAGAGACTTGGGCTTGTTTTGGTGCACACTTTGTATACACTGAATTAATCTGCTCTACGTATGCTCTACATAGATGCTGAAAAGCTGACACAGTCACCTGTAAATTTTACCCTGTAAATAATGGAACGAGGTCCTTGTTAAAAAAGCATCATTTCGTTGACTCCGATATCAGTGATGTTTCAGAGAAGTACGTCCCCTTTGTCCGTTAAAATTTTGCCTGTGATTACATCAAACCAATCTGACATATTTACTCAAATTTGTTAAAAACAGGTAGGGAAATGCTCATGGCACGTGCTAAAGAATTATTGCTGGTGCAAGCCATTAGAGGTAGCCGAGATTTAGCTTTAGCATAGCTATCTTCTTCTGACGGTAAGCTACGACATTCAAGCAAGAATTGTGAACTCAAGTATTTTTACATGACTTATGAATGCAACATATTCAGCATGTATTAACTTCTCTGAGCTATTCATGTTTGGCAGGAGGCACCTCATACAGAAAAATGAGAAGTTACGAGTTTTATGTATTGGATTTTATCGAAAGCAAAGTCATAAGTACTTTAATTAGGTAGGTGACAATGTCACATTGATTTCAATATTACATAATGGACAACACATACATTTAGAGTCAGACGCATTCTGTACTTGAGCGTTCTGATGAGAGACTGAGAAATCTGGTGGAAAAATATGGATTTAAGGAAGGTGACCTCAATATACACACCGGGGTCGCTCTAATGCTTCTTCATATTTGAAACCAGTAAAAGCAATAAATTCTTTAGCCTCACACTTATTCTGTTTTAAGAGTTTAAGGAAATTACCATATTCCCTCCATTCTTCTTAAAAACGTATAAAGCTGCCACTACAGGAGTCAGCTCCACTCTTAACACCTCTTTTTCCTTGACCATCCCTGCCTTTCCCAGCTGTCCTATGCAAATGACGAGTCCTGTATCTCCAGCAAAGTCCCCAGACCACAGCACCCAATGTGTGACACATACTGCATTCAGGGCAATCAGTGGGTCTGACAAAAGCTCAGTTATGCACTGCGCTGGAGCAATAAGGAAAAAAACATGTTTAAAAATTTATTGTTTTCGTTAGTTCTTGTCGAAGCACTTAGGTCCCATTCATTTCAGGTATTTTGGAGGGCTGAAAAAAAAGAACGTTTCTGCTAAAAACATATTTGAACCTTTTCTTGAAGACACTGCCACTGTATTTTCCATATCACTCAAGTTTCTGGCAAGGTCGAAAGGTGCAGCCTACCTGTTGCCACACACTGTGGTCCCTGTGTCCTTGCCCAAATGAGCTGCTGATGCACCACTCAATAGAAATTCACCATAAAGACTGCATTTGAGGGTGTTTTCTGAGGTGTTGGCACATGCTAGCTGTAAGAAGCAATTTTATTGCTTTTCCAGCAATGTGCATGGAACGCCTTGTCATGACATGATGAACCCTTAACACTGACAAACTAATGCAAAGAGACAAAGATAATATTGAAAGTAATTCCCCGTATTCCTCAGGCTAATTTTTTGGTGTGAAAGATCTATAGTTTAACGTAAAAATCTGAGGGAGAGGGGTTGTCAAAAAGTTCTCTCTTTGACTATGAAAACTGAAAAAGCACCAACGTAGAAACAGAAAATAGTGTCAGCTTGTATGCAGCAAGCTTCCAGGCTGAAACATCTGTCATGCTGTCCGCGGGGACTGACGGTGCACTGTGGACAAATTCAGTGGCCAAAAATAGTAATGGTGGTTTCCAGCGGCGATTTTCAGCACTGTTTATTGCTGACCAGACTCCGCTTCTTCTGAAGCCCATGGAATTTTTGCTGAAGACATCAGTGAAAGAGTATCTGGACAACTATTGAATACTTTGGGAAACGCTGACCAGAAATGGCGCTGTGTTGCAAAGGTCAGCAGTACTGGGAGCACAACCTGAAAAAGCTGAGGGTCCTTTAACAAAAACAAAAAAGTGTGCCAAAGGATCGTGCTAATCACATACGTTACAATCTTGACCTTATAATAATTAAAAATTGATGTTCAGAGCATAATACAGCTGTGCAACCATATTTAAACCTACTGATTTCATAGAAAGAAGAAAGTTGCATCAAAAGGCTAATTTCATGAGCGTATATTTACTCTTTATTCCCACAGTGAAAACATCTAATTTTCAAAAGAGCAAAAAATAATTACTTATTATGAACGTATTTTAGTCAATACCTAATTTCTTAGTATTGATTACTATTTAGACATTTAAAATGTACCCTACAGCACCAGCAATATGTTTATCATGCTATTCTTCTTACTCATGCTTGTAAGCATTAAAGATATTGATTAAAGGCAGTGATCTCAAATGCCAAACATTGTATTCATTATAATACAAATAAATTTTATTTATCCATCTCAAAACCAAAATTTAATTAGCAAATAATTTAAACACTCAACAGCTAAAGATACGTTGGTGAAAAAAATGCAGCTTTCTGTCACAAAATGCAGTTAGTCCTTGGCTGGATTAGACATTTTGAATTCTGATTTCTGTTTCAGGTGTACATTACCTGAGGGGAAAAGGGCCAGAGGTTTCTTCTTTGCTTTTTTTTTCCTTAGGTGGCAAGGCACCTTCCTTAATACCAAACTTTAAAAAAAAATTATGAAGAGGCATTTAATTAAGAGGTTCCTTGAGTATCTTGTTTTAAATTACTGGCATCCTGCTATGCACAACTCACCTGTAAGATCACATCTTAGTTCACAAACTCAGCTCTGAAAAAAGCTGAAAATGAACGGATAGTTCAAGAAAACTTCAGGTTGAAATTTTCTCTGAATTTGTGTCTCTCATGTAAATATTGTGCTGGAAACTCTGAACGCTTGGCAAATCAATATGGTGAACAAATATACTATACACTATACAATACACTATACAAATTCTTAAAAGAGATAAATTTTGTATTTTAGATGTTAGAGGCCAAAGTGAACTAGTTCAAATAGTAAGAGTTCTCACAAAATCCTCATCATCCTACTTTCTAAGTAAAACCATAGCATTATCCTTTGAACTACGCCAATCGCCTAGCCTTTTCTGGATGCTTTTTGAGCCTTGAGTCTACTTCTTACTATTTTGATAGGTAAAGCCCGGGAAGACTATTGTTTATTTTTTCTGTCTCAGTTGGATGAGTGCAGAAAGCATTTGGCTTATATGTGTGTATGCAAATCAGCAACAAATTAAGAAAAGTTTGTCTCCTGAATTTTATCTTCCTTGATTCCCTTGTTGATACTATCTGAAGCTCTGAAAAGAATGTCCTCAGATGAGGTTCCTCAGATGGGAAATTTCCAGAGCAAGTATGCATTCTCCTTCTCTATGGAATAGTGCCAAAAGTTTATACTAGGAATACAAAAAGGAATAAATGTTCAGAAATGCATGAAGTTGAAATAGAAATACTAAAATTAAGTTCTTACCAGCTTCAATTAATACGCAAAAACATTCTGGTGTCTTAAGATGTCTTTCAGTCATTATGAACAATTACTGAACTTTATTCTGTTGCTGAATACTTGCAAACTTTGTTTGTACATACAGATATCATTAACAGCATTAGTCAGTAATTCTGGTTTTGCACTCTGTGTAGATATGAGTTCTACCCCAAAGGAAAATTAATAAAATATACTTTTTAGCATGAAACATGTAAAAACATCCGTCTCCATTTCCTAAGAACTGAGTAGAATAAGCAGACTGCACAGTAAAAGCCTATCTCTAATAGAAAACTATGTATATCTTACTCAGTTTTATGTTCTTGTCCTGAGATTCTTCTAGAAATGTGTAGTACATAGATTTTAAAAAATTTCTTTACATTAAAAATAAAGGTAAGTGTAAATTCCTAAGTTTTGAAAGGTGCTATAATTTTAGACGTTGTATGTGCTTACAGGTATGCTGTCTTTCTGTGAAGTTAGCAGGACAGGTCTTACATCAACTCTTCCAAAGCCAATTTCTAAGCTATAAACAAACACTTCTTTCTATAAATACTTGTCTATACAAAACCAAACATGACTTACGATGGTAGGAGATGCTTTACAACATTTTGCATTGAAGTAGAATACAAAGTAAGTTCTACCTTTTCCCTCATTTTAGTGATATTTGTGCTTTATGAAACATGCCAGCCTGGCCGCATATCTTTATCCAGAGAAAAGGGGCGAAGGTGGTACCCAGAGCAAGTCAAAGCACAGGCTGTAAACCTGGGGGAACAAATGTAGCTACCCAAGATTCATTTACGGCTAAATTAGAACCCCTTCTGCAGTTAATCAATAGCTTTGAAGAGTCTCCAGACAAGCCTGCCAACTGCGTTGGTGATACAGCGTTACCTCTTAACCCTGATATACAAACAGGAACCTGAATCAATAAGCAATTCATAAAGCCACTAAAAAGTAACGAACTATGGACAGTGCTAAGTAGGTCTTGAAATAGGAGCCTGAAACACTCACTATCAGGCTAGGAGTCTACACAGTAATCAAGTATCTGTCCTCTTTTTTTTTTTTTAACTATTAGAGTTAGGTCCTCTATGTAGCCAGAAAACACACTTTTTTCTTTTTTTTTTCTTTAAAAAGATAGGTGGTCTTATTAATTTACAAAATCACAAATAAACCCAAGGATGAGGTTTGGGGAGAATGTGCTATGTGAAGGAAGAGAGAAGGGAGCGGTTCACTTTAAAGCTGAAGGCAGTCTTTCCATTTACTTTGGGTCAGGTCTTTTAAAGGATGGCTTTTCTAATTCTTCCTGAATTAACGCTCTACTAATGCACCTTTTGTGACTGGAGCAGTCCTCAGCAGACAGAACGACAGACTAGAGTATGGGCAAAACAGCTTTTATGTGAGGTATGGGTCAGACAGTTAAACAAAAGCAGCAGAAAGCAACTCCAGTCCATTGCAAACTGTACTGTTTATACAAAAGGTTAAAAATTGGGGTTTGCTTGTCTACCACTGGGCAGAGGGAAATCTTACAGGTCAGCTGCCTTATTCATCATTTTTCACACCGTTTCTTTAGCGAAGGAAATCAAGAATTTTCACTAGGCACCAGGGGGAGCTGAAGAATGTAATAAAAACATTGACATTAACTGCAAAGGTTAATTAAACACTTCTGTAACAGTAACAAGAGTTCAAACACAGTGCTTCTCTAGTTTTCACCAGCTATACACAAATATATTTCACGCTATAAAATACTCCACACAATCACATCCAGTCACAGAAAATTCCACGTTAATGTAGCAGGTATTTTTACTACAGGTGAATGAGCATGATTATTGAGCTTTGTGAAATGCCCAAACCTTACCGTGAGTTCGTAAAAGGACTCCAAGTTCACAAAGAGAACCAGTCAAGTTACTATTGCAAGCAAATTTTCTGTCTGGTTGCAAAGCCAACCATTCTTGACTATATATATCACAAATATATGAGAGATATATATCATATATATTACGGACAGTTGGACCAGATGATCATTGTAGGTCCCTCCCAGCTGAACTATTCTATTCTATTCTATTCTATTCTATTCTATTCTATTCTATTCTATTCTATTCTATTCTATTCTATTCTATTCTATTCTATTCTATTCCGTTCCATTCCTTTCCATTCCATTCCATTCTGTTCTGTTCTGTTCTGTTTAACCCTATCCTATCCTATCCTATCTTATCCTACCCTACCCTACCCTATCCTATTCCGTTCCATTCCATTCCATTCCATTCCATTCCATTCCATTCCATTCCATTCCATTCCATTCCATTCTATCCTATCCTATCCTATCCTATCCTATCCTATCCTATCCTATCCTATAATTAATTAGTACTGAGGGCATAAACACACACCTATAGGATCTTCAAAAACATAATTTATCTTCTTTAGCTCTTGGTTGTTTCCAAGGCATATCTGGCCAGCTAAATCAGATGATGCTTCTGTCTGACATACAGAAATCAAAAGAAATTAAAGAAAAATAAGACTTATGAATGAAAAAAAATATTTATAAACACCACATATTACGGATAGATAGCCTAATTCAGCTATAAACAGTGTTACATTTATGAACGGCAAGAACTGACCAAAGCCAATGGAAAACAGCAAAACTGAAATAAAAGTAGTGGGTAAGATTCAGATACAGCTGAAAAGGACAGTCACCCCTTAATACAAACAAGTATTGGCTCATCTATCTCACTCCATCTGCACAGCTTTTTCCACAGTAATATATCCATTTATTTCCTCACTGTTTATATAACAAAATCTGGCTAAAAAAGAAAAAGTTACCTCTTATGTTAGTAATAGAAAAGCAACCCTCCTCCTCCCCACCATCCTCCCAGACATTAGTCTCACTGAATGAATTATAGGACAGAACAATTGGCAGAACAATTAATATTTCTGAAAACGTATGCAAACTAAAGCTCTTTGGAGACTTTAAGTGTTTCTGCCTATTCATCTCCTGAAGAATGAGATTTTAGCAGGACTTTTACACAGACAATGCTGAAGTGAAACATTTGTTTAAGAAGCACAGACAAGGGTGTCGGAGCAGCTCTTCTGAACAAAGGCTCCCCTGGAAGTGGGGAACTTGGAGCGAATCCCAGTAACTCACTCCCTTGCTGGAAGAAAACAAGCAGAAATGCTAACAAAAATTGATTTGTGGTGGATTTGAGTCTTGAGACTGGGTTTGCCTAACGTATAGTAAGTGTCGAGTTTATTTAGCAGTGTAGGGTCAATGAAACCTCTTCCCCTCTTCACAGCTGCCTATTGAATTTGTAGAGACAGATCAACTGCTCTTTCTGGCTTCTTTGAAGATGGCGGAGGTATTCAAACATCATTACGGAAGGGAAAAAAATGGGAGAAACTGACACATGAAATGCTAATGTATAAACTTTGCTCCTTAAAGTATTAGTGAAGTTTCCTTTCCCTTTCCCTTTCCCTTTCCCTTTCCCTTTCCCTTTCCCTTTCCCTTTCCCTTTCCCTTTCCCTTTCCCTTTCCCTTTCCCTTTCCCTTTCCCTTTCCCTTTCCCTTTCCCTTTCCCTTTCCCTTTCCCTTTCCCTTTCCCTTCTCCTTTTCCTTCTCCTTCTCCTTCTCCTTCTCCTTCTCCTTCTCCTTCTCCTTCTCCTTCTCCTTCTCCTTCTCCTTCTCCTTCTCCTTCTCCTTCTCCTTCTCCTTCTCCTTCTCCTTCTCCTTTTCCTTTTCCTCTCCTTCTCCTTCTCCTTCTCCTTCTCCTTCTCCTTCTCCTTCTCCTTCTCCTTCTCCTTCTCCTTCTCCTTCTCCTTTTCCTTTTCCTTTTCCTTTTCCTTTTCCTTTTCCTTTTCCTTTTCCTTTCCCTTTCCCTTTCCCTTTCCCTTTCCCTTTCCCTTTCCCTTTCCCTTTCCCTTTCCCTTTTCCTTTTCCTTTTCCTTTTCCTTTTCCTTTTCCTTTTCCTTTCCCTTTTCCTTTTCCTTTCCCTTTTCCTTTTCCCTTTTCCTTTTCCTTTTCCTTCCCCTTTTCCTTTTCCTTTTCCTTCCCCTTTTCCTTCCCCTTTTCCTTCCCCTTTTCCTTCCCCTTCCCCTTCCCCTTCCCCTTCCCCTTCCCCTTCCCCTTCCCCTTCCCCTTCCCCTTCCCCTTCCCCTTCCCCTTCCCCTTCCCCTTCCCTTTTCCTTTCCCCTTCCCCTTCCCCTTCCCCTTCCTCCTTCTCCTTCTCCTTCTCCTTCTCCTTCTCCTTCTCCTTCTCCTTCTCCTTCTCCTTCTCCTTCTCCTTCTCCTTCTCCTTCTCCTTCTCCTTCTCCTTCTCCTTCTCCTTCTCCTTCTCCTTCTCCTTCTCCTTCCCCTTCTCCTTCTCCTTCCCCTTCTCCTTCTCCTTCTCCTTCCCCTTCTCCTTCCCCTTCCCCTTCTCCTTCTCCTTCTCCTTCTCCTTCTCCTTCTCCTTCTCCTTCTCCTTCTCCTTCTCCTTCTCCTTTTCATTTTCCTTTTCAACTTTCATTCTAGATTTCATGAAAGGACCACAATATCAGTTGTGTTCTGTTAAGGAAGCAAATATAATACAGCCACTATAAGATTTTTTTTTTTTAATATGTATCATTTAATTACACGAGCCAAAACATGGGCAGTGGATGTTGCCTACCTTGACTTCAGCAAGGCTTCAACACTGTCTCCCACATCATCCTCACAGGCAAGCTTAGGAAGTGTGGGTTGGATGAATGGACAGTGGGGTGGATTGAACAGTGGCTGAACCATAGAGCTCAGAGGGTTGTGGTTAGTGGTGCAGAGTCCAGTTGGAGGTCTGTAACAAGTGGTGTTCCCCAGGGGTCAGTACTGGGTCCAGTCCTGTTCAATATATTCATCAATGACCTGGATGAAGGGATAGAGTGTACCATCAGCAAGTTTGCTGATGATACAAAACTGGGAGGGGTGGCTGACACGCCGGAAGGCTGTGCCGCCATACAGCGTGACCTGGACAGGCTGGAGAGTTGAGCAGAGAAAAACCTGATGAAGTTCAACAAGGGCAAGTGTAGGGTACTGCACTTGGGGAGGAACAACCCCATGCATCAGTACAGGTTGGGGGCTGACCTGCTGGAGAGCAGCTCTGTGGAAAGGGACCTGGTAGTCCTGGCGGACGACAGGATGACCATGAGCCAGCAATGTGTCCTGGTGGCCAAGGCCAATGGCATCCTGGGGTGCATCGAGAAGAGTGTGGCCAGCAGGTCGAGGGAGGTCATCCTCCCCCTCTGCTCTGCCCTGGTGAGGCCGCATCTGGAGTACTGTGTCCAGTTCTGGGCTCCCCGGGTCAAGAAGGACAGGGAACTGCTGGAGAGAGTCCAGCAAAGGGCTACAAAGATGATGAGGGGATTGGAACATTTCTCATATGAGGAAAGGCTGAGGGACTTTGGTCTTTTCAGTCTAAAGAAAAGACGACTGAGGGGGGATCTTATCAGTGCTTATAAATACTTAAAGGGAGGGTGCCAGGGGGATGGGAACAGTCTTTTTTCAGTGGTGCCCAGTGATAGAACAAGAAGTAATGGGCACAAACTTGAACATAGGAAGTTCCATCTTAACATGAGGAGGATCTTCTTCACTGTGAGGGTGGCAGAGCAGTGGCACAGGCTGCCCAGAGAGGCGGGGGAGTCTCCCACTCTGGAGCCATTACAAACCTGCTTGGACGCTGTCCTGTGCAACTGCTGTAGGTGACCCTGCTCTGGCAAGGGGTTGGACTGGGGGAGCTCCAGAGGGCCCTTCCAACCCTGACAACTCTGGGATTCTGTGAAATAGAGCCAGTCCCCTACATTGAGGGATTCAGCTGTGGCACTGTAAGTGTATGCAGATGTATAACATTAGTGAAATGAAAGAAAAATATTTAAGTATGTGAAAAAAAATCTTATTTGGCAGTGTCTTATCTCAGAAGGAAGAATTAATAGCAGTGGTTGATGCCTTTGTAACATCAAGGGCAAACAACTGAGTCATGTCCTCAAACATAGTGGGCAGCCTGAACGTGGGAAAGCAGCTGAACTCCACCCAAAACAATCAGAGACCCAAAAGTAAGTTTTACTTGTGGAGATATTATAATGGAATACTACTTAGTATCATGCTTTTAACATGAGTTTCATCAAGGCCGTATTCTCTGATATTTTGCTTCAGCATTTTTAAGCCTCCAAAGGTGCAACACACATGAACCAGAAATGCGTTCTCGCTGCCAAGGTGGCTGATGGTACCCTGGGATGCATTAGGCAAAGCATTGCCAGCAGGTCAAGGGAGATGATCCTTCCACCCTGCTAAGCACCGGTGGGGTCACACCTGGAGTCCCGTGTCCACTGCTGGGCTCCCCAGTACAGGAGAGGCATGGGCATACTGGAGAGAGTCCAACAAAGGGCCATGGAGATGATGAAGGGATGGAGTGTCTCTCCTATGACGAAAGGTTGAGAGAGCTGGGACTGTTTAGCCTGGAGAAGAGAAGGCTCAGGGGGATTTTATCTGTGTGTATAAACACTTGAAGTGAGGGTGCACAGAGGACAGAGACAGCTGGTGGTTTCAGCAGTGCCCAGTGACAGGG
The DNA here is from genome assembly GCA_017639485.1 of Pluvialis apricaria. Taxonomy (NCBI): domain Eukaryota; kingdom Metazoa; phylum Chordata; class Aves; order Charadriiformes; family Charadriidae; genus Pluvialis; species Pluvialis apricaria. The sequence goes on along the minus strand of CM030044.1, from coordinate 84,264,925 downwards.
CCAGAGGCAACAGGCACAATCTGAAAGACAGGAGGCTCCATCTGAACATCAGGAAACACTTTTTCTTTGTGAGAGTGACCGAGCATTGGCACAGGTTGACAAGGGAGGTTGTGAAGTCTCCATCCTTGGAGATACACAAAAGCCATCAGGACATGGTACTGGGCAACTGGCTCTAAGTTGCCCTGCCTGAGCAGGGGACAAGATGACCTCCACTGGTCCCTTCCTACGTCTACCATTCTGTGATTTTGCGATTCAAGTTGGTCAACCTCAGTTTTAATGCTTATTTGTAACCACCCAACAAAAAATACATTAAAGGTATTTCCATGGCTTCTTGCTCCAGAGGAGCAGGTGGAAAAGGAAGGAACTTGCAGGAAAATCCTAAATTTGCTTTAATTGCTGATGGCAACTTAGATGTCTCTTCCAGTTAATGATCCATCAAGCAATTTGTCAAAGCATAATCTCACCTAAAAACATAAGGGAGAAAATTACAGTAAATTTTTCTACTCTTATTTTGGCAAGCCAAATGCCTGTATGTAGGGTACAAGAATGTCATCATGTAAGCACTGAGTCTCCAAAGGTCATAGTTGTAAAAAAAACATTTTTGTGAGACACGTATCTTTAAAAAGACACTTGATGGAAAATATATGCATCTTCTGAGAAGAAATTTAATGCACTAACAACAAATCTGAGCTTTACCAGATACCTTATAGTAAGAGACTTAATCATTCTAAATGTTTCTTGCTATGTATCAACAAACTAGAACGTCATATTACTAGACTCACTTTAATTACCTAAGTATAAACCTTTATATTTTTATATGTTACTTCATTCTCTCCCTCAGATATTTATTATAGCTCAGTCAGTTTGATTGTGTTGTATGCAGAACACAAGGAAAGATTCAGAAATAGTCAACAGTTGTTTCTTATAAAATACACTGTACATGGGGAGAGGCATTTGTATTATTTTCTCAGAATGCCGCAGTCCTTTCAATTACAGCTCTTATGAATTTATGTGTCTCATTATAAAGTCATTCTGATGGAGTTTGGGGATTAAGAACTGTAGTCATTAGCTGTTTCTTCAGAGGAGAACAACTGTGACCTAAAAAAGGCAAGTTGTAAATAATAATTTCATTTTTAATATGTATTCAATGTTTTATTTACAAGCAATGCTCCTACTTATCTATTAACCAGTCTCCTTGAATTTGACCATTTTCAAAAGATTGACCTAATCCTGATTGTCTAAGTTTTAATAAATCATGACATGATCCTGGGAACTTGGCAAGCACATCAATGATTTTACATCTGGCATCACACACCAGCTACATGTTGAGGGAATGAAAAAAATTTCGATTTCTTTACCTTGCCTCATTAGTCATCATGTGGTGATGCATGCATTACCGAGTGCATGCAGTCTGCAGCTCCCATGACAGTTAGAAATCCAACAATCTCATAAAATTCATGAATCACTTGCTGCAGTGCTGATTATCTTGCGCAAAAGCTAATAAGATTATTAGCTCTGCTGAAAAGTGTATTTATAAATCAATACATGCACCATCAGTGAGAATATTAACTTACAGTATGTTAGAGGAACCTGTTGAAGAAACAATTAATGTAGGGGTAACCTTCAAGTGTTACAAGTACTCTGTCAGCCTTAAAGTCGTTGCACAGAAGGCAGCAACAGCCTTTTTGCCAAGTCTGTGTCCACAGATGTTTTCCAATTAGCTGTCAGAAAACACTGTATGCTCAAAAGTCATCTGATAAATTGAGTTAGGTGGATTTGATGAAGTTTTCTTTAAACTCACAGAACAGGCCTTTTTACTTGAACCAGCGGCCTATGGTCTTGAGTTACTGAAAAGTTAAAGGTTACCTTTCGAGATGCAAGTCAAAGGGATACAACAGATTATTACTTGAAAACCCCAGAGACAACAGGGAAAATTCCAACCTGTATGGTTAATTTTTCCATCGACTGTGTAAACCAGAGGGTTTGTAAGCACAATTGCCTGTCATCATCTTCAGCTGCTGAGGCCTGAATGCTGTTTTGCAACACCACTGCTCTTGTTTCACTCGAAAACCGACTGCGTAAAATAGATCATTCCAGTTCATGTGTTAGTAAGACTAATAGTTATAACACAGTAGTGGTTTTCCACATACTTCAACATTTCCATTTTTCATTTCATTTTATGTAACAAGTCATCTTGTCTCTTGAAAAACATTATAGACAAAACCCTGTGCTCATGGAAATCAATCAATATCTTCGCGTGCCTTCCCACAAGCTGTATCTTTTATGGACGTTGCATCAGTTCCGGCGAGAAGTACGTTTTACCAATTATTGTAAAAATTAGAGGAAATAATTTAATCAATTACATTAATATAACTTTTCCTTTAAAAAAAATTTTTTTTCAAAAAAAAATGGTTGCAGGTTCAACAAAATGTCCTCAGCTATGCCCATGATTCATATTCACTCTTTTTAATTACTTGCTCTGTGCGTTTATTACGTATTAGTGTTGATCAAGCTTTGCCGTCCAGCTTTGGCTGGCAATGGAGTAGCTTCGGCTTTTCACTGCATAAGCAAGCACTTTCCAGGTGAGTACGTGCAAGGGTGAGCTCAAGATGTAGTTCCTATAACTATTCATGCATGTGACTGATTCCTGCTTTTCTCAGTCTCTTGCCAGCACGTCTCGCAGCATCTACTGAAAGAAAATATAAAAGGGGAGTAGAATGTGTTTTAACATGCACATAAATATGTGTTTGGAATTGGGAAGGGTCGGGGGGGCAGGTATTTTTGGGGGTGTTGGTCTATTTGGAGGTTTGTTTGCGAGGTTTTTCGTGTTATCGACTGCAGTCTGGCTGCAAAGCCAGCAAGCAGACAAAAGGCCGGATCCTAAGAATGATCCTAGTGCGATGAACCTCCATGACACTCGGCTAATTTGCATCTGCTAAAGAGTTACAGCCCAATATATTTCAGTTCATAATTCATGAATAAGACGTACGAAAGCGCTGCCGACCAGCAGCGGGTGGGAAGGGGGCGAGGGGAGGGGATGCTCTCCTGGGCTCTTGAGAGCGTCATGCTGAAATTCTGCAATATCAAAGTTTGAGACGATTTCTTTTCCCTCTTGTTGTTTAGCCCCTCTGGTTTCTGCCAATTCACCTCTGCCAGAGATTGTTTATCACTGCAGCTAATAAAATAGTTCAGAAGTCTCTCGTTTTGAGCTGCGGTAAAATAAACTACAATGAATAGACTGTCAAATATTTCCTCTGTTTGCTCCTTTCCTGTCTCTCTTTTCTGGGAAGAAGAACCAAACAATCTTCAAAATATTCTAGCTGCAGTCACCACTTAAAAGTAAACATGTCAAACAGCGCATTAGGTGTTTACATATAGCCTCTTTAGGATTCAGGTTCAAAATTTGTATTTTTCATATTGTCGTGCTGCAGAATATAATTAGCATGCCTTAGCTTAACCAATTGAAAATTTAAAATCAAAACTTTTTTTCAAAAGTAACATATTAATATCACTACAATATTGTGGAGTTGTTGTTTTTAATCTTTAAAATGAAATAATAGGTGCATGTAAATATAGTCTTAATCTATTTTCAAGTATGCTTAACATTTTTTAACAGTAACACTTATTTCCTTCTTAGCTGACACCAAAAAAAAAAGACAAAAAATAAACTTTCTTCATGATGCCCATTACGAGTTACAAAAGTGTTTTCTCCACTACATTTGAGAGGGGGAGGGTTAGTCCCAACTTAAGGAATAGGTTATCTAATTCTTTTGTTCTTCCATCTATAAGGAGCTGTATAGATGTTTTACAGGGCTTTTAATAAGATAGGTGCTCTTCATTAACATAATGCCAGATCTAAATCTATCTGTGCATCCAGTGGCAATTTCAGGCTAAAGAAATACTCAGTATGATAAGTGGCAATACGCACTATAAAAGAAAAGAGTGATTTATAAACCCTACTTTTAATATTCTTGTGGCACTTAATTCAGCCATCAGTATTCAAATCCAGCTGACATCTGTGGGAGCTCAGAGTGCTCAGCAACTTGCATTAGTACTCAATAAATTGCTAGATTGAGCCCTAATCCTGCAGTCAATGTTATGGGTAAGGGAAAACCTAATTACAGTGAGATTTTTTTTTTCAGGTTTATTTACTACAAGAGTTCAAAGCAAGATCACATCATTGATCTCATACTATAATACAATCAAACTCAAGAAGGAACTGAAAGCTTCCTTGTAGGTCTGATCTTCTGGAAGCCTTTTATGAATTATGAGTCAAGAAGAGATAATGAACACTTATAGGTCCCTAAGGGATTAAAAGAAAAAAAAAATAAAAGGTGATATTATTGCAAAATAAACCTGCATGATTCTGATCAGTGAGCTCAGTGTGGCAACCTCTCTTGGCCACCAGTTGAACGCGGGAACGGAGTTCTCTGCTGGCGGCTGAACTTGCAAGATGCACAGGGCTGAGTCTGTGTCCCACCAAGGATTCGAGCCAGGATCTTCGTGGTGCTTGAGCAGCAAGTTTTCCATGTGGTCTGACATGCAGGCCCCCACGAGACCACGGCAGGAGTTGTGCAAAGCTGGTCTCAGCTGGAAGCTGGTTTTTTTTGCGACAGTGAAAATAAGATCCACTTTGTCGCTGGATGAAACAGACACGTAATCATGCTCCCGGTTGTGTGTGTCAAAATGAAGCCTGTTCTCCCGGCTTTTAGCCAGTTCCCTGTAAGGAAGCATCGGTGGAATATGAAGCAACTTGTCATGGTGCAGCCTGAGTTTCAAAGAGCATGAACGTCAGCTCGCTTGTCTGAGTTAATAGAGGCTCACATTTACTTTAATAAATGAACTAGACATAACAGTTAAAGTACTATTTTTTATAGAAGTAGTAGAAGTTAAATATGAAATACTTTTGTTTGATTTGCAAACACTAATAAATAAACTGGAGTTTTGATTCAGTTCTGTCCCTAAACATATGAATAGTCCCACTGTAATCAAAACTGGGAAAAATAAAAAGAGACAAGTATAAAGAGAGCAGTTTTAATTTGTACTTACTCACTTAGCAGCAGTGCAAAGTTCTCTTACTCAAACTACTATTGCTGGCTTCTGTTCAAAAGCTTGAAAGAATAACACTCTTTGGGGAAAAAGCAGTCCAAATGGATAATATATTTTATTTTTTTATGTTCTGGTTACCCAATCCATCTCCTTACATGAGGCTGACCGTTGTTTGTTGGACTTTTTCTAATTTTCTGCACAAAGCTACACGTGTACTCTTCTATACTGTTCCCAATTTCAATGACATAAATCAAAGTTGAACTAGTTATCTAAGAGTAAAAATATCCTTAAAATACAAAATACCTTTCCTTTTCAATGTTTGAAGAATTAAATTGATTGAGAGAGCAAATTTAAATATCTAAAAAAACCCCATGTAAACTTAAGAAATAAAATTTTAAAGCCAACACAAAATAAACAGCCAATTCTACCACTGTTTAGTGTCAACTCGGAGAAGAAAACCTTGTCTTGTAGGTCACAGTACGGAAAACAACACATCTCTTCTAAACACGTACTACAGGATTTAACAAATTGGTCTAGTTTTTGGGTTTTAAGTGTCTCGTTTTCTATGGGAACAAACACATGCACTATACGCGTGCTGATCAGGCTAAAGTATGTAGTGTGGTGACATCTGGAACGAACCTCTTAAAGGCAAGGTCAAGGTATCCATGTCCAGTCCTGTCCATGGACACCCCATCCACATGTGGCCATGAAAAAGCACCTGAAAAACATGAAAACCCCAAGATATCCCCAGGTCACTGGAGGCAGCTTACATTTTTTGCAAACACGTTTTGCCTACAGCATTAGTGAGGGTTTCAGGAATCAAACTATGAATTAAATATGTGTACCCAACCAGCAGGGATGGCCGCCTTCTGTACCACCAGACATTTTGCAACCCGGTTCTCAACCCCTTTCTCCTGCCTCTCAAGAGCATGAAAGTTATTGCAACGAAGCAGGCAGCAACATCTCAAAACAAATCCCTTTTGCAGACTTTAATCTGAGGAAAAGAGATTCGAGGTTTGCTGCCAGTGGTAGGAGATAATCTTGTAAGGTAGCAAGAAGAAAGTGCCTGAGCTGTAGATAAAAGGCGAACTCCTGCCGCGGAACATTATACAAACGCTGAAGATGCTGGAAAGATGCCAGAGCTCCCTGGTGATGCAGGCTGGAGACACGAGGTACGCAGCCACTGTCCCGCCGAGCGGCAAAGGGAAACAGTCGCAGGATTCGATCAAGCACAGCTACAGTAAGTGCCGGTGGGGACCTTTCATCTTCAGAGCTGTCAGAAAGCACGGCCGTTCACGGAGAGCCCTCGCCCCAGTGAACCGTCCTTTGTTTACCGAGAGGGATGATGACTGAGATGGGGACGAAGCACAGGGAAGAGAAATAAGGGGATAATAACTTCTGTTTTTATAAACCATCCACTTTAATAGTGACGCTTAGCCTGTGCAAAATAATCCCACAGCCAAAGCTGACACGCTGTGTCACTGGTAACTTTGTTAAGAGCCATTTACCATCATTTATAGAAAAATGAGGAGGTGTAAAAACACAACACAGTTAGAGAGCTGTGCTGAATGATGGAGCCATTTATCATTGGCTAGCCCAGGTAAAAGAAAAAAAAAAATAGAGTATGCAAAATAAGTTCTGACTTTGGCTTTTCACAGCAACAGGATGCAGCTAAGCAAATTCACAGGTAGTGCAAATTGATCAGAAAATGTAAGCAAGTGACAAAGAAATTGTACTAGTAACAGTTTGTTTGCCAGCTGTTTGGAAGATGTTCTGCACACATAACCTTGTGCTAGGCAATGCCCTCCCCAAAAAAATAATAAAAGCATGAAAAAAGTAACACCCTCTGGAAACCTCGGCAGATTGATAGTATTCAGAATTTGTGTTCCAAATGAGTCTGAAAGAACAGTGATTTTAGCCAACATAATATTTGCAAGATAAGACAAGGCTCAGGTTTGGGGATGGGGTGGGGATGGTAGTAGGGAACAGTCGTTTTTCAGTTGTGCCCAGTGATAGGACTAGAGGTAACGGGCACAAACTGGAGCACAGGAAGTTCCATCTTAACATGAGGAGGAACTTCTTTACTCTGAGGGTGGCAGAGCACTGGAACAGGCTGCCCAGAGAGGTTGTGGACTCTCCCTCACTGGAGACGTTCAAAACCCGCCTGGACGCCATCCTCTGCAATGTGCTGTAGGTGTCCCTGCTGTGGCAGGGGGGTTGGACTTAGATGATCTCCAGAGGTCCCTTCCAACCCTGACGATACTGTAACTGTGATACTGTGATGCCAGTGAATATGCGGAGATGCTCCTTGCATTTATCTTCCCAGAAAAAAAAAAAAAAAAAAAAAAAAAAGTTGATATCTGTTTCATATCTGAATGCAACAAACTATTTAAAAAAAAAAACAACCCCCCCCCCCCCCCAAAAAAAAAAAAAAAGGAATTATGATGCCTGCCAACACAAGCTCTCATTTACCATCACGGTGTTTATGAAGGCCATGCGCTAAAATCAGGAACTGTATGTATTTTCATTACTCCATTCTTTTTATTACTATGCCAGTAGTAATCAAAAGAGTATCTATGGCTCCAGCAAGTGTTTCAGCTCTGTCAGAAATAGCATGCTGAAGCAAAAGATGCAATACTAAAATATGCGTAAAATATGCACGACCATGATATGGGAAAGTTTTTATATGAATTTTAAAATCACATTCATGTACAATACTGTAAAATCCATTTAGACTCAAACACCTCATTGTTTCAGGCCATTGTGGGGTGGCTGTTGAAACCTATTAACTCCACTTGAGCACAAACAGCCATTCTCTGGGCAGTTCATTAAAATCCACCCTTTCTTAAGCTCGAAGGGACTTCTGACTGTTTAGTTCCCATGGGAAATATTAAAAGAAAAAAATTGCAGAGAAAAATCATAGCATGTCACAACACTTAATAATAGCTACAAATGGAGTAATTTTAAATAGTTTGCATTAACTTGATGGGATAAATATTCTGAAGTACTCAAGACCCTTAGGGAGAAGTGTCACAGGGATAAGCCATAGTGTGAAATTGCTATTTGAGTGCTGAATACCAATTATTTGTGATTTACTGTAATTTACTTTTAAACCCAGGAGCTTACCCAAAAGCAGTTGTTGTATGTTTTAAATGATGCATCAAGGACCTGAGATGTGAAATATCCAGGAACAGCAACAGAAACACCCTCAGACAATGTTCTAGTTACTTCCAACTGCCACATAAAAAAAAAAGTAAAAAATAGGGAAAATGTGAGGAGTGAGGCACTGAGAGTGACATGTATGTAGACTATTTGCATTTGGGAAGCTGTGGTACTGCAAATTAATACAATAACATAAGCTATTTTTGAGCTGGAAGGAGAGCTAGGAGCCCACCCAGTTCAACTCACTACATGGTTGTTTCAAACACGCAAGAAGATGAATTTTGTCCTTTTTAATGAGCTGCTAAATGGAGCTGGTGGGAAAACAGGGTTTCCGCTCTGGGGAACACACTTCTGTTTGGACCTCTTGAGGTTATTGCATCTTGGCTTTTTATGCCTTTCAACGCCTTTCTCATGCCGGGAATCCATGTCTCCACCTCCTCCAACCAACTTCTTTACCAAGGAACGTCAGCATAGCTGTTTTGCCCAGTGTTTTGGAGAGCAGAACTTAGCTCAGAGTGGGGCTCAGTGAACCCAGCTTCTGTCACCTGAACATTAAGTTTGCAGCCCAACTTAGCTGCCATAGGCACCCAACACCATCAGTGGTGAGAGGCAGGTATCAGCAGGAGGTGATGCACTGCAGCTCCTGATCTTAAGATTGGATTAAAATGTCTTACTCCATTAATTGTAAAGGTGACTCAATAGTTTTGCTGTTAGTCACCTGATCTGTAGTTGGTTGACTGATTTGAAGTTAGGTGAGACGAATCCAAAGCACAATCACATACTTTGATGATGGAAGCAAGACAATCCACCTTTCAGAAAGCAGAATATTATTTAGTTAGCATAGAAGTACCCATTATAGAACAGCCTACATTTGCCAAATTTCTGCCTGAAGGTGAGAGTAGCTTAAGGCCAAATCCACTCTGTACTCCAACATGAACCTTCTACCCATGACAAGTCCAAATCTGTTCTGTCCCCATGTGGCAAGAAAGCAAGGCCTTGATCAGGCACAGAATTGCAAAGTATTGTGGAAATAACTAGTGAGAAGTTTTCAGAGCTCTGCTGCCCAAAGCCTGCTAAAGGAACATATTTTCAACAGCTGCCGTCACCTATCCTTTCAGCAATACCATTGTTATTTTCAAGGATCATCTGGATGGCGCTCTTAGTCATATGGTTTAGTTTTAGGTAGTACTGTGAGGAGCAGGGAGTTGGACTCGATGATCCTCATAGGTCCCTTCCAATTTGAGATACTCTGCAACTCGGTGATTCTGTGAATCTTACAGCAGGTCATTTGCAGGATGGTCCAAGTAGTGTCCTTTGCAGGTGCAGATCAAAGGCTATAATGGTATTAATTCCAATCTTACAAGCTCTCCTTCTGGTTGCAGTATCAAATCCTTTCTTAAGTCCAGTACGAACTCTCTCTTGCACAACTCTGTATACTTTTATTCTCTTTGTAACCAGTGAACTAATCAGTATTTTTTCAGATGTTGTTTGCATTGAAAAAACAGATACTTGCAGAATTAACATAACACAGACCTTGTGTTATGAAAAAACATTTTTTACCTGGCCTGTATTGTCAGAAGTACAAACCGCTAGCAAAGCCATCTGTAACACCTGCAATATTCATACAGAAGGCCCTGAGTGTATCACAAAACCTTGCTTCTATACCTCATTACTATGTGTCTGAGTCGTCTTTGATTTTACATCATCAGTTTTATGACAAGTCACATAAAAATAAATGTCCTGTGAACTGATTTTAAATAGCCAATCCTGGAAACTACAGTGATTTTGATTGAAAAATTTCACTTTAACAACGTCAAAGAGCTTCATTCTACATTTTTAAAGCAATGTAAAATTCAAACTGCTAGATATGAAGCGAAGTGATTCGAAATGAACCTGAGGACTGGGTGAACAAGCTGAATCAAGCCATCAATTTGCTGCTGTGGCAAACGAGACCACATGCTGGGCTTTATTAGCAAGGTGGAGGATGGGTTGACCAGGCTGCACCTGAAATGTTGAATCATCTTCCGCACCTCCAAGTACAAGATAGAAAGGCGCATATTGGAGAAAGTCTAGAGAAAGAAGGGCCACTAAGATAGAGGTCTGGAGCACAGTGACCATGAGTAAAGGCTAAAGGAACTGGAACTGCTTAGCCTGGAGAAGAGAAGGCTTGAGGGGCATCTAACTGCAGTCTTCTGCAACCAAAAGTGGAGTTACAGAGAAGATGGAGCCAGGTCCTTCTCAGAAGCCCACAGAAAAAAGGAGAAGAGGCAATAGACACAAGTTACAGCAGGAGGAATTAAAATTGTACATTAGGAAAAACAATTCTTCCCTGTGTGAGTGGTCAAGCACTGGAACAGGTTGCCCAGGGTGGCTGCAGCATCCTCATCCCTGCACATATTCAAAACTGGACAAAACCCTGAGCAACCTCATCTACTGTGGAAGTAGAAAAGGAGGTTGGACTGAATAGCTGCCAGAGGTCCTTTTCAAGCCAAATCTTTTCATTATTATTTATTATTTATTTATTATTTACGTTAACTTTATTTTATCAAGTTAGGACTTTGTAATACCTTCAGTTAGTTTTATTTCACATATTTTTCTATTGCTTAGTGGATTTGACCCAATTGCAAGATACTTTCCTGTGTTCCACACACTTTGCTTCCCATGTGATTTCAACAGACCATGTCATCCTGTCGTGTTATTTCCTCAAATTTTGGAATGAAGGACATAAAATTCAGGTTGTGAGAGGAAAAATTTCCTTTCTTAACACACTATCCTGCTAATAACAGAGCAGTCTCCACCCTTTCAACTCACCATGAGCTTCATTTGGATGAGCAGACAGTACTCCTTCAGTTTCACAGCTGCCCGTGACAAATACTCTTCTTAATGTTGCCCTGCCATGTAACATTGATCATCCGAGACAGGATTTTACAATCATTTTTGTGTAATTTTTAGTAATTTTAATAGAAGCAGTAGAAGAGGAGAGATTTGGTAGAGCATTTTTAACTGTCACTGCAACGGCATGTGAGATGAGAATTTAATCCTCTTCCCCACCAGATTAATGATGAAATGTCAAAAATACATTTTAAAGTTTCATAAATTTCCCTAACTCTTTTGCCTCTTAAGCTGGGAACATGAGCATATTTTTCAGTCTAACTCTTTTGATTCAACAGATAGGCCAGAAGTTCTCCCATCCCACAACAGTTTCCTTTAAATTTTTCTATCCTAGCAAAAATATTTTTCCTTATACAAATGGCAACTGACACATATGTGCATATCTATAAGAAAATAAGCTGGTCCTCAATATGTGAAAAACTCAATTATCTCTGCAAAAAGTTCCTATAATGTTTTTCAAAAGATATTTTTCACAATTTTAACTTTTTTTTTCAGATTTTTTTCCTTCTTTTAAAAGGCATTTTCATTAAAAAGAATGAAATTCAGCTCTGATACATTTCTTTCACTAAAATAAAAGTTATTCTTGGTACTGCACTGGATTCTCTCTCATCTTCACAATACAGCTTTCCTGCTATGGATTTGTGCAAAAATGTATGCACATAAAATCACTCCACATTCCATGTCTTCTGAAATAGTGTTGTGTCTTCAATGCCCCTCTGAAATACTGAACTCATTTTAAAAATATAAATCACAAATTTAAAAAAAAAATTTACTGCTGTTTAGTCTTTCTTCTGACTACAAAAAACATGACCACAAAGCACCCAGTTTCATGGACCTCAACTTTTTCTTTGTTTGTTTCCAATCCGGTCGGACTTGTTTTCTCTGATGGGAACAGTATGAGATTATAAACATCTGAGTAGCACTGAACTATTATCTTTTCCATTCATTCTTACTGCTATTGGTGTGAAACCTTTTTATGCTATAGCTCCTCTCCCAGGAAAAAGTTTTGTTATCTCTCTGTCCTGTAACTTGTGTTTTTCTTTCAAATCTTGAAAGCAATCTCAACATTTTTTCTCTTGTTGATTACTCATAATTTGTTTTTCAGCAATTTTTAGTTTTATGTGGTGAATTATTTTGTAACACTTCCTCTGAAAAAGGTTGTCTGCATAGATAATACATTTTTTTCACATTTTTTCTCCCTGTTTCCTTTCTCCCCTAACAGTGCGGTCACATCATACAGCTCTAACGAAAGGCATCATCTCGGCTTGCTTATGGCTTTGTCCATAGGTAGGTTGTACCAACATATAAAGTAGGTAGGTGCACATCTTCCAGCCAATTCGTCTTCTTTAACTCTCTTGTCAATGTTGACAACTACTGATAGTTCATAGTTATTTCAAATTCCAAACTGGACTTTATAGAAAGAAAGAAAGAGAGAGAGAAAGAAAGGAAAGGAAGGAAGGAAGGAAGGAAGGAAGGAAGGAAGGAAGGAAGGAAGGAAGGAAGGAAGGAAGGAAGGAAGGAAGGAAGGAAGGAAGGAAGGAAGGAAGGAAGGAAGGAAGGAAGGAAGGAAGGAAGGAAGGAAGAAAAAAATGTCCTAATTAAAAAGAAAATTTTATTTTCTAAACATGCGAGGACAAAGGAAGGGAAAGGTGCCTGCAGATTTACCAGTCAGGCCCCAAACACCAATTCAATTAACTATTCCTCAGAGAATGTGCCCAAGAATATCACATTTAAGCCAAATCCTCCAAAAGAATAGGTCATCCTTACTCAGAGGAAAAGAAGTATCAGGTATGAATATTTCAGGAACTCTTATGAAGCCTTTGGAGCTTGTCTCCTTTATCTTGTAGGACAGTATTATTTTATTTATTTTTTTTTAGGATTTGTCCCTACTCCACCTTAGTACTTACAATTAACATTGTATCAATTAATGGTTCTTCCTTGATTTGCTGTATCTCGAGAACTCAACAGGTCCAGTATCAAAATCTTTTCTCCCTTTTTTTGTAGAAGAACTTGTAAATATCAGCTACTTCACTTATAGGTAACTTATTTTGTTGTACTATCCCTTTTGAGGAAGAAGCAGCAACTTTATGAGACACCCTAACTTTTTTCTCCTCCTTTTGTACGCTCCTCTGCAATTCACAGGTGCAAAGGTCTTGTCCTGTGAGAACAAAAGCCTTAAATTTTTCATAGCAAAATACTCTACAATACTTGTATTTTGAAAAATTGTCCAAGTAGTTACATTCAAAGCTTTTCACTCGTGCAAAATGGAGTTGATGAAGGTCCTTTAAATGGTGCTGCCTCACTATTCATTAAGATGAAATTGGGCTATGTTGGACCTTCACAAGTAACTGTATCACCATTTTCCACAGCACTATTTGGCAGTCCATATCCCGAACTCTAACTAATATGCTTGAAATCAATGCCTTCTTATAAAATACTTAAAAACACAATAAATCAAAAAACTGTAGCTTGTTATCTGTTAATGCTGTAGGTGGCATGCAAGACTAGCTAATATGAGTTTGATACCTATGAAAGCATATTTAACACCTTAATTTTGTAATGATGTATTTTTTAATGTCATCAATTATATTCCAGAGTCAACACTGAATGATTCCAACTTATATAATGCTATAAGAATTTCAGGCTTAGTGCTAAAATGCGTACATACATTGCATATAAATCAAGCGCTAGTCATTGTTTTACCTTTTCTTTGTCATGCAATAAAGAAAATAAGATAAAGACTCTTGGTAATATCAAAATAGATTTCTCTTCCTACTGCAAAATTAGCTTGTCCTTTCCCATACCTACACTTTCTTTCTCTTTGAGATACAGCCAGCTCCCCAAACTCTGCGGTAAGAGCTACTGACTCACAGGAAAATCTAATGTCCAGCCTCCTCGTATTCAAGTATTCTGTTTCATGAAATAGCACAAAATTGTCTTTTCAGGACTTGAACACTTTTATATACAGTTTTGATGTATTTATGGTATAAGCAATTTTCCTGTTGTGTGATCTTAACTTCATTTATTTGCATTCAACATGTCTTTTCTCTAATAACCTTTTATTTAACCTTCAGTTATGTAATTAAGTTCTGTATCGATACCCAACCTATAAACAATAAGGGTGATATTCACGTTCAGGTTAGCAATCCTAGCTGATCTTTGGACAATTCCCACAAAGAATTCTCCTTCATCTGTATTGTAGTTACTGTGTTTTTCACTAGGTATGTATGTCTTCAGGTATCGATAGTCTATGCGCTTTTGCAAAATGCTCCTCTCACGGCTCCGCATGAACGCACGGCAGTTTGCTCTGGGTACAGCTCTTCATGCTGCTTCTTGAAAACCCATTTCATCTACAATCTCTAGACTCCTCTGAAGTCTCAGCTTTTGGTTTGTCTAGCATATTGCTACGGGTTTGACATTCACAGTCCAGCCTGGCACTGTCTTATTTCCTTTCCAAATCTAGTCTATTTTTACTCTTGTGACTATTTTATTCTTATGAAACTCAAGCGATTTGTTCACACTTTCCTCTAGACTTTCCCCTCTTCCCACAAATTTTAGTTAGGAAATTTTAGTATTCATTTTCTTAATATTCTTTCTTTTCTTCTTCTTCCATCTGTGATCGTAATTATAACCTTGTTTAAAATAAGGATCCACAAGCCTTACAAATTCGCTTAGTAGCTTTACATATGCTACAAATGCCTCAAAAGTCTTTCCCTCTTGAGAGAGATCCATACCAGAACTCAAAAGAAGTGTGTTGAAGGCAGTTCTACCATTTCAAAATTGCTCTGGCTTCCTAAGCTAGGCCTGTTAACTGGCCAACTTTTCCCTTGCTTAAATGAATGCTGCTAAGAAGACTACCTGGAACTTTTCAAAAAACAAAATACCTTTTCTTCCCAATCTTCTTTATTAACACCACTTGGCTTCATAAAGAAACAATTTTCTTACTCAGAGTTAATTAAATGGTCTGCAACACACTTCCAGGATTTGGGCTTCTTTGGAGTTTTTACTTTCCCTGCAATTTTTAACTGCCACCTTCCGGTTCTACTTTTATTTCTAGTATCACATACTGGCAGTTAATAAGGTTACAACTGAAATACCATTTCATGAGGACCATGAGGACTGTTAGATACTAATGTTAATGTTAGAGGAAAACGTTGATGAGAGCAGAGATTTAAGCTTCTCTTCAAGTCTAGCCGACTAATTGACAACTGATAATTAAAGCTGATTGATCCAGACTTTCCAGGGGATACCACACTGCAACCGAAGCCACTTAAGGGGATGACTAATCTTACATATATACTACCATACCCTTAGAAATTTTGGCCATAATATTGCATTGAAAGTATATTTTGTAATACACTAGGGGTATTTTCAATTCCTGTCAAAGAGGCCGCATTTTAACTTACAATTTTAAGAAAAAATCCTACACACTCTGACACTTCAAAGAGTTAGTAGCAGAAGTTGGATAATCAGTAACTTTTGTTTTTAAACTCCAACTAGAAACACAGCAGTGTAACTCTGCAGTCAACAGGAAATTTCTAATTTTGAAATAATAAACATTTGGAAATCATTTATAGCACTGTACTGTAAGATTAAAAATGTTTTTAATAAGAATAATTCTTAGGAGGATATACTACTGTACTGAAATTCTGCTTACACCATACCCGAGTCTTTAAATGACACAAATGTTACTTTCAACTCATAAAAAAAAAGTAAACTGATGATACACTTTGTCACAACGAGTATCAAATTTTTATAAAGCGTAATAGAAATTAACTGCCTTGTAGCAGACCTCTTAAAGCACCACTGAGTTGGCATGTTTGTCAACCCTGACCTTCAGCATAAGCGACGGGAGTTTGCTTTGAGGGTTTGAACAGGACCTGTCTCAGAGACATAGGAGGCATGGCTGTCACACAGTTGGCTAGCGCATTCCCACATCCCCTCAAATCTTTAAGGCGAGAATAAAGAATTGCTGATTTTGTAAATAATTTAAATCTTTGGCTCTTTGTCTGTTCCTGTGGGGAAGGGTATGCCTGTGTGTCTGGTATCAATATGATCTACTGTCTTCTACATAAAAGAAACCAAGACTCCAACTCGTGGTAATTTGGATGCCCTCTGCTGAACCTTCGCTGGTGGCACAGATGGTTCCTGAATACCAATGCCCACCGCACACTTTGTTGTTGGTGAAAATGACATACCTGACTCTGTAATCAAGTGGATGAAGGGACTGTGAACAGCTGACTGTGGTTGTTTCTTGCCGAGGAAAAAGTGGGGGGAAAAAAACAACCCAGACCTCTTTTATGCAAGCTCAATGCATCACGTTTGGATCCAGCTTTCAGTACAGGAGTGAGTCTGTAAGTGTCACAGCCTGTGCACAAGCACAATATGTCAATTGAGGGTTATATTTTGAAACTTCTGCTATCCTGACACAAGGAGTGGTGGCTGGGGGAAGGGAAAAAGTCACGTACGTAAATGCAGTGTGCCACATGGTCTCTCCTGCCTGCTCGTGTCAGAAATCTTTTTTATTCCCAATCTAGACCAACGATCCTCCTATCTGTATGCTACCTCAGCAGTACTGAAGGGGCAATCAAACCTCCTTCCCTATGTTATTGGTTTGTGCTAAATCCGCTGGCCCAACGAATCTTGATTTTTTTCACACACAATGAAAAAAAAAAAAGGAACAAAAAGTACCCCTGTCTCATAGTAACAGGTAAGTGGAGCCTTATTCCTGCCAAGGGGAGAGCTGCAAGTTTTAGCACCTTAGGACAAGGAGGGGACTGCCAAGTCAAGTGCCATATGCTGTAAAAAGGTCGTGATATAGGTGGAAAAACTACTCATGCTGAGTAAAAGCAAAGACTGAGCTCTTCTGTGCTTCCAAAACACACATTTTAGTATGTACTCTGTGTCTGAAATCCTACTCCTTCCTGTGTTGGTCCTTCTGTACTAACTTGCCTCAGGCAGCTCAAAATTTTAGAGGTTCTGGGTCCTTCCCGGGAAGTTGATCTACTCTCCTGGGCTTAACGAAGGGTCCCTCTCACTGCCCCGTAACAGGCACGCAGAAGTTAAGTATTGCTGCTCTCGCTGATGGGGCATCACAGAAACTTTTCTGGATTGAGTCCAGAAACAACATATAGGAAGATGAAGAGTAGTAGCAGATGTATAACGGGCAGAGAGACGACTATACTGTTGAGACAGGAGGAAAGGGAAAAGATGAAGACAAAAAGTAAAGGTAAATAAAATACAGCAATACAGTGACGGCGGAGAAGAAAAGCCATGCAGGAGATCCCACCTCAGAAATAAACAGAGGAGAAGCATGAATGGGATAAGCAGAAAACAATACTATAATGGGAATGATACACAGAGACAGAAATGTGTCCCAGGGGACAATCTAGACAGAAAACACTACATCCGAAAAAGGGAAAACAGGGAAGAAAAATAATGTCAGTGTTCATTGAAGGGAAAATCCAGCTGACAGGTGAATGAATTATTGAACTTTGTTAGCTGTAAAATAAAAATAACACACACACAAAGACACATATCTTTCTTCCATTCCCACATCTAGACTGAGCCCTAAGCCATACACGTACAAGATGAATTGCAGTCTCTTTCCCTGATGAGCTTTTGGTCTCATTAACATGAAGGAAGCATAACTTGAAAAAAATGGAGAACTGTGGTTAGCAATAACGTGGGATCTGTTTCCCTGCCTTCTTCTCTAGCATACACATACACACTTCCATCACTGCTGATCTGCATATTTAATGCTATGGCTACAGACTGCACTGAAGTTTCAGCCTCTCAGTGAGGTGTTTCTTGCACTTTTCCTCGCTGCCTTCTGAGCACGTATAAAGTCAGCGGCCAGCTGCAGTTCTTCTGCAAGGACCTGCTCAGTAAGGTCTTGCTGCTGGAGAAAAATGTCTTAGTTTTTTCCACCTAAAACCTACACCACCACACTTCCAGCTCACATATTTCAGCAATTCAAAGGCAGCATTTTTAAATTTTCTGAGATGTAAAAACGTCCTGCCTATGCAGGTGACATCCAAAACCTTGATTAGGCCAAGTAGCAACGCGATGCTGTAATTCCTCTTATGCTTCCTCCTCTATGACAGTGTCTAACTTAGCATTATGTCTGTGGTACCTCTTATCTGCCTCTAAAAAGCTTGTTTAGTTGTTTTTTCCATGCAAAATGGAGAATATCAGTTCAAACCCTAACCAAGGACCTTCTTGAAATACACTCCTTACCTTTATCTTTTGTCTGCCTCACAGGTGGCAACTTCTGCTATAAACATTGTATTTTATTGAAGATAAATAGTGATAAAAAATTGTCTGGACTCAACATACCTTGATATTTAAGTTGATATCTAGATAATAAATTATGGAGAGATTCCAGTACAAGTACTTGAACTTCAAAAGAACAGTTATCTTGCAACACAAGTGTGCCATAAACAGTTGTGGCAAATCAAAATTTACAGGGGAACTTGTTCAGAAAGCGTTTGCTTGGAAAAGCAGCCATCAACCTGTTCTTCTGCCTTGCAGGAGTAGGGCTTCAGATCAGTAGCCTTCAGATCAGGCTCAGTAACAGCACAGCTTGAAAGCACATGTAAACCAAAGTAACTACAGTAGGTATGGTGTCTGGAACCATGATCAAAATAAACGCATAGAAATCACAAAACAGAAAAGGTAACTAAGTACACAATAACCCCTATAACACACCAGGAGCAGCTAATGAAACAACTGAGAACTGTTATGTCTAGGAAGGAATACGAAATACTTGAGTCCTGACTAAATGATTCATGCTCGGAGCTTACCATTGTTGGTACCTAAGTAGCAGCACTGTCAATACGCGTCGTCCCCAGGCCACATTTTCAGAAGGATTCACAAATACCTCTGTGGCACTGGCTACACAACTGCTGCTGACTCTAAATGCAAGATACAGGGGCACGAAGGCTTTGCATACATTAAACACACATGCCTACAAATGTGGGTACCTACATACAAATATCTCGCTTGTTCTTTCACGCTAGTATAATTTAAGCTGTGACTGAGGCATTAGCTTTTTGGGGCAGAGCGTTTAAAAATACAGCAACCTATACCATCAATTTGAGAGCAGGCTATGGCACTCATTTTAAATATGCAGGGTACTCCCCTTCTTAACTGGAGTAAAATACAGATGCCATTTTCAGTAAAGACCTACTCTAATACATAAAGCTGTCAAAAATTAAAACTTATTTGGGTTCATTTACATTACATCATCAAAACCCATCCTTAAACTCAAGTAAGGAGCAATCCTGACTGATCAAGGCAGAATCTGGTTTGCTTTTGTATGGTGTTTTTCCTGTTGTGATACTTATAAGCCCATTTTGGAAAAACTGGAGAATAACCCCAGACCATCACAATAGGGATGAGCACACAATCAAAAGGACACAAGTAGTGTATCTTGAAATATTTGGCTGAAGATTCAGCAGAATGAAAGAGAGTTGACCAGACAAGTCAATAAGAAATGGCCAAGGAGATGCCATTTGCACAGCGGGAGCAAAGTCAGTTCCTGAAATGGTTACAGAAAGACCATGCCGAAAAGGAAGTACTTAGAAGGGAGAAAAATTATTTTTTGCATTTGTAGTTACTGATTCTTAACAGTACAGTGTGCAGGCACAAACTGTTTAGGCAGAACCCTGCCAGCATCAGGCTGGAAGGGCAACTAAAGATTGCTGCATGCTTCAGGCTTTGATGTAATCTAGAACTGTTTGCTTAAAAAACAGGTGTTTGCTTTCACCTTTATATTGTGACTTCCATTCAAATGACACAATGTGCTTTACAAACACGTTTCACATGAATTATAGGTCCCACCACAGGTATTTGCTTTTGCATTTCTATTGTGGCTTCCATGCAAGGGACACAGTATGCTTTACAAACTCATGTTTCATCACAGCCATAGGTCCCACCACTGACAGAATTTAGAGGTCATAAAAGAAAAGGTACAAAAAGCACGGAAAAGAAAGCTTTACATTTGACCCGAAGCTTTTGCTATTCCTACCTTGACAAGGGTATTGTTGACCAGCAGTGTGATGACCTGGAAAAATCTGCTAAGTTTCATGGAGAGCTAATTTCTTGCCCATTTAACATATCTAGAAGGCTGGGAAACTGGTACAATTTTGGTTTTTAATACTACAGATTGTAGGCTTCTGTTTTGCATTCATATATTTTTCACTACAGTGTCTTATTGAGCAATCTACCTTAGGTGCTTTGAGGTGTCCTCAAAGGCAACCACCTATTTTTATTAACAACAGAATTTAGAAGCTTAAATTCATTCTCTAAATTGCATCTGTACCAAATTCCTCTAGAGAACTAAGTGAATATCAATGTGACGGAGCTACTGAAGCACCAAATGTAACAGAATAAATCCAAGTATCACAGGAAGAACAAGACTGCCTTTTCCTCCATATGTATTTCTCCGAGCAAACTGTACAAAATGTGCTTTGGGACAAAAGTTGAGGGGGAGGAAGGAATTAATGGAATATGAGGACTACAAATAAATTTACTTCTATTTAGTTTACAAAATCATAAGCAGAAGACCTGAGATGAGTGCACCCTCAGCAAGTTTGCCGATGACACCAAGCTGTGTGGAGCGGTCAACACGCTGGAGGGGAGGGATGCCATCCAGAGGGACCTGGACAGGCTGGAGAGGTGGGCCTGTGTGAACCCCATGAAGTTCAACAAGGCCAAGTGCAAAGTCCTGCACATGGGCCAGGGCAATCCCATGCACAAATCCAGGCTAGGTGGAGAAGTGATTGAGAGCAGCCCTGAGGAGAAGGACCTGGGGGTGCTGATTGACGAGAAACTCAACATGAGCCGGCAATGTGCACTCAAAGCCCAGAAAGCCAACCATACCCTGGGCTGCATCAAAAGCAGTGTGGCCAGCAGGGTGAGGGAGGGGATTCTGCCCCTCTGCTCTGCTCCTGTGAGACCCCACCTGGAGTACTGCCTCCAGCTCTGGAGTCTTCAGCACAAGAAGGACACGGACCTGTTGGGGCAGGGCCAGAGGAGGCCCCAGAGATGCTGTGAGGGCTGGAGCACCTCTGGTGTGAGGAGAGGCTGAGAGAGTTGGGGTTGTTCATCCTGGAGAAGAGAAAGCTCCGGGGAGACCTTATTGCAGCCTTCCAGTACCTAAAGGGGGTCTAGAAGAAATCTGGAGAGGGCCTTTTTACAAGGGCATGTAGTGACAGGACAAGGAGGAATGGTTTCAAACTGGAAGAGAGGACATTTAGATTAGATATTAGGAAAAAAAATTTCACTCTGAGGGTGGTGAGGCACTGGAAGAGGTTGCGCAGAGAAGTTGTTGAGGCCCCATCCCTGGAGGTGTTCAAGGCGAGGTTAGATGGAGCTTTGAGCAACTTGGTCTAGTGGAAGGTGCCCCTGCCCATGGCAGGCAGGTTGGAACCCGATGATCTTTAAGATTTCTTTCAACCAAAACCATTGTAGGATTCTACAATGCTATGATTAAGGTTTTTACTTCATGCTTCTTAGTAAGTCAGAAGAGTTCCATAACACCACAACATACTGGATACTTGGCTATTTTGGAAAGCCAAGCACTAGAAGCTTCTTTGATTCCATTAAAATTTTAGTCTATCAGCATTTTAATCATATCTTATCTTAAAAACAGAGATCAATTGCTATTAAAGTATTATATAAGCTGTTTTAATGCTGCTATGATCTCTTTGCTGATGTCCTGAAACAGATAGTTTTGTCACCTACAGTAAAAAGTTTCTCAGTAACACTGTCACTTGAACAGGAGTGGCACTGGAAAAATCTTTCATAGCACCTCTAATTATCCAAGGAATTTTTTTCCTTCAATCTTTGGACATAAGTACCATAAATTAAGATTTTTACTCAAACTCCTCCTTCCCACCTAGCTTCAGGCTACCACCCATTCCTGCAAGGACAGCAGTGCTTCCTCAGGCGCCGGTTTTAATACAATTCCTTTTTGGTCCACACCCATGTTTTCTAATCCCTGAACAAACGATGGAATCAGGAAGTTACCTCTGGTCACCAGGGTCAAGCAGGGCCACTGCATCTCACCACACTGCTGTTTTGCAACCTCTTTAAAATTCAAAGCTTCTGCTGTCCTTGCTTAGATAACACTCCTATAGTCACCAGAAATGTAAACGGACACAGAACAATGTGAGTAAATCAACACATTTCTGAATTTTCTAAGAAATTAACTTATAAATGGCAAGCAATTTCTTACCTATTTTGTACAAAGTGTGTCTGCTGGCCTTCATGCTCCTACAAATGCTCTACCAACTGGCTGGCGGTGGCTGAGCCAGTTCCTCTGCTGAACAGCAGCATGATCTCTAGCTCTCAAAGATTACACCAGCATGAAATCCTTACTCTCCAGCCCGATGCTAAGCAGAATGAAAAAAGGTACTGGTTTAGCCCCGGATGTGCTGGAAAAAGGCACTACCATAGACCTACAATATTGAGCTGTGAGGTACATGTCTACCCCCTTATTAAGGACCAACATGTAAATTAACGCATTAGCACTTTATGCATGACATATACTGCAATACTCAGTGATGGACTAATTATCCTTAACCTAACGTGTCACTTCAGGCATCAGCTCCAAGATTTATATACTGTGTTAGATAAAGTTTACTTTGTCCTATCTACTCTGACATTTTTTTATCTCATACTGCTCCCTTTTATTCCCTCCCACAATGACTCATCACAATTACTTTCTTCTCCCTTGGGGCAGGATCTGGAAACAGAAATGTAGAGCCTAACTCTCAAATCTTACATAGCAGGTACTCGGTATCGCTCCTGGTTTTGGTCAGGACACATTCCAGGTAAGAGCTGGTGCAAGGGAATTTTGCACCTTTCTTTATTTTCAGTAGAAAAAGGGACCATCTTTAGTAAAAATGTGACAGGATCATATCCAACAACAGCCCTGCAGCTTTCTCTAAAAGTAAAAATAATAGGAGCTCAGCAGTGTTCCATCAGGCAGTATGAGGAGGTTTTGCATAAGTGTGAACATTGTCCACAGCGTCCTGCGCAGAAACTCCTGAGATGCAAATCAACCTTAGCGGCTGTCACGGTGAGGACGCCAGAGTGTACGAAGTCAGTCTGGCAGAGGCAATCCTGGCAATGCTCCCACGTCTCCCTGCCACCAGTTTCAGCTGCCCAGTTGAGCCGACCCCCTTGAAGATGTTGCTCTTGGAGGTTACTGACCTTTCTGTAAAACACAGAAGGGCAGAAGGCAGGGCTTTAAAACAGCAATGCTCACAACACTCAGAGAAACACCAACACCCTCTTTGACACCCTCTTTGTTACTGGAATGAGATGGCAGAAGAGCAAAGTCATGGCAGAGAAGGGGTGAGCACATTTTCTGTTAGTGCTGTGTGACAGAAAGGAAATTTTTTTTTTTTTTTTTTTTTTTAAATAGCAGGAAGACACCTGTCTCAAAATGTTCCACTGTTCTGGTAATGAATGATTAGAGAACACCAAGAGATGTATTTTTAAAGGAGTTAATTTAATAACAGCGTAAGACATAGCGTTTTGGGGGGTTTTTTTCCTGTATAGACTGAAGAAACATGGATGACAATCTACAGGACAAAAAAAGAGACTGCAGCAAATGAGGCTTAAAGTACCAAACAGTGCAGGCAGCAGCAGAAACAAAGGTAAGAATTTGCACGGAGGAAAACGTGGCAGACAATGTCCTCAGTGTCAGTGCTGGGAGAAACCAGCCCAATAAAAGCAGTATCACAAGCCAAAGCAAGAGCACAGCAAGGAGGGTGGACATGGCATCAGAAATATAACCGGAGAGCAAATGACTTTGGGGGATAGTTGAGGCTTTGATTCATGTCAGGTAGCACATGCCCACCTCCCACGTTCAAGACGCACTGCCGATGGCACCAGCAGTGCTGCATCTCTGGCCAAAGCCTCTCAGGATGCCGTGCTTTACTGCAGGTGGCTGCGGTGCTTGCCAGGGGATGCAAGGGAAAGCCTCTGTGCTCGCCAACACCAGGCAGACTTCATGTTGAAGTCTCTAGTTCATACGCTGCAAATACAGACACACGTCACGGGGCAGGCATAGGGAACTACACCCCATACGAACTTGAAACTTACATTTATATTTGTCACCTTGAAAAAGGTCTTCCCCTTTCTTGATCTTCCTATTGCCAGGATGCTTATCCTCTTGCTAGATTGGGGGTCGCATTAAACCTCCATCCAAAACTTTATGTTCATAGAAATGGGTTCAGATATGGGGACTCACTCAACTTTTTTTCTGGGTTTGCATTGAAACCAACACCTTTTCCTTTCACTGTCTAAAATGTACTGACACAAAACCTGATCAGTATGCTGTTCTAAACATTTTTCTGAAGGACTTTCCCTTACCAACACATGGAATAAATAAGGTGGACTACAGAAAAGCTGTTAATGACTGCTTTTACAGGTTGTAAAAAAAAAATCACAAACATTACACAAGAGTGGCATTTATTTCCGCATATAGATTCATAGAATGGTTTAGGTTGGAAGGGACCTTGAAGATCATCCAGTTCCAATCCCACTGCCCTGGGCAGGGATACCTCCCACCAGCCCAGGTTGCCCAAGGCCCCATCCAGTCTGGCCTTGAACACCTCCAGGGATGGGGCCTCAACAACTTATCTGCGCAACCTCTTCCAGTGCCTCACCACCCTCAGAGTAAAAAATTTCTTCCTAATGTTTAACCTAAATCTACCCTCTTCCAGTTTAAAGCCATTTTCCTTGTCCTGTCACTACATGCCCTTGTAAAAAGTCCCTCCCCAGCTCTCCTGTAGCCCCTTTAGGTACTGGAAGGCTGCAATAAGGTCCCCCCGGAGCCTTCTCTTCTCCAGGCTGAACAACCCCAACTCTCTCAGCCTCTCCTCACACCAGAGGTGCTCCAGCCCTCGGATCATCTTGGTGGCGCTCCTCTGGACCCACTCCAACAGGTCCACATCTTTCCTATGTTGGGTGCTCCAGAGATGGAGGCAGTATTCCAGGTGGGGTCTCACGAGAGTGGAGTAGAGGGGCAGAATCACCTCCCTTGACCTGCTGGCCACGCTTCTTCTGATGCAGCCCAGGATATGGTTGGCTTTCTGAGCTGTGAGGGCACATTGCCGGCTCGTGTTGAGCTTCTCGTCAATCAGCACTCCCAGGTCCTTCTCCTCAGGGCTGCTCTCCAGCCACTCCCCGCCAAGCCTGTATTTGTGCTTGGGAAAAAACTGAAATCTCAAGGTGAACCCTTTATTTACACTGAAGCTTACATTTCCAAGGAAAGTATGTCTGTGTACGAAACTAAATGGCAAAGTAACACACACAAATATATCAACGAGATTAAAGAATAGCAGCTATTATTAGCACTTCCTGGATAGCAACCAAACACGGGTTTGAGGAAAACTGTACCACGTATATCCCCACAGAAAAAAAGAACTAATTCAAAGAGTACCTCAGGATCTCAAGTATCTTCTTTCATTCTATGATACCTGAAGTATTCTCTTGGCCTTTACGTTACAATTCTAGAGAACTGCAAATACCCGATGCTGCATGGCACATTGCATTTTTATTACTACTGAAGACAACAGGACTTTTAGGCTGCATTCAGTCTCATGTATCCTTATCTCATAGTATTTCCATCCTATGTATTAGCATGTAGTATTATATATAATATTATATAGATTGTTATATCTAATATAAGAGCATTTCCGAAATACACTCAGCATTGTTTATGTAGCTGCTGATTTGATGCGCTCTTTTTGAAATTATGTGAATACCAGCACACAAAAATCGCCGTAATTCGCAATTGCTCTTTCTGAGCTATACACAAGCAGCCACCAGATGGCAATAAAACCCAGCTAATGAGCAAAGGTCTGGCTTTACGCGGTATTCAGAATCACTTTTAATTGTTGCCTTCCTTTCTTACTAGTGGACATGCAGAAAAAAATCCGCTCCCATAATTCAAGTGCTATTCACAGTTCATAAACCTGACATGAAAACTGGCAGTATTTACATATTACACCAATATGAATGAGTTCAGTGAAACACTAGTTTAATTGCCCACCGTAGACGAATATGTCCCTGAAATACCAATTATTAAGCATAGCTCCCCTGGATGGCCCTAAAAAACTTTTCACAATGTCTCCATTTTCCACCATACCCTCATTCTTTTTCTTCTTCTTTAGTTATCCTCTTAGTATTTGCTCAAGTCTAGTTAAACTAATAATACCAATCACCGTGACTGAGACCAGTTTACATTCTTATTTTTCCACTATGTTGTTGTCTCAGATGCTTTCAGCCTAAGTGCAAACATTGGGATCTACAATACACACTACCACCTGTTGTCGCTGCTCTCCTTTATTAAAAACAACCTCACTATTCTATTATGTATTGTCAGATGACATATGAGCATTTTTTTTTCTCCTTAAAGACAATTGCCTTTTTTCCCCATTATTTGCGGCACCATCAAACACATCTCATTTTGGTTATTTAATGGTTTACTCAGATACATATGCAAGAACCTATTCTTGGTAAGTATACTGTCATGTATATAAGCCATTTACTTCTGATTAAAAAGGAAAAAAATCCATCTACATAAAAAACCCTACACTGATAAATGTGAAAAACTCCAGAACTTTCTCAGACTTACTGAAGTAAGCGAAAATTGCTGGCTAGGCTTTATTTTCATACAGAATGACACAGAGTCACACATAAAAACAAAACAGTCATGGTAAATGTCAATGAATAGCAATGATAGATGACATATATAAACTTTACCAGCATATACCAGCCAAAGACCTTGTACTGGGACTTCTTGTTCTTCAGCAACTTTTCCAAAGAATATTTCTTAAGCACTCTATTACTCAGGGTTAGTTTCATAACAATTACATTGTCTGCTGGGAAGGGCATTATGCTGAACTACCAAACTGCATATTACATTAATCAAGCTTGTTCACTTTTCTAATGCTTCATTAATTTGGGCCACTTGGATCTTTTGCTCAGCTAATTCTTCATCTCCTCATGTAGCAGCAGAATGCTGAGGGGGTTTTACTCCTTATCCAATTAAAAAAAAAAAACAAAAAAACAAAACAAACAGAAAAACAGTAAAAAGAAGAAAAAGGTGGAAAAAATGCTAAAGTATCTTGTTATCGCTAACGGTAGGAGATGTGAAACTGTTGAGTGATTTGGGATTCTTTGTGCTCCTCTGTTTCTCAGCAGGAAAATGGGACTCTCTCCCTTTGCAACCCTTCCTGAGGATCACTGCTGAGGTTGCCTCAATGATTAATTTCTTAAACCACTTTACTGAAGCCACATGAGGCTCACCAGCAAACCCTGGAGGGGAGCTTGGGCTTGAAGGTCTGAGAGTTGTTTGGCCCTAATGAATGAAAATGTGTGACAGCAACATTCATCATGTTTTCCATAATTCAACTGCTCAACATTACCCATCCCTGCACTGCAGCACTTAATAAGGCCCTTAATGTCCCCTTAATTATTCCCTACTTAATGTTACTTCTCTGCTGCCTTCTTTGTGAAATTCTTTTCCCAAAAGATATTAATAGCAGTTTCAAGATAAAAGCTACTGACAACTCCATATGCTATGCAGTAGCAAGCTCCTTCCTTGACTGATTTATTTAAGTAGAGAAGTTGCAAAAATTTCTAAGTTGTTGTTGAAGGATAAATCAACACCTCTACCAGTGAAGCATTACATCTTTTGGAACTCCTTCTGTGCACCAGTCACAATCAATCCAAGAAATATGTCTGTGTGCCCCTTTGCCAGAGCGTGGAGATTTTTTTCTTGGTCAAGTTCTCAGCAAGGACCACAGGTCACTAAAACTTAACATCTATTTTCCTTCTTCAGTGGCTATTTTTAATGCTTACCCATGTTAGGTGAAAAGGCAGTAGGTAGCAGCCCTGTGATTCAGATTTAGCTACACAGGTGTCAGAAATTTAGGGTAACACTATGCTACACATGATGGCCCTCTTAAGGAGTTTCAAATGGGAGGTACGTTAGCTTTTGTCTTCAGTGTGAAGGTGATTTTAAGCATCCCCAGCAGGCCAATGAAATAACAGTTAACAGTCTCAGCAGAGCACCATCTTCAAACCTGCTCGGCTAAATTCTACTTTGTTGGTGATTTCATTGAAACATACATGGCTACATCTGGAAAAAAGGTTTAATCTGTTGGAGCAAGAGGAAAGCCTAAAGCCTTCCTACATTACTTAGTAACCATGTTCTGTGAGCCGACTCGGGCAGGACACAGGAACAACCACAAAACCACGGATGAAACACAAAGAACAAACCTAATCTCAACACCTTGTGAATCGGCGAATCTCCGAAGCAACACCTGGGTAGAGGAACGCATGCAGGGCATGCAGGCACCGCAGAGTGGGGGTAAGTCCTTGTTAGCAAGGGTGTGTGAGCCCCAACTTGCTGTTCTCGCCTGCTTCTCAAGGGTTCAAGCAGGTGTAGTTTTCCACTGTGCTTTGATCTTCTTCAGCAACAAGGCAGTGATCTCATGTATGCTAGCTAAGGTGTGCCTGAGTCAGTCCCAGGCTTATGTTTTCTAAGTGCAGATGTTCTACATGCGAGCACACAAGGCTGAATAACAATTAGTGTGACATACGTGTTGTCCAGCACCCCAGGTACAAGTCACTTGAGCTTGTTTAC